>JAUPFV010000002.1:368470264-368952836 GCA_036936605.1 Limnanthes douglasii subsp. nivea | reverse complement strand
ATACCCGGCCATGTACTAAAAAATTCTCATCCAAATCCAAATTCGATTTAATTTACTAACTCCACAAAACAAACACATTATTCTTCTAAAATTATAATTGAACTTCTAAAATTTTAGTTATTCTTACAAAATTTTAAGTGATTCTTCAACATTGAAGCCTGTTCTTCAAAAACACTTTCTTTAAAAAAATATAACCTAAAACATGATTCAACTCAAAGATGAGATTTTCATGAATGAGTTATGTCGGAGCATGAGTTACACTCTTTGGAAAAGGTAAGCGATTTTATTTAATCTGGTAGTAGTGCACCTACGCACGTACCACCGGTTCTAGCCCATAATCTTGTGGTGCGTAGGTGCACCACTGCCGTTTCTAGCACCCTACGTGAATATCTAAATTTTATGTGGAATCAAAATAAATCATATGATTTGGGCAACCTAATGTGAAGTTTGGATAATCAAGCACAAAATTATGGTACTGCAAAGCCTCGTGCTTATGCAATTTTAAATTCGTTGAGACATATGTGCTCATCGCGACAATAAAACTTAATGTCCAAGCCATCTCATCACTTCACAATTGTACTCGTTGCACTGTCGTAACTGAATAAATATCACGATGATACTAGGCTTTAATACAATTGTAGATCATTAGGAATGAAAACCTAGAACTCGAATGCAATAAACCACATACCATGAGGGAATTTAATAACATAAAAGAAAGATTAAAAATACTTAAGGACATCCTATGCGTTTTGCAAACGACAAAGCGGAATACTACCTTTGCATACGACAAAGTCGAATGCTACGTTTGCAAACAATGAAGTGTAATATGTCGGAGTAGCAGTTCTTCTCGTGGAATACAAGTCATTGAATACTCTGTATCCAAGTGATTATGTTATTCATCAAAATTATTATAAAAAATATGTAAAAATTTAGGTGTTACTAAATAATTTAAATATCTTTCATAAGGTCGATTTTTAGAGAAATATTCGGTCTTTTACTATTAGTTTGGTCTCCATTAATAATATTTTGGGAGAAGATATTATTATACAAAGTATAGCATCTAGAAATGAAACATGATTGATATGTTTCAATCAAATAAGAAAATAAGTCATTGATTTTGCTTGCTAAGATTTTAGAGATATTCTTTAGACCACGGTGCAACAAAAATGTGCTTGGAATCCATAATAAAAGATGAAGTGTTATTTTTAAGAATGGCATAAATATGCATGAAAATCTAGAAAGGCTCCTGGAACTTTGTGTCAAATAACTTGTGAATCCCATCGCAAAGATCATTAACAAAAATATTCTTGTAATTCTTGAAAACCCCCCTTGTTGAAGCCATTCGCATCATGGCTTTATTATTGCCGATGCTAAAAATAGCATTTTTAATCTCTTCGTTAGTAACCAGATAAATCATAGAAACCTTGCCATGTTTGTTGATTTAGATTAAATGAGCATAAAGACCCACGCGAGTCTCGAGTAACCAGTAGCATAACTAAAAAGATAAATATATTGGAATAATTGTTCACAAAGACATTGAGTATCCCCAGATGTAGTAAGGTCTCTTTTATGATTGGATATTGAAACAAGTTTGTTATGAAATATACAATTTTAAATGTTATTATAGAATTATTTTGTGTTATAATTACCAAGGTTAAGCCATGACTTTTTATATTTTTATTATTGAAGAACGACTTCCAATCTCTGCTTAGAAAGGTGAAAGTGAAACCTCGATCTTCATGAAGTAAAGTGATGGATTAATGTGATTAAAGGCTGATTGGGATTAAGTTGAGAAAATATATTTTTAGGTGTTGGATACCCGAAAACTAGTATCATTACACTCTCGATGATTTATGTTACAAAGGATATTTTGAACCTGAGATGTTAAGGTACTAGACTCATACCATTAGCAGAGATCAGAAGATTCTAGCTTGTGGAAAGAATGTCTCTAGAATGTGGGATAAGGAGATGATGAAGATGGAAATAACATTGAGATCCTATATAATCCAGATCTTACATAGAGGGTGAGATGCGTATCATGTAATACCAATGTAAAGCCAATATTATAAGAACAAAATCCGCCATAGGCAAACGCATTATAGTTTTGATAAGTACAAATAACGAGAAATTATTATCGATGATGAAATCAGTGATATTGTTTTTTAATTTAGGGTCATTCAACCTACAAACATTACAAGATGCAATATTTATTAACTAAAACTTATTATAGGCTCGGTTGGTGGACTGATTGGGATAAAAACCCTTCTTAAATACAACTTTACATGTTGTTAACTTTCTTTCAAGTCGACCTCTGAATGTACCAAATGTTAGACTAATAAATATATTTTAGGTTGTTAAACGATCTGGTTAATCTCATTAAAAGAGATCCCAAAGGTGGAGAATAAACTGGTTGGGTCAGTTTGAGTTTGAGTAGAAATTTGGTAGATTTATAAAATAGGGTTGGAAGTTTATATTTTTGGGTAGGACAAGATTCATGGGTAGTGAGAGAGGTGAGCTGGATTTAAATGGGTCAGACTTTTTGAAAGTATTAATATTTTGGGCTATCAAATAGAACTCATAAATAGGGTTAAGTGATGGGTCCATCAATTTATCACCCAAAACGATAAAATTAAAATCATTAAAATCTTAGAAAAAAATAATAGATCAAAGCAAACTGTATCTAAACATGAAAGATGATTGAACCTAAAGTCTTAAAAATGGATTAAAGCTAATTGTATATAAATGTAATATTGAGTATCAAAATACTAATGGTGAATATTTTCGCATATATTTTTATATATATAATTATAAAAATATCATTAATTATTATTTTTTGAATTATAAGTCGTTAGTGGTGTGGACAATTATCACCTGAGGGTAGGCTTGTAATTTGGTTGGTGTTTAATAGTAGTATGTGGGTGTTATATATTTAGTGTAGAGAGTAGAGAGATAATTAAGCTAGCTGGTAGCAGTTAATTCTCCTTACCCACACTTAATGCAGGTGGTTGGGTATTTATGCCCTCATGTTTGGGCCCTTATGGGCTTTCGGGTCATGTTAAATGGACCTGGGTCATGTTCAAAGACCCATGAGCTCTAAGTAGGAGAGCAAGTAGCTTAGTCAAGTAGTGTTTAGGTTTTTTAGTACTTTTGTCATAGTTCGAACAGTCCTATGGTCTGAGTGTTCGAAGTGATCTGTCCGGTTCGAAGTGATCTGTCCGGTCCGGAGGCCTTGGACCGATCTGTCCTTGTCCGGGGAGCATGCAGAATTCAGACTCATCAGGAGCCCCTTTTTTAGGTGTTTGTGCAAATACTCTTGTCAAAGACCCGAAAACAGTCCGACATCAGGGGTAGTTTTAATCCGGACAGGTTTGTCAATTTGGGCTATGGGTTTATCTGGACTGATAAAGCTTCACGAAGTCAAAACGGTTTTTGTCAGAGTTCGTGGGACACATGTCGCTCTCTGATTGGTTGCTTCAGCCGTTTTTTCACCTCGAATTTCGGACCCACCTTCTTCGAAAAGCAACCTCTTAATTAAAGGTGGTGACATCAGCGTCGTCTTTAATCATTACCAATCTTTTCGAATTCTCCTAGGAATCAACTTCCTTTTTTCAGATTTACTATAAATACAAACTCACTTTCTACTGTTTTACCATCTCTTTCACATTTACTCTGCAAAATTTCTCAAAGCTCTCTCTCTCTAAAGCAAAAACTTTGTTCGATGGTTTATGTTTACATCGAGGAACGCTCTGGTCAAAGACGGGTGGCTCAACCTTTCTGAGTTAGAGAAAGCTCAAAAAGTCGAAAGAGAAAGACGAATTGCGGCAGGGTTACCCACTTTGCATGTCGATAGACCAATCACCTCTGCCACAGAGTCAGATTAAGGCTCTTCTTCTTCTAAAGGCACTAAGCCTAGAAAACTATTTCAAACCAACCTTTCCCCCATTATCTCTGGTTCCTTAGTTCAGGAATCGGAGCCTACTGTCGAGCCAGGAGTAACAGCTACTAGCCTAAAAAAAACCTCACCCTTCATAGCAATGGGGTCGGATACGGAGCACTCCCTTGAGAAGCTAGTCGATAGGAGGAAAGGCCGGTTAGTTAAAGGCCAAGGGTCAAAAAACACTCCCTCAAAGTCGGGGGCAAAAGACAGCAGCACCGGGTCAGAGGTACCTATTAAAGCCCCCAAGGACAGACTGTCCGGTCCGGAGGGCACCAGTCCAAGTCTTCAAAGAGAAGCACCTGCTCCGGAAACTCTACCGGAGGCCAGAAGCCAAAAGAACACAGAGGCCCAACAGTCCAGAGACAAGGCTGAGTCAAGTTTGAACCCTCCCCCCACTACTGCTGCTGAAAATCCTTCAAAAATTATGGAGGAAGTGATGGAGGACTCTGTTGAAGAGGCTCCATTTGAGTCTGAGCCCTCCGGCCAGACCAGTAGTGCAATAGTTGCCAAGAAGGACAAAGGCAAAGAAAAATTATATTTGAGGCATCCGGATCTGCCGGAGAGCCTCGAGGGAAGAGTGGGGCCTTGTTTTCACAAGGTAGTTAATTACCTCCTCGCCCTGCAGAAAATCAACTACGCGTTCATCAACACAGCTGAGCTGGGCCGGATGCGTACGAAGTGGGGAATACCGGAGAACGTGAAGATCAGGATCCCCATACACCCGGAGACTCATATGGACTGCAAATTGAGTGAAGTTGTCATCTTCACTGAGCTGTTCAATTGGGGACTTAGACTCCCCTTAGACCCTGAAATTGTCAGATACTTCCATCTGATAAAACTTTGCCTGAGCCAACTGAGCCCCAATGCCTGGTATACCCTCATGGCCTGCATCATGGCTTCAAGGCTCTCCGGGATTCCTCTGCCAATGGAGGAGTTTGCTGTTGTGGCCAGTCTGTGCAGAAACCCCAACATCCCCTTTTACCATTTCAATATGGGGGATGATTTCAAGGCTGTGGATGATTTGCTAGAGGCGGAGAGGAATTGGAGGACTCAGTTCCTGTTCGTCAGTGGAGCTTGGGAGAATGGAAGAAAAATCAAGTCCGGAGAGAACCCAAGCCTTCTCAGAAGCAGGTGGAGGAGTGATTGTAAGTCTTCCAATTTATACTTTTTTTTAAAAGTAGTTCGAACTAATGGGTCTCACTTTTGCCTTGCCAGTACTGCCCAAGGAGTTCAGTGACTATCAGAAATCCGGGCAGGCTACTTGTGGCAAGATTAATGCTTGGGTTGCTGAGAAGTGGGGGAACCGATTCCATGCTGCTTTTACCAGTGGCAACTTGGCAAGGTCTCACTTGTGGAACACCACAGGTCGGAGAGACTTGACTTGGGGGGAGCTCACCACTCAGCCTCCTCCGGATGTTGTGCTTAAGAGGACCCATGAACTAGATGGGACACTCTTCCTGCCAGGCCGGGCCAAAGCCCCGAGCAAGATGAAAGGCAAGAAGAAGAAGGGCAAGAAGGTTGTGGGTGGTGCTAACCCTGCTGATGCAAAGAAAGATGCTCCAATAGACCCGGAGGGGCCAGCTCAGAGCCAAATCGATGCTGCTCTCCTGGAAGTGGTGGAGCAAGAGACCGAAAAGCAAGAAGCGAACCTCCCAAAACCTCCAAGGGCTTCCAAGAGAAATCGTAAACCGAGAAGCGAAAGCACAGACCGGGAGGCCAAGAAGAAGAAGACTTCTAAGGGAGACGAGCTTTCTCTCCGGGCTCCGGAGCCTTCCTTCCAAGCTGATCCTACTGACCCAACGCATGCCGAGGAGATTCCGGGTGACTTTCATACCGATGAGGTTGAGGGGGGAGATATCAACATTGATGGAGTAGACATCACCGGTCTTGGTGAGCTTGGTGAATACTTCCTCAATCTTCCCAGAGATGACTTTGCCGGGCCTTACCTTCCTCCGAGCACCTCCAACACGGTCACTTTTAATGGTAAGACCTTTATCGTTTCTAGTGAAAGAGATGTCATAGTCCACTCTTTATTAAATAATGTTCAGTCTATACTTGTGTTGGAGAAACAAGTCTGAAACCAGGCCGATATCATCAAAGATCTCAAGTCTGACAAAGAGAGGCTGTCCGATGACCTTCGCACTGCCACTTCCAATGCTGCCATTTTAAAGGAAGAAACTGAGGAGTTGAAGAGGAAGCAAGAGGCAAACACCACAAAAGTCTCCACTTTGGAGGACACTATTAGAGAGCTCCAGAAGAAGCTGTCCGGTCTGGAGAAAGACCTTACCACCTCAAAGGGAGAATCCAAAGCCAAGGATCAAATCATCACCAACCTGACCAATGATAAAATCGCCCTTGAGAATACAGTTTCCAAGGTTATCGAGGAGAAAGCTACTTTGCTAAAGGAGCAGGAGGCCAAGATCCAAGCCAAGATTAATGCTTATGCCACCAGAATGATCGACAGCCAGGAGGAAATGTGCACCAAGGTGAGGTCTGACATGGTTCTACTCTTCCACGAAAAGTTTCCAAAGAGGAACCTAGGGGACTTATGGCTTCATGTTGAGTCTGACGATCTCCCGTATCATACAATGGCTGATGGAGACTTGCATGGTTATTATAGCGCTTCCTCATCCGAAGACGAAGAACGTACCGGAGAGAGCCCAGACAAAGAGGAAAATGATCCTAAGGGAAAGAAGCAGGTAAACGAAGCTGAGCCATCTTCAAAGGCTCAGTCTTAGTCTATAAACCACTTTTTTTATTTCTTATTCAGACTAAAGTCCTTGGAAGGCCAAGGCATTCTTTTGTAATCGTGTCCGGCATTTGACCGGATAGGTTTTTTGTTCTACTTTGACCATTTAAAAGTCCTTGGAAGGCCAAGGCACTTTAAGTTATTTCAATGAATATTTTTGTTCTGTACAACTATCATCTTCTTTCATTGTTTGTTCTAATTTTGATGGCTAGAGTTTAAATAGCCTTTAGTTATTTCATAGTGAGAGTGTTTAAGTTCTCCGGCTAGAGTTTAAATAGCCCTTAGTTATTTCATAATGAGAGTGTTTAAGTTCTCCGGCTAGAGTTTAAATAGCACTTAGTTATTTCAATTCGGATAGTGTGACAAAGGACAAAACTTAAAAATCTTTAGAAATTTTTTTAAGAAGGCATCAAATTTTATTCAAAAGCCCGGACACCTCATTAAAACCTCCCCGTGCCACCATGGAGGAAAGAGTATGCCCCCAAATATTTACATGGATGTTTAAACAAATAAATATTTACACAAATGCTACTCCAAGTACATCCGGAGATGCTCGATATTCCAAGGATGAGTCAAAACTTTTCCATCTTTGTCTTCCAACCAATATGTTCCAGGTTTAATTCTTTCAAAAACCATATACGGACCTTCCCAAGTTGGGGCCAGCTTTCCGAACAGCTTTTCTTTAGTGTGTAAGAAGACTTTCCTTAATACCTTGTCCCTCGGTTGGAAATCTCTTCTTTTAACTTTGGAAGCAAACCTGCTTCTCATCAAACCCTGATAGTGTGCAACTCTAAGGTGAGCTTTAACTCGTCTTTCTTCTATCAAATCAATTTTCCCTCTGATTGCCACCTCGTTAGCATGTTCGGAGAAGTTGTGAACACGAAATGACGGGAAATTTGCTTCTATGGGAGCTACTGCATCCATCCCATAGACCAAAGCAAAGGGTGACTCTTGTGTTGCAGCCCCAGGTGTTGTCCGGTAGGCCCACAAGACTTCTTGTAAATAACTAGGCCACTTTCCAGCAGCCCCTTCCAATTTTTTCTTTAAACCGGACAGTATAGTTCTATTAGCCACTTCAACTTGCCCATTTGCTTGTGGGTGGAAAGGTGAAGAGAAGCAATGTTGTATACCCCTTGAGGCACAGAAGCTCTCCATTTCGCTATTGTCGAACTGTGGCCCATTGTCTGTTGTTATCTTGTGTGGGACACCAAATCTGCAACAGATGTTGGATAGAATGAATTTTATAACAGCTTTCGATGTTGTCCCTGCTAGAGGGGCTGCTTCAATCCACTTCGAGAAGTAGTCTATGGCCACAATTATAGTTTTGGGTCCTCCGGACGCCATAGGGAGAGGCCCTACTAAATCCAATCCCCATCGAGCAAAAGGAATAGGCTCAGAAATTGACTCTAAAGGAATGACTGGGACATGAATTTCATTGCTGTACCTCTGGCATGGGTCACACCTTCTTACCAATTCCTTTGCATCTTTCATGATAGATGGCCAATAGTAACCGGACAGTAAAACTCTTCTTGTTAAAGCTCTGAATCCACAATGGGCTGATCCCTCACCATCATGCAATTCGGAGAGGACTACTTGAGACTCCTCATCCCCCAAACATCGCAGGAGAGGTTTACTGTAAGATTTTTTATACAACACTTCTCTCAATATGATGAAACCACGAGCCTTGTGTTTTAATATTCTGGCTAGTGACTTATCCGGAGGCACGACCCCATTGGAGAGATATTGCAGGAGAGGAATTGTGTAAATATTATCACCTGTGGTCGTCAATTTGGTGTGGACAATTATCACCTGAGGGTAGGCTTGTAATTTGGTTGGTGTTTAATAGTAGTATGTGGGTGTTATATATTTAGTGTAGAGAGTAGAGAGATAATTAAGTTGGCTGGTAGCAGTTAATTCTCCTTACCCACACTTAATGCAGGTGGTTGGGTATTTATACCCTCATGTTTGGGCCCTTATGGGCTTTCGCGTCATGTTAAATGGACCCGGGTCATGTTCAAAGACCCATGAGCTCTAAGTAGGAGAGAAAGTAGCTTAGTCAAGTAGTGTTTAGGTTTTTTAGTACTTTTGTCATAGTTCGAACAGTCCTATGATCTGTCCGGTTCGAAGTGATATGTCCGGTCCGGAGGCCTTGGACCGATCTGTCCTTGTCTGGGGAGCATGCAGAATTCGGACTCATCAGTTAGTAGCTAAGAAATTTCTAATTTTATGAGTAATAAAAGAGATGTCCCACATCGCTTAGACTGAAAATAATATACAATACATAAGTGAATAGAACATCTCAACTAGTGAGGCCTTTTGGGAGTGCAGCCAAGAGCAAAGCCAATCAAAATTCATCATACACTAAAAAAAATCTGAAAATATCATTGATTTTATTTTGACTCATTATATATTTTGAATCTTTTTAGCATCTATCATAATTACCTGCTTTCGCATCTACCAGTACAAACTTATAAAGATTTCGCATCTAGCAAAAACAAAGGTTTCGCTTATTCTTCGTAACAGCCGTCTTTTTTGTTTACACTCTAAAATTAAAAATTAAAAAGTTTGTATCTTTTAAACCGCAATTGAGAAAAAAAAATCGAAACTACAATTGTTTTTCTTTTTTAAGACGAACAAAACTAGTACCATTCATGATATATTTTCAATTTTTTTAAAAAAATTATATTTTACACTAGTTTCTCATTATATGGTTTCTGCACCTAGCATTTAGCATTTATCAGTACAAATAATACACACGTTTCGCATTTACCATTACACAAGTTTTGCATATACCAATTCAAAAAATAAAAGTGTTCCGCATCTATTAGTACTTAAAGTGAACATGTTTCGCATCTTCAAAAATTCATCTTCTTCGTTTCAGTTGTAAACCCTTTATCGAACCAAGTTTTCCACAAACATAAAAATTCACTAAAGACGATCGAAACTTACTGCATAATAGCAATTCAACTACAAAAATCAAAGTAATACTAGCTGAATACCGAAAATCACGAAGAAAACAGAACCGAGTTCCCTATTTTGAGTTACCAAAAAATCACGAAGAAATAAAAAATCAAGTTACCTAAACAGTTCAATCAACTTACCTAAACATATATATAAAATAAAGCGTTGAAATCAAATTAAAACACAATCAAAATCATATAAAAACAAAAAAAAATAAAGATCGAAATGAAGTTTGATAGTACTGTTATTGTTATGATATTGTATCTTTACGTAATAGAGAGAAACAAACAGGAAAAAAGCTTCAATGGAAAAAATTGATTACCTTTTATATAATTAACTAAGGGTATTTATGATATTATTGGATCTTAGATGGTAAATATTTGAGTGAAATTGGTCTTTCTCATGTATAGATAAAAATATGAATAGTAAATAAATATAATTTTTGCTTTTGGATCTTAAAATGCACTAAACCATTTTAGAAAACTAGTCAAAATACACACATAAAATGATACTCCACCACAAATTAGTAAAACTACATCTCGTAGGGAACATTTACGCTAGGAAAATAAAAACATCAATATTACAAATTTGTTATAGGTGATAATCTTAAAACATATATAGCACAATTTGTTTTTCCAATGTACTTCAACATTTCCTCACTAAAATTAGTGGTGTATGTATTTAAGGGTATTGAAATCATTCTCATTCTGCATTACAACAATTAGGATGGATGGAAGATAGTTTACGGATAATATTTTTCTAAATAATTATTTTATTAATGTATCTAGTGGTCTTAGAGAATTCGATAAAATGACTAAAAATTTGACTATTACTTTTTAACTAGAAACACTAAGTATTAGATAACTATCTTCAATACATATAACAATCGCGTCATGATTATCTAACGATCTGTTATAGAAAAAACATTTTAAAACTTATTTCAGATAAAATCTGTTTCTGTTATAGAAAAAACATTTTAACTTATTTCAGATAAAATCTGTTTGTGTAAATTTGAATTAAATGTTCCAAGTGTATAAATACCCTAGGTTATATTAATTGTATACTAATAAGAAATAGTAACTACTTTTATTTTTATCATACTATCAATAATCTAAAAATTAATCCATGTTTGTAAGGAAGACAAAAAGAAGTAAGGCCATGCTAGAAATATTAAGGGTCAGGCTAGAAATATTACACATTTTGATAGATCTCTCATTTTACTCTCTTCTTTTTTCAAACTCAAAGTTGAAATTCCGAAATTGTCCTTTCTCCCTCTAGATTTCTACATTCATGCCATTTGCCCTCCAAATCGGCCGAAACTCTGAAATCTATCCGTTATTACCCTAAATCTACAAGTTTTGTACTAAAATCTACTACTCTAAACCCATTAAACCGAAAAAGTTAGGTTTTTTTACCCAAACCCATCAAATCCACTTCGAAAAATCTTGAATCGGAGTATCTATGGACAATGAAGAGATGGGCGTGTCTCTGGAAGACTTACTAGACGAGGAGGAAGCTTACTAGATGGAGGTAAGAACCGAAACCCTGTATTTCGTTTTTCAGTCGTGTCGCACGCAGTTCGTGCGACAAACAACTTCGTCATCGCACGATCGTGCGACTTGTTAACCTTATACGTCGCATGCGACGAAGGCAAACGTGTGTCGCATGCGACCGCACTAGAGGCATGTCTCGTGCGACGGCACTGAAGACATGTCTCGTGCGACAACAGTGTTATATAAACTCATACTTTTCAATTGTATATTTTGCAGGAGGAACCTGCCCATCCTCCATTTATGGATGCCGATTACAGTAAAATATTCAACACAGATAGATTATTTACTAAAGACGAATTGGATGTTTTCGTGGACATTGAATCAAAGAAGATCAAGTTTTTCAAAATAAGAAAACTCTACGATAGCGGGAAATGGGGAAGGACTCCTAAGTTAGAGTACGTTTGCGAGCGATACGGTGTATACTTATCAAAGGCAAAACCGGAAACTTTGAAAAAGAGGAAGACATCCACGAAGAAATGTAATTGTCTATTTGCGCTAAAAGGTCATCTGATCGACGTACTAGCCATGAAATGGAGTTTGGAGGTGATAAACGGTACTCACAATCATGAACCCTACGTTCGCCTAGACGGTCATTCCCGCGCTTGTAGGCTAAAACTGGATGAAGAGGAACTAGTTCGTAGTTTGTCTCACCTCGGTTCGCGCCCTAGGGAGATATATAGTGGTTGGAAGTACCAATATCCAGAGAACATTTTGAACATACGTGCAATCTACAATTGCCGCAAAAAACATCGGGATGCTGAGCACGGGGGACAAACGCAAATGCAATATCTTTTGACGAAGTTGAAGGAGAATGGATACTCGATGTGGGAGCGTTTCAAAGATGATTCAAAGGTGATCACTGACTTTTTCTTCGCACATCCTACTAGCGTAGACTTATTACGTACATTCTCGAACGTGTTATTCATGGATTGTACGTACAAGACGACTATGTATAAGATGCCGTTATTAGAGGTTGTTGGTTTAACGTCCACTTCCATTACATTTACCGTTGCGTACGTATTTATGAGCGGAGAAAAGATTGGAAACTACGTATGGGCTTTGGAAACTCTTCGTGATTTGATGATGGATAGCGTGTGCGCATTTCCATCCATTATTGTTACCAATCGGGAGTTAGCTCTCATGCGTGCGATCGATAAAAATTTTCCGAAAACGCACCACTTGCACGTGGCACATTAGTAAGAACATTCTTGGGGCGGTTTGGAAGATATTGCACGATGATGCGGTAGCGAGACAATTTGTTGAATTTTACGGCTACGTTGCGGAGGCAAACACGTTTGAGAGTTACCAAAAGAATCTGGATACACTGAAGGAGATGTTTGCATCTAAACCGGAGTGTTTTGCGTACGTTATGGACTCGTGGATAACAAAATATGGTAATAAGTTCCTTGCGTACCGAACGAACACGATTAAACATTATGGCCAAACAACTACAAATAGGTTAGTCCGTTTATCCTATTTTTCGTTGAGTTATTTTATCTAGTTTCAAATAAGTTGATAATTTATTACTTGTACTATGTAGGGCGGAGGGTGCTCAATCGTCCCTAAAAAATATCTTGGGACGAATCAATGCAACTTTGAGACTTTTTGGGAAAAAGTTCATAACTTACTAACGAAACAGCATGTGGGTATCGTTGAATCATTCGAGTGAAGTAAGTTTAGAACAATTCCCGGCTTTCATGGTTTTTTTACCAAAAATCTTAAAGGTCATGTGTCACATGCGGGGCTAAAGATACTGATGGTTGCTATTGTACGTGCTCGGAATATATGAGTAGATTGGGTAGCATGTGGAGGTTGTTTCCTTAGGAAAACGCATGGTTTACCTTGTGCATGTGAAATTGCGTTTATAGCTAGAGATGGTAGGTGCATCCCTTTAGAATATGTGGATATCTTTTGGAAAATATTAGATATTGTGCATAGGGATCCTAGCTCTCGCGAAGAGGAATTGCAAAAAAAGCTTTCCTTAATTGACAAGTCCATTCGTAGTTTCCGCCCCGACCAACAAGACCACATTATCAATAGGGTAATGAAAATATTGAGGCCCGAGACAAGTTATATTCAAGATCCTAAAGAAGCGGTTAGAGCTAAGGGTAGACCAAAGGGAGGTGTTGATAAATCGACTAAACGGAACCCTAGTTCGTGGGAATATCACATTGAACAAACCGCTAGTGCTAGTACTCCGGCTAACTCGGTAGGTAGTACACCCGTAAACACGTTAGGGAGCACGACCACATCCAAAGTGGTTCCCATCGTACCACCCAAACCTCCATTAGCAAAAAATAAAGTTGGAAGGCCTAAGAAAATTGTTAAGGATGGGAAGTTAACGTTATATCCGGATTGCATCCCAGCTTTTCTACACACTTACATTTGAAAATTAGTTGACGTTCTTCTGGACGGACAATGCGGATATCGTTCCGTAGCACATTCAATATACAACGACGAAGATAGATGGGAGGATGTTAGACGCGAGTTGTTGAAGGAGTTGCGGGACAACCGTGCATGTTGGTTGGATGTATATGGTTCGCAGAAGGTGTTTGACGATTTGATACAAAGGTTAGATTACTTCAAGCCCAACCCTAGTAGCCACTATTGGATGACATTTCCGGACGTTGGACTAGTCATCGCGACAAGGTATCAATGCATGGTATACCATGTATCGCAAGCAGCCTCGTTAACGTATCTACTAATCCGTGGAAAGCCACTCGTCAACAATTCAACGATCATAGAAGTTGGGATAGCTTTCGTGCATGGATGTCACTTTGTTAATGTAAGTATATTTCGTTTCCAATCAAAATTTCTTCCGCTATCATTACTAATGCATTCGTTTATTTTTTTTCTTGTAGATTACTACTCCACCCGATGGACCGTTGCCCCCATTATACCCTTATTGGGCCGCTTATGCAACCGAAGAACCGAATCAATGGGCGCATCCCTACTACCGGCGGTTGAACGAATTTACACAGATAATGTCCGCAAGGAAAATCAACTTGAACGAAAAACCACATGTAACAGATTTGACTAGAGACGACGTTTGAAATGCTTTTGTACAACTTTTTAAGTTATTTTTCCTAACGTGTCATGTAACATAGTTATGTAATTTTGATGTAATTTTGATATAATGTAGTAGGAAAATCCCTACCAGCGTTTGATGTATTGTAGTTGTTGTTTTTTTTTAAAGTGTTAGTTTCATGGTTCAAAAATAACACTTGTCGCACGCGACTGTATTTGGGCATGGTCGCATGCGACGGTAGGCATAAATGTTGGCCCTATTTTTCAGACAGAAGGCGACTATCGCAGGCCCAAAATGCAACTGTCTTTGGGCCTGTTCGCATGCGACGGTGGGCATAAATGTTGGCCTTGTTTTTCAGACAGAGGTCTTATATCGCAGGCCCAAAATGCGACTCTCTTTGGGTCTGGTCGCATGCGACGTTAGGCATAAATGTTGGCCCTGTTTTTCAGACAGAGGGCTTATATCGTAGGGCCAAAATGCGACGCTCTTTGGGCCTGGTCGCATGCGACGTAGTTTATACATTTTTTAAATAAAATACCATTAAAAAGAGGGAAAACAACAAGTACACTTGAAGGAAGTACGTAAAGAGGAAAACAACAAGTACACTTCAAGGAAGTACATAAAGAGGAAAACAACAAGTACACTTGAAGGAAATACATAAAGATGAAAACAAGTTAACACTTTTACTTAACCAAACATAAGAAAATAATTAAACAACGAAATGCCAACAACCAAAATGCTCAATCATCAAAGTCATATCCCAAGTTGTCGTCAGAATCAACCCCCCCCCCCTCCCTTTCCGTAATCCTATCTTGAAGATACGCTACCATATCTCTAGTGATGTAGTCTACCACCGTCATGTTGAAGACGGCAACCGCTTCTTGCTTAATTTTATATGGCAAAAACAACAAACGCCGGAGCGGTTGACAAAAAAGGTACCTCTGCTTGATTTGCTCACGGTTGCGCACGAAGAGACCTCCGGTTTGTAAACGGTCGTAGCTGTAGTACATCTTACAAAGCACCCGATCAAAAAAAGCATCACTAGTATCTTCTACCATCTCTCGGCGGGCAATCTTCACCGCCTGAAGCAAATGGTAGTCTTCATGGGGAGTAAACTCCATTTGTTGAACTATTTATGTTTGAGAAGATTATATGAATGTAAACGGTTTTGTAGTCCCTTTATATAGGGAAGTAAAGTTTGGCGGGACTTTTTTTGTTTCTAGAATGAGCGGGATTTTTTGAATTATGAGAATGAGCGGGAGTTTTTGAATTTTGAGAATGAGAGGGAGTTTTTTATTTTTTTAGAATGAGCGGGATTTTTTTAATTTTCGAGAATGAGAGGGATTTTTTGAATTTTCAAGAATGAGAGGGAGTTTTTGAATTTTAAGAATGAGAGGGAGTTTTTGAATTTTGAGAATGAGAGGGAGTTTTTTATTTTTGAGAATGAGCGGGAGTTTTTGCGTTTTTATTTTACACGTGTTACGTTTTCATTTGTATATTCCGATTATGTTATCTGCAACGAAAGTGTCTACAAATAGAAGCTTTATTCACATTAAGTTGTAAATTAGTTGATAAATCAAGCTGAAAAATGTGTCCATGGACTGAGTTGGAAGATCAATATTTGATGAGGGCATCAGTTGAAGTTGGTAATATGCACATTCCAGAGGGTGGTAAAAGGTACTGCGAGGCATTAGTATGTCCAATGTACTTCCTGTATGGAAGGGATGATGTTCAGCCGCCTAGAATTTCAAGGCGTGTTGATGAAGTGAGAGCTAGGTGGTCAGTCTTGGTCACATCCCGTCAACATCTAGTTTCTGGCCTCACCGAATTGGAACGTCGTGTTGCGGGTAATCGGTTCAACTGTCAAGTGACGGATTATATAACAGAGGACCAGCTGGATACGGTCCGCTTTGACATTATTGATATCCGGCTACAGGAAATCAGTGACTACAAAGATGCGAAAGAATAAAGGAAGTTGATGAAATGGAACTAGCCTGATAGATAAGTATGAGTGTGTGTGCTTCTGTTTTAGTATGAGTGTGTGTTTCATTTTAAGTATGAGTGTGTATTTCAGTTTAAGTATGAGTGTGTGTTTCAATTTACGTATGAGTGTGTGTTGCAGTTTACGTATGAGTGTGTGTTTCAGTTTACGTATGAGTGTGTGTTTCAATTTACGTATGAGTTTGTGTTGCAATTTATGTATGAGTGTGTGTTTCAGTTTACGTATGAGTGTGTGTTTTAATTTACGTATGAGTGTGTGTTGCAGTTTTGTGTTTGAGTGTGAGTTTGTATTTGTATTTTAGTGTGAGTTTGTATGAGTGTGTGTTTCAATGGTAGAAGCTCTAACTCTAATTGAAATGGAATCGAACCCATAAAATTGATAAATTCAAAGCAAGCATGCAATAAATTAAAATACAATAAATAAAAGCAGTCATAATATAAACCGGTTACAAAATATAGTGTTGATGTCCAAAAGTATAACAAAGGTGTGCTGCGAGCAATAATCAATGACGTCTATACCTCTCGGCAATCCGGCACATAAAAGGGCGGTCTCTACAGGATCTTCGTGCTCCAGATTCGGTATCGATGGAGCAAACCGAGCAATCTGCTCGTACCCTGCAAAGTCAGCACCACCCTGCGGCTCCAACCGAGGACCTCTAGCTGGTGCAGAACTGCTAACAATGTACCACAGCCGCCTCTTCCCCCAAATGTAGTACATCGGGTCAGCACTCTCTCCACTACCACGGTACAACGTGCCATCAGGAGTGTACACATGGTTCTCCCAATCCCTCCACAAGTGCCCGTCCCATGGGTGTTCGGAGACCATCTTCTTCCCTGTTTTTTTCGATTTAGGATGGCGTATATCCTTAGGAATCAGTTGTACGATCCCCATATTTCTCCTATAGTCTTATAAACCTACATTAAATTATATAATCCTTGATCACATATTCAGCAACAGGTATTTTATATTAGAGAAATCAACACACCTCTCTTATTTATTACCTCACCAACAACGAAATTATGCAACAGGAGCCTGAAACCCACATGCACTCTCTTCTTTTCTCAACTGTGTTCAGTACCAATTTTTCATATAGATTATAAAACAAATGTTATGACATGGTAAATCAGGAAGGTTCTAGTTTATCCGACAAATTCAATGTCTATATTTCTTTGTTTAGAAGAAGCAGACAAATTGTCAACAAGCTTGGAACTGCAGACTGTATTTAAAATTCGTTTACGTGATCAACTCAAACGTTATCATACAGAAAAAATGTAAGTATTTACAATAAGGTAACATTATTTAGTGCTGTTTATAATTAGATGGACAAAACCTAACAGCTCAAATCTAATATTGCAGATACTTACGGTTTTAGCTCTGAAAACAACAACATGGGAAATTATCGGTTCATCCCATGAACGACCGAATTTTTCACAGACATACAAGATGACATTGTAGTTATTGAAATCCATTACCAATTTTTTTTCTACTCAGTTATTTTTTTGTAACAAGATACTGAAACTCATATGTTATTTTTTAAGTTTCCAAACACAACTCCAGCGACTATAGGGCACCACACAGGTGTGCGATTCATTTTTATAATGGCGCAATTCAAAACCCAAACATTGCTTTAAAAAAGTTAACAACAATCAAAAAATAAATGCAGCAAATGAATTATGGTTTTAACTAAAAAATTACATTATGTCTAAATATCAAAATTTAGTCTTAGAACACCGAAGGCCAACATTAACTAAAGAAAGAGTGCACAATCATAAAAACTCCTAGAAAGTAATTTTCATGGTTGTCCTCACTTTTCAGATGAATTTGGAAAAATAATTATAAAGCAAAGTAATCATAAAACAAATTCATCACATTACACATAACAAGTAAAGTCTCGGCTTTAATCCACGATCAATCAAAGCCTTATTTCTTCTTCCCATTCTGCAAAAAAAACAATCAAACAACAACAAAGATAGTAAATATAGCAACACATTAGATAAAATAAAAGAATTTACAAGTATACATACCTTCATCTCTAGTGTCATTTATATTGGATGGCGTTCCTTCACTCGTGTCTTTAGTAAATTTTATAAAATAAAAACAAAAAGCATGTTAGTTTTTAAAGCTTAAACACACACACATATATATATATATATATATTTCAAATTATTCAACGTAATACATTGCTTCTTGGAGATTTATTGGAGTTGACGAAGACCCCAGCCAGTTTTGTGAACAAATAAGGGCTTCTATCATCTTTGGTTGTAATGCGCTACGAAATGGATCAAGAACACGACCAGTAGTGCTAAATACGGATTCAGAAGCTACCGTAGATACCAGAACTGCAAGAATATGTCGAGCAACTATGGAAAGTACTCGAAATCTCAAAGAATTGATCTTCCACCATGCCAATGTATCAAACTCTTATACATCTTCGCAACTCTCCGATAAATATTTTTCTACTTCCGATTGATTTTAAAAATAATCAACTTATTTCAGAAGTCCTTCGCAACTTCTTCTGATAAATACTTGTCCACTTTGGTTGACCAACAAGCTTAAAGTTTTTAAAGCCCTCTCCGTCTACAAATTTAAAGGGAAATTCATCTAATATCAACATTTTGGCAACAACTTTTCTACAAGATTTTGTACTAAAAGAAACAGCTACAAGTTCACTTCGGTTATCTCCTTCTCTCACTTTAAACCCTAAAAATAGTTTGATTATTATCAAGATTTTGATACAAATATTTTTACATTGGTTTTTTAGATGGTTTCCTAAAGTGGATGTTCCATTTTGTTTGGGATCACAATTGTAGATTTTTATACAATAGTTACATGCAGCGGTATGACTATCGTTAGGATTTTTACGTTAAATTTCGGTAAAATGAGCCCAAACAAATGATATTTTCCTATTCTGACCGGTAATAACAACATCGGTGCTAGCCTCTTCCATATCATTAGTTTTTTTTGGAGGGATTCGACGATTACCTTGAACGTTTTGACCAGCAATATCAACATCGACCTTTTCTTGATTTGCGTTTTCTGTATTTCTAACTTCATTTTCATCGGCCATCCTAGTTGATCTGCACTGAGCATACAAAATAAAATAAAAATATTAATAACGAGCCGACATAACAAAATAAAGTAACAGTAATCAAGACATAAATTTTATATAAAGAAATATGTAGAAAAAGTGACAGTTAACTGATTTAAACAAACAAAATGAACAAGAAATAAATTAATACATATAGATGTGTTGTTGCTATACTTTATATATAAAGCACATAAAAACAGGTCATGTATATACATGCATATAGATTATAGATGTGTTGCTAGGGTAAAAAACACCACAAGTCCTCCATGTTTGTCACTTGTAACACATCAATCCCTATTCTTTGTCTCTGTAATAAACCGGTCCTCTATGTTTTAAAAATGTAACAAACAAATCCTTTTTTTAGTAAATAGGTCCTTCATGTATGTAATAAACAGGTCCCTCACGTTTTCAATTTATAATAAACAGGTCCTTCAAATTTTCAGAAAAGGATCTGTTTGTTACATTATTAAAACATAGGGGACCGGTTTATTACAGAGACAAAAAATAGGGACTGATGTGTTACAAGTGACAAACATGGAGAAACTCTGGTGTTTTTAACCCTGTGTTGCTAATTTATATATATATAACACATAAGGACAGGAGAGAGTAATTCATATCAAAACTAGAAGAGTTGAATGCAAAAAGAAAAAAAGATAGCGGAATTCAACTCCCTTTACTTGATAGTCGAATACAAGGATACTTCCGAATGAAAGAGGATGCTAGGATGAAAACCACTAAGCTGAGAGATAAAAATGAGGTTTTAGACCGGCAAAAACACGCTGATATTGAAGCCCTCAAGAATTATGAAGAAATTTTCAGCTGTTGGAAAACAAGACACAAGAGTATGATGGACAGGAAGAACAAAAGAAGTCGTGGTTAAAAAATATTCTTGATGCTTCTACTGAAAATAAAAGTGAGATTTTAAGTGTAAAGAAGGAATTGCGGATGATGCAAGATAAGCATCAAGATTCTAGGTATACGCATGATAACCTTGACGACTAAAATTGGTGAAATTGAGAATAAATTAAGTGAATTGAAGGTAGATAGATTTGTAAATGAAAGAGATGCTAGACTGTCTCAAGTCGTTGAGAGTTTGAAACGTTTATCCCAAGAAGTTCCATTCATCGAAAAATACAAGCATCTGATGGTTCATGGTATGTAGTGTGGGCTGTTTGTTTCACCTATGGTATAAGGGTTGGAGTGACAGGTTTGATGGCTGCTGCAAAGAATATTAAGTATTGTTCTCACATATGTAAATCATGTAATTTTCTGTTGTCAACACATCTTATTTCAGGTGGTTGAGGAGATAGTTATATTTCTCATATACTCAATACAACATGGGATTTATTTGCTTATATTGGGGTTAGACAGGTTGAGAGAGACCTAACACCATTGCACAGGACAGACAAAATCTTGATTAACTCGCATCAGGGAAAACAATTGATAGAATTGTGATCATAATTCCAATTCTAAGCCTAAAAACCACTAATCATTAGTTAGACAACTATAAGACTAGAACCTCTCTCACTAGTTAGACAACTATAAGATTAAAAGCTCTTACACTTGAAAAAACATGTCATATAAAGCCAAAAAAGATTGACGATATTGCATGACTAATATCTGGAAGCTCTCTCACTGGTTTAAGAAAGAATCATACAAGCAAATGGAGAGTTGTTTAGGAATCAAATATTTACAAACGAGAATAGAATTATCAAATTAGAGACTCGCCAGTTACCAGTCGTAAGGGTGAGAAAGCTAGCAGTCTCAGATTTCTTCTGCTCTGGTTAGCATCAAGATGAAAGAGAAATGAAAAAAAAAGAAAACGGAACAACATAAGAAAAATAAAGTAATAAACCCAACCCTAAGATAGTAACATTAGACAATGAAACAAATGCTACTTTTGAACTTAAGAATAAAAATAAATAGTTGCAGCCTTTGGGATTCATACCCATAAATGTGTATAATAAAAGAGTTTTAAGTTGTATCTGTATAACCACTAGGCTAAAGTGGTCACAACGTTTATATCATATACGGTCTATATATTAACATATACAATATCTTCTCTAAATTCGGTCGGTTTGGTTCAAATCGGTCGGTTAAATCGTACAAACCGAACACCGACCGAATTAAATTTGGTTTAAGAAATTAAAACCGAAACCAAAATCTAGTTTTAAAAAACCAACCAAACCGACCCATTTTGGTTTGGTTCGGTCGGTCGGTTTGGTTTTTTCGGTTCTTGCTCACCCCTAGTTTCAAACATGAAAATGTTCTAATTGAAGACCATGAGGACTACACTTCAGTAACCTTTCAGGAAACAAATAAGTCTGCTCTTTCATCCATCTCTAAATTCACACTGATTGCAAAATTCTCTTTCGAGAGACCTGCATTAGATGAGTTTAGGTCATATCTTGCATCATTTAGGTTCTGTAGTGATTATAGTGTTTATCTTTGGGACTACAGACATTTTCTCTATAGAATTTGATAACTTGGAAGATGTTAAAACATTCTGGAAGCGTAATGTTAGGTCAATAGGAAAATTAACATACATAATACTTAAATGGACGCCTCAATTTAACCCCAAAAGGGAGTCACCATTGACTCCAGTATGGATTTCCATTCCAAAAATACCTAAATTTCTTAATAACAATGACTATGTTACCCATATTGCTAAAGCAATAGGATTTCCTTAACCAGTATGGGTACCACATAAAAACTTTGCAAGCTTTACATATGTAAATCTTGGACAATTGTAGATGTCTCCAAAACTCTTCCAAACAAGGTTTGGATCAGTTTTGAAGAAAAATCAGGGTTTTGGCAGGATATCACCTATGGTGATAGACCTGCTTTTTGAAAAAACTGTAAGCATCTAGGTCATACACCTACAACATGTAAAAATGACCTAAATGAAAAACCATATTTCCCATTAATCACCCTTTAGCTCCTGCAAAGACTAAAGAACTTTGGATTAAAAAAATAAAATTAGTGATTGTTGACTTCAATCAACAATCACTCTCACCAAATCTTAAAGGAAACAAAAAGAGCAAGACCTGAATTCAAATGATTTAATACTAGGTGGAATAGGAACTGAAATTATTAGCAATTCTAAATATCAATCAAATGAAATAACCAACAACTTCACAAAATCAGACTCTTATAATGAAAAATTACAATCATCAAATATAAAGGACAAAATCTTAATGCTTAATCATGAATTTGAAAGTCCTGAACCATCTGATAGAGAGGTGATTGAAGCTATTTAATCCATTTATCTAGAAAAATCCTTTAATATACTTAATGATGAATCAAATTCTGAAAATGAAGCCAACCCTTCTCAGCCCTTAATTACCATTAGCCTCCGCACGTCACTTTTAAAACAAATGATAGATAAGTCAAAAAAGAGACCAAAAAACATACCAAATTTAAACTTAAAAGTCTCAAAAATAATTTGATCACAAACACATTAACCTCAAATGATCTAATAGATCCTCAAATAAAAAATTTAAATGACTATATATATACTCAACTGGAATGCAAGAGGTGTAGGGAATATAGGAAGATTAAGAAAAATCAAAACTTCAGTGAAAAATTATAAACTGATATCATAGCTCTTCAAGAACCTATGATATCATAAATTAATATAAATAAAGTTGCTGAAAAATTAGGATATGAATTAAAAATTGCTAACAGAGAAAGCGGGGCTTTCGTGTAACATGCTATGGTCTCAATGCCCTTACGAGGTAGTGATGAGTTTCACGCGCTCTAAGTCCGGCCCGCGCGCGGTTAGGAAGATTGGCCGCAATCTGAGCGGTACCACCCACCCTACCCTACCACCTATAGGCGGCCGTCCTACAGCCGCCCGAAAAGGAACTGCAGTGATCTTGAATAGGAATCCTACAGCGATAGATAGAATCCCCATAAAAAGACCACTAGATCGAGCACCAGTGATTTCGTATCCGGTCAAAATCTTGGCTAATTGATCGAAGTGGGTAGCTCCAGTAGACCCATAGATCATGGAACAAATAGGGTGGGTAGGCCCAACCACCACACTACACGTATACAAAATTCAAATTCTTGAGAACAATGAGCAATACCTACATACAATGGGTTAACCACAACTTTTCTGATAAATAGGTTATGGTTAATATTGTATATGCAAAATGCATAAGATCCCAAAGATTGACTCTATGGGATAACTTAAGAAGAATTTCAGACCCTGAAAAACCATGGATAACCTTTGGAGACTTTAATACTATATCAAAATCTTCTGAACAACGGGTCTGCTCATCCCTCTGCCTTAGAGGGATGGATGACTTTAACAATATGATACCAGACTGTCACCTTGAAGATCCTGGATACACAGGATCAAATTATACCTGGTCAAACAATAATAAATGGAAAAGACTCGAGAGATCCTTACATAATGGAAAGTGGAGTGAAAACTTTGAAATTACAAGGGTGAGGCATCCGGCCAGAAATAGCTCAGATCACTCACCCTTATTAATATTTGTATCATCTTCAACTTTTATAACAAAAATCTAATTTAAATTTCAAAGTATGTGGTTAGACCACCCTAATTTCATGCAGACAGTGAATAATAGTTGGAATAAAAACACATAAGGGGAAATCTCATTCATGTTCAATGGTCAAAACTCAGAAGACTTAAAAATACTTTAAAAGAATGGAACAAACTCACCTTTGGAAATATTATCAAAAATATTGCCAAAGGTGAGGAAGATGTTAAGTTAGCTGAAGGAAAATTGGAAGAACAAATAACTAATAAAAACAAAATGGCACTGTTAAAAGCTAGAGAACTCCATATTACATTAATTGCTTGAGAAGAAACATATTGGGAACAAAAAAAACTCTGCTTTTTGGATTAAAGAAGGTGATAGAAATACAAAGGCCTTTCAAAATTTTGTTTACAAAAGGAAGAAAAGAAACAGAATACATGGGATAAATATTAACAATGAATGGGTTTAAGATAAAAATTAATAGGTGAATCTGCAGTCAACCATTTTGAAAAAAAATTAAACTGTCAAAAAACTTCAAATATTGATTACAGCCCTATCAATAATATTATCCCTAAAATACTTATTGAACATGATAACATAAAGCTTCTAAAAGATCCATCAATGGAAGAAATACACAATTCAATCATCAATCTAAATACACAAATTATTTATGGAGTTGATGGATTCAACTCCAGATTCTTTAAAAAATACTGGACTATAATAAACCAGGACTTATTTGAGGCTATAATAGCATATTTCAATAATATTTCTTACCCTAAAGAAATTTTTTCTACTGTAATATGCATAATACCTAAAGTTAGCTCACCTAAAGATTGGACAGAATTCAGACCCATTAGTCTTTGTACAGTATTCAATAGAATACTGTCAAAGATTATAAATAAAAGACTTGCTAAAATGTTGCCCCAAATCAAATCCGAAGAACAAGGAGCATTTGTTGAAAATAAAAATATACAAGAGAACATTCTAATTACACGGGAATTAGTTTATGACTTATATAAAAAAACAAGAGGTGACAACATAATAATAAATTTAGATATGGAAAAAACTTTTAATAAACTAGAATTTCAATACTTATACAATATATTATAAGATTTTGGTTTCAATCTAAAGTTTATTAACCTAATAAAATCTTGTATTGAAAATGTTCAATACTCATAATTGTTAATGGTTACCCTTTTGGATTTTTTTAAAGCCAGCAATGGTATCAGGCAGGGTGATCCTTTATCACCCAGCTGTTTATCATTGTTGAGGAACTACTGATACGTGGAATTAAAATATTATACATCAGATACCCTTCAATGAGATTTAACTTCAGAGCCTCAATAACAATATCCAGATTAGCATTCGCAGATGATGTAATCATATTTATTAATGGATTTTAAAATGTTATAAAAAAAAACTTTGTAACTTCCTTGATACATATCAAACATTATCTGGCCAGCAAATTAACAAATTAAAAACTATATTCATTTCAAATCCTCAAATGAACAGAACTAGGAAAACTGAACTAGAATACTTTTTGGGATTCAGATACAGTACTCTACCTTTTAAATACCTAGGGATCACTATACATAAATCAAAATCATCATTACATTTTGCTCCTCTTATTAATAATATAAGATACAAAATAAATGAATGGAACATAAAGACATTATCCTTTGGTGGGAGGCTGATTCTGATTAAATCAACCCCATATCCTATCCAATATACTATATGCAAAATACGGAATTACCTAAAAATATAATTCAAAGAATCTATACCATGTTAAATAAATTTTTATGGGGAGAAAATGAACTGTCAAAGCCTATTATATAGTTAGAATGGAAAAGAATATGGAAACCTTATGATGAAAATGGTCTTGGAATTAGAAAACTCCAAGAGATTCAAACTGCTTTTACATTCAAACTATGGTTTACATTAAGGAAAAACAAGTCTTTGTTGGCAAAATTAATGAAATCAATATATTACCCAAATCTTCATCCTTTACAGTCAAATCTAAGGTCTACAGACTCAAACATATGGAAAAGAATATACAAACTAAAAGAGTCTATTGGAAGTTATGTTTTCTGGCAACCTGACAAAGGAAATGTTGATTTTTGGCTCGATAAATGCAGCCATTCTCAACCATTAATAACATTGAACTCGGACCTTAAAAATACATGGTATGGACAAACAAATGTATCATAATTTTGGAACAATAATGATTGGAGCATACCTAAACTAAAGATTACATATCAGAAACAGACATTAACATTATTACAAAAATATCCCTAAACTTGAACAATGATGATACTATTCTTCGGAAGGTATGCCCAACAGGTATATACTCTCTAAAATGTACATGGAATGATCTTAGAACTAAAGAATCTTAATCTGAAGTTCTAAAGAAAATCGGGATTACTTAACTCCAACTAAGTGTTCTTTTATATTATGGAAAGCAATGAACAATTTAATGCCAATAGACCCCATTACGCAGAAGAAAAAAAAAGGGTTTTAGTTTAGCCTCCATATGTCAACACTGCTCTAATGCTGAAAGTATGAATCACATTTTTGTCTCATGCCCTATTGCTTGGAGTATTTGGTTACATTTTTTTCTATTATTTAGAATTAGAATAAGCCAATACATGACTCTTAAGCATATCTTAAACATTTGTCTTCTATCTTCAACAAAGAAAATGCATGTTGGATACATAATACCTTCAATTACAGTTTAGGTCCTATGGAAAGCTAGGAATACCTCTAAACATGATGCAATCAAAGATAACTTTCAAAACCTTATACAATATGTTTTACATATTATGTCTACAATAGATGCTTCTAAAGTCCTGAAACCAAAACACTGGATAGGTGATACTAGAATTGAAAATGACATACATTGTTTTAATCACTTAGCTATTAAAAAACATTGCCTATACATTAAATGGAATCACGATTCATTAAACAAAATTAAACTAAACTGTGATGCCTCATGTCTGACAAATGGTGAGGCTGACAGTGGTTTTATACTTAGAAAATAACAAGGGTGAAGTACTATATCCTAGAGGCACATTATTAGGTAAACATATACCCTTAACAGCTAAAGCTCGAACGTTATTAGATAGTTTGTTATACTGCAAGCAAAACAACTTTATTATGTTGATATTGAAGTTGATTCACTGATACTTTTTAACATACTAGGTAAAGGGCAAGCCCCATGGTAGCTAAAACACTTACTAAATTGCTGTAGAAAGTTAATTGTATCTACAATGATCATTAGGCATATTTATAGGGAGCATAATGAAGCTGCTAATTGGGTAGCTAAGCATACACTTAACTCTCAATCAGACTGCATATTCAACCCAACACGACTACCTCCTGTTTTGAGTGCTATTGTTTTACTTGAAAGCCTTAATATAGGCTGCATAAAAGACACCACTACTTCATAAACTAACCATATGGCATGTATTATCTGACCAAAATGTCCTAAATTTTACAGGTTTCCATTTCACACGCGATCAGAAAATAATAACAGCTAAAGGAGTTGAAGGTCACTCAACACAAAAGAATTGAAATAAGGTATGAAGAATGACTACACTAATGTCAACAGACTTATGAAAATGCTTCAGAACAGAGTTTGAAGAAAGACTAAAAAAACAAAAAAAATAATCAAACTTATCTTCATATAAACGTTCAATGTCAAAATATCTAATCCTTATATAGAGAAAAATAGTCTGGCGGAGTTTTCCAAAATAAACAATGTGATCCTTGCATATATTAATGTTTTACTTTTATGGTTAACCACAAACAAAACAAAAGGAGAAATGATAGTTATATTTTAAAATATATTTTTATTATTGTTTAGGAAAAAAATAGAAGTAGGTCATAAATATGGAGAGGAGAAGTTTAGAAACCTACGCATCTACTTTCCGTAGACTTTTAGGAACGGTTCAATTATATTGGGCTTCCTGTTTGGTCTTGATTACTTTCAAAAATTATAAAATTACATTCATATGCAAAGACTTGCATTAACGGGCAAGCCTGTCAATAACACGAATAGTATTTTGATGGTATGCTGTCATACTTTCATTAATATATACAACAACGCAGATAAACCAAGGATAGTTAGTAAAAAATGATTAGTAGATCAAGTTTTCATCAAAACACTACAGCAAAAATTAAAGGCAAGCTAAGATGTGCATATCACCTTATGCTTGTAAAAAAATAGAAAAACTATACGTTTGTCAAAAAAATAGAAGAACCATATGTGGCAATTAACCAAAATCAGAGACATATGAAAACATATTACTTGGACAATACGAGTGGAACGTGTGGAACGTGAAGAAGAGAAACAAGGAAAGAAAAATACAAGGAAAACATATAATAGAGGACATAAATCCAGTATTCAGCAGCCAAATACAATGGCTTTTACATGACAGATACTGAGGATAACAGCTCGTAACCAACAGTTAAAAACACACAACTAAACTCTTAGTAGAAATGAAGAAATCCTAGCAATAACATCCAAGTACAAGTTGTATCAGTTTAAGTGACTGCAACAAAAGAATTATATATATGTCTTAACTCGACATCATCACGTTATCAATAGACTGGAGCGCTTGGATGGCAACATTAAAGTTTATTAAACTTGGAATTATCGACTGTAGGACTTTCGCAACATTAAAGTTTATGTTGGAGACTCTGCAGATACCA
Organism: Limnanthes douglasii subsp. nivea; assembly: GCA_036936605.1. Lineage (NCBI taxonomy): Eukaryota > Viridiplantae > Streptophyta > Magnoliopsida > Brassicales > Limnanthaceae > Limnanthes > Limnanthes douglasii. Next base: position 368,924,297 of record JAUPFV010000002.1, on the reverse strand, counting down.
TCGTAGTTAGAAACCCCTCCCTCACTCGTTAAATATACATACATACATGTATACTTCACATACCTGTCTTTTGATGCATTAATAACCACCGGTAAGAGTTCAGAACATGTAATCTCTTAGCCCATGACAGGGGCAAGGAGAGATACCAGCACGCAGAATGGTCATCTGGTGCAAATAATGTAAATTAGTGATCATATCCACAACCTGCAGAAATGAAAGCCATAGACAAATGGTAAGCTATAATCTTGTTTTCCTATTTTTGAATTCTTAGTAAAAATCATTGTGGGATTTAATATGACGACAAACCTGTGGAACTAAGTGCTGCATTGCCCATTCTGGTCCAAACTCTTCTGCAAGGCGCTTTAGATTGTTGGCAGCAGCATCACAAATCGAGTGGACCTGACAGAAGTAACATCAAATACAGAATTACAATTATACAAATGACAGGTGAATTGGTCAGATACAGAGTGCAACGCAAACCTTGTCCTGTAACCACTGCATGCAAAGGGCACCCATTTTATCGTCGAAAAAGCCTACGTCGAAAAAGACAGGAGCCATTCCCATTATAACTGAAGCCAAAGCAGAGCGAACGTGCTGGGAAGAATCTGATGACAAGTCCTGCAAGATGTCAAAGGCAACGAATATTTCAGCTACCATTAAAACGAACAGCAATCCTCGTTACCGGTAAGAATAACTAATAAGAAACAAGACAAAGGAACAGCACTTCAGAATAAGAATAAAATTAAGAGGAGAAAGAGCAACACATCTAGTGTCCTAACCTTAACAAGAGGGATAAAGGCGTCAACCAGGTCGCTCTCCCTCATCTGAGAACCGATTCTGCAAAGTGACTCCACAGCTTTGTCTCTCACACAAGTCTCCTCAACACTGCCAAGAGTCTAATTTCGATCGAGAGAGAAGGAAATCAAGAACAGATTGCAAATCGCCAAAACTATTGTTTACAGACTAGTATGGCTTGTCAATGTCTCGTTTGTGGTCGTTACTCGGGCCCATCTAGAGCCAACATGGGCTTATTCATTAAACGAACGGGTCTGTTTTTTTAATTGCCGGAGTCCCGAATTTCTAAGGGTCCTATACTCCTATATAGTAGTATTAATTAAGATATCAAATCAAAACTATCTAATTATAATAATTTTAAATTTGAATTTTTTTAAGGGTAAAGTACGTTTAAGACCCAATACCCAAAGTATTATCCATTTAAGACCCATATTTTCATATATCTTCAAGAAATATCCGTTTTTGTAAAATATTTATTATTAAAGACCTGCTAATACCCTAAATACCCTTACTCTATAATATAAAAGGTTTTTAGACCCATTCTTTACCTTTTTCTCTATTTTTTTTCTCTTTTTTCGTCAATAGAACAACTCTGTATTAGGCGATTCTTTCATTTTTTTTAACTTGATTTTTTGTTTTTCTTTTGTTTTCATATGATTTTGTTTTGTGTTTTTACTTGATTATGCGAAGATACTCAATGTTTGTGTGTTTGAAACTCGAATTTGAGCTCGAAATCGCTGTTTTTCAAGATCTGTTTTCGTTCGTTTTCGTAGTGTTTCGAGTCGAATTTCTTGTTAGTTTTGAGTTTGAATTATGTCAATGTAGTTTATTTGTAGCATTGTATTAGTGTTTCGTTGATTTTAGTGTTTTATTTTGCGTTTTTAGGATTTTCAGTCGCCTAACAGTTTCTGGGTTTTTACTGAAGGAGATGCGAAACTTGTATGTTCTTCACTGGTAGATGCAAAACATATTTTGTGATAGATGCGAAACATTTGGATATGTACCTATTGATAGTTGCGAAACGTGTAATCCTTCTGGACTGGTAGATGCAAAAAACACGTTGTTGATAGATGCGAAACGTTATTTGTTCAAAAAAAATATTTTTTTTAAATTCATAACATATCATGAGTGGTACTAGTTTGTTCGTCTTAAAAAACAAAACCAACGATATTTTCAGATTTTCTTTTGAGTTACGGTTTAAAAGATACAGACTTTTAAAGTTTCAAAAAATTTAGGGTTTCGCGAAGAAGATGCGAAACCTTCTTCATTATGATAGATGTGAAAGCTGTTTTGTTGTGCTAGATGCGAAACCTTCTATATATTGATAGATGTGAAACCTTCTTTATTTTGATAGATGCTAAACCTTCTTTATTTTGATAGATGTGAAACCTTTTTTATTTTGATAGATGCGATACCTTCTTTATTTTGTTAGATGAGAAACCTCTTTGTTTTGATAGATGCGAAACCTTCTTTATTTTGGTACATGCAAAACCAGTCACTAAATGCAAAACCATATAACTCAGAAACGTGTGTAAAATATATTTTTTTTTTAAAAAAATTCAAAACATATCATGAATGGTACTAGTTTTGTTCATCTTAAAAAAACAAAACCAATGGTATTTTTGGACTCTTTTTCCGAGTTACGGTTTAAAAGATACGAACCATTAAAAATAAAAATAAATAAAAAACAAGGAAAGAGAAGTTGGTTATTGTATCTTATATAGAAGAGTATTTAAGGTATAAAGTCTCTTAAATGTTTTAGGTCTTTATCCGTAATATGTTTGTTAAATGGGTCTTTATAGGTAAGTCTCTCTTTTTTCTAATAGTACTTTAAAAACTCGTGACGTCAAAAGTCTTTATCCGCAAAAATTCTCTCTTCAAAATCTTGGAAAAATAAAAAATCCTCAATATATTCTCTTCGAATTTTGATTATTTCACAGGTAAAGAAATTGCCCCGGGATTTTATCAGCTTTGTTGTCATCCATGCCAAACGTCTTTCCAAATTTCTTCTCACTCGTGACATCACGAATTTTTTTGACACCACCAATGAAATTGTTTCTCCTCTGTCAGATGTCGGTTGAGATGCCTCACGCATGGCCTAGGGATGACGCAACGAGCCCCTAGGCATTTATTGCACTTACTTTGGACAGTTTGCCCATATGAAAACAACACTTCAACTCCTTGGGCTTGGTCATCTTTTAAAGCCAATTCTTTCTTTATAAAATCTCTCAACGCCTCACATAATCTTCATCGAACATTTTTTAAAGAGATAAAGTTCTGCACAAATTATTCTAGAGAGAGAAGTAGTTTATGCCAAAGAATTTTCGTATCTCAATGTGGTTAACCATCTGTAAAAAAACTGAAGAGCCTAAAGCTGCCGGTTTATACATTGAACCAGAGCCTCAACCACCAGTAATTACCTACTACGTTACTTGCCCCCCCCCCCCCCCTCGTATAATTATACTGCCATTATTCCGTCGAACATCTGCTCTCAGCCCCTCAATCACTCTTATCCACTAATTAACAATAGTGACTCTACAAAGATGGGAAAATAAAAGCACTCAAAAAGATCCTTCTCGAAGAGGAAAATGCCTAATAAAGCGTATAGGCACAAACATTCCAAGCGTCCCACAGAATCGCCCTCAGATATTCTAGCCACACCATCTTCTACCCCTCGAGAGACTCCAAGACCAACACCAGAAATTTCCCTTACAAAACTGGGAATGGCTGATGTCGCTCGGATGATAAAGCAAGCTCTTAATCCAATCTTAGAATCTCATGCCCATCATATCATCAAAGAAACAGAAGTGACAACTTCTGGTGAAATGACAGTCCCAACTACCGAGGAGCCACCAATGCCCACCACCTCTCAGACTATTTAAGAGAAGACTGATATTGCTGACTTAGCTAAAGAAAAACCCAACGACATTGCTCTTCTAATTAAAGAAAGAGATTCTCTTTCAAAGAAAGTAGCAAAGTATACGGGAGACGCTCTAGTATAAACATTATGACTCATCCGAAGAGGCGAAACTGAGATTCCAGTGGAGAATCCCATCTAACATCAATATTTGCTTCCCGTCTGTTGGGGAAACCCCACTATCAGTAAAAAATAACGAGTTGATAGTATACACAGAGCTGATGAACTGGGGGTTACGCTAACCTCTAGATCCCTTCTTTTGAAGAATACTTCTCAATTATCGGAATTTGTCCTACCCATGTCGGACCCAATATGTGGTTCAATCTTATTGCTTGCATTATGGCCGCCATAATTTTGGGGATGGACTTCACTTTGGAAGAATTAGTTGGTCTCTGGGGATTAGCGAAGAATCCCTATTTTCCATTTTACTCCCTAACCTTTGGGTGGGATCACAAAATCGTCAATGATCTTCTTGAGGGAGCCAAGAAACGGAAGCAGCGCTTCTTTTTTATTTCCAGGTGCTGGGAGATAAGAGCTGAGGTTACTCCCAACAATTCTCACAAGTTATCACTTGTTTGGACAAACAAAGGTATACTTTCTCTTCATTTTCCTTCAAATTTTTATTATATTTATTCTTAAATTCTTTTGTTTCTACTTATGAATTAACAATGACTGCATTTTTAAACCCTAAAACAATTTTATTCTTTATGCCAAGACCGTATTCTCCGAGCTGCATCTGTGGGCTAAAATTGCTTGGTCTAATAGGTTTCAACTTTGCTTCACTCCCACCAATTTTTCCAAAGGTCACTTGTGGAGGTTGAACCCCTTGGAACGATTATCTTTGGAAGAGCTCATGGCCCCACATTCTCAGCAAGAATTTTTTGATCGGCTGGAAGCAAAAGATGTAGTGGTTTGTCTTCCGACAAGGGAGAGGGCCAAGAGTCACTTGAATGAAGACTCAGATGATGCATCAGAAACAAAAGTGGCCTCTGATGCTTTGATTCATGAAGGGGTAGATAAAGCTAAAAAAACCAAAGGCTAAAAAACTTGAATAGTCTAAGGAACCTCACATCCCAGTAGAGAATAAACTTCCTGCTCAGACTCTTCCAGAGAATAAATATCAATGGTAACTAAAAGGAATTTTGGAAGATAGCCTAGAAACTTCTGAGGCTGCTGATTCCCCAGAAGAAAAAAAAAGAATAGTCGAGTCCATCAGGACTTCCCCGGAAAAGATGACTATTGGATCTAGTTCTTCCCAACTTTCCTCCAATGCTCAAGGACCTCAAGACGATATTCAAAAGGCTGAGTCATCCATTTTGGTTTCATTCAAACTTGGTTCATCAGTTAGTTCATTCAAAATTTCTCTAGAAGATGAATTTTCTCTTCGGCTTCGTAAGCTCCTTCATTCCTCTGTTACCCTTGGGAAAAAGATGCAACATTTAAACGATTGAAAGAGTCATTAAATATATGAAGCCCAATTGGCCAAATCACAAGTTGAGGAGCTTCGACAACAATATTCACCTCTTAAAAAACAAGCTGATGCACTTCTTGAAAAGCTTGTTGCTGCTGAACATTATGTCATACTCCTCAAAAATGCTGCCAGGAAGAGAGAGAACTTTATGCAGAGAAAAATGCAATCAAGGATAAGCTCATCGCAACTTTTAAATAGGGGAATGATAAGGCCACGAAGGGCTTCCATATGTGCTTCAAGGATTTTGAGAAGGTCGTGAACAAAAAGAAGCTTATCCTAGCCAACCTTAAAAAATAAAAAGATGTTGATGTTGAGGCTTACGCTGCCAAGTGCGTGGATAAAGTAAATGCAAGGGATACAAGTGTTAGGTCTTCTTTGATCATGGAAACACATGAGTGTTACTCTGATTTGAACTTGGGTAGTTTTTGGGAACATGTCCCCGCTGAATTTATTCTATATTGTGTTTCCTTAAGTGATAGTGAAGATACAAAAAAAGAATTAATTAGAGTGATTCTTCTAATTCTTCAGAATAGGAAAAGTATAAAAGTCCTTATAACTTTTTGAGACAATTTTTTAAAAGTTCTCGAAAGATTCGAGGAAATTTTGTAACTCATCGGATTTTAATTGTACTCTCATTATGCCTCAAATAATTTAAGATCCAACTATTAATAGTTTGAGACCAACTTTCATTGTAAAATATTTTAGATTAAAAAATTAATAATTAGAGACCAACTTTCGTTGGAAGACCTTTTTGGTTCAAAGTTTAATAATTGTAGACCAAATTTTGTTGGAAGACCTTCTAGGTCCAAAGTTTAATAATTGTAGACCAACTTTCGTTGGAAGACCTTCTAGGTCCAAAGTTTCAAAGATATTTTTATGGCAAAAACTTCATATATATATATATATATATATATATATATATATATATATATATATATATATCGGCTAATAGGGCACCTCGTTAAATATTTCTTGTGCCATCAGGGTAGGAAAGAGTGTGCCACCGATTTTACACAAACATATATATTCTTTACATTTACTGTAAGTAAATTTTTCTAAGTACAAATTTAGATGCTCTATATTCCAAGATGATTGATATTTCTTCCTTCTTTATCCTTAATTTGATATGTTACAGGTTTCACTCTTTCCACTATCTCATATGGGCCTTCCCAATTAGAACCTAACTTTCCAAGGTGCTTCTCCTTTGTATGAGGAACACCTTTTTTAACACTTTATCACTAGCTTTAAATTCTTTTCGTTTCACTTTTAAGGCATATCTACTTCTCATTAATGTTTCATAATTTAACGATTTTACTTGCGTATGCCTTCTTTTTTCTTCAATCAAATCCAACTCCACTTCTCTACTCACATCATTAAGCTCTTCGGAATATTCCATGACTCGATAGGTTACCACTGTTTCCATCCCGTAAACCAATGCAAGTGGAGATTCAGACATTGTGTTTTAAAGAGTTGTTCGATGTGCCCAAAGAACTTTTTGTAGATAATAAGAACACTGTCCTGCCTTTCCTTCCAAGTTTTTCTTTAAACCATCAAGAATTATTTTATTAGTGACTTCTACCTTTCCATTTTCTTGGGGTTAAAAAGAATTTGAAAAACATTGTTGTATCCCCCGAGTATTACAAAAATTCTTCAAGTCTTTGTTATCAAACTGAGTTCCATTATCTGTAGTAATTTTCATTGGGACCTCAAAGCGACAATAAATATTTGAAATGATAAATCTAATGACATATTTAGCTTTTGTCCCTGATAATGGCTCTGCTTCAATCCATTTTGAAAAGTAATTTACTACCAAAATTATTGTATGTCGCCCCCCGTAAGCCATTGGTAGAGGTCCAACAAGATCAATGCCCCATCAGTCAAATGGTAGTGCTTCAGATATACTTTCAAGGGGGACTCTAGGTTTGTGAATTATATTGGCATACCTTTGACAAGTATCACATATTTTAGCCAACTCTTTCGCATCAGAAGAAAGCGTAAGCCAATAGTACCCTGCCAAAAACACTCTTCGTGTTAAAGCTTTATACCAACAATGCACAGATCTCTCTCTATCATGTAGCTCTGATAATATCATCTGTGATTCATATTTACCCAAGCATCGGAGTAAGGGTCTACTAAAATATTTTTTGTACAAAATGCCTCCAAGGATCACATACCCATAAGACTTAAAACATATTTTATTACACAATGATTTATCAATTGGTAATTCATCATTATCTAAACAATTGATGATATCTAGCCTCTAATCATTTTCTTCACAAATAGATATTTGAAGGTCTTGATCTATTATCCCAACCACTTGTTCCGAATTTTGAATAATCGACGGGCTTTCTTGAGTGATAATCCATGGATAATGCCCCGAATATGAAGCATTTGCTAGAGAGTCTACCACAAAAGTTTCCTCCTGTCACACATGCTCATAGCTGATTTTTTCGAAGGCCAAAGATAAATATTTTAGAGCCTCCAAGAATTTTACTAAATGATCCTTTCTTGCTTTAGAATTTCCAGATGCATGATTAATGAGGAGCTACGGATCACTAACCAACTTAACTTTTTTAGCCCCACAAATTTGTGCCAACTTTAATCCCGCTAGAGCTGCTTCGTATTCTACTTTATTGTTTGTCCCTTTAAAACCAAATCGGATGGCTTGATACATAACTATTCCATCTGGAGAAATCAATTGTACCCCAGCACCACTTCTCGATGTACTTGAACCTCCATCTGATCGAATTACCCATTCTATTCAAAATTACTTTCATCAATCTCCATATCCAATCGCTCAAAATAAAAAAATACTAAAAAATCTACCAAGGCTTGTGTTTTGATTGCAATCATGGGCTCAAATTCAATATCAAAATCTCATAGTTCAACTGACCTCTTGGTCATTCTCCCCAAAATATCAGGTATTTGAAGCAAATTTTTCTATGGAAAATACGTTCGTACTATTATAGAATGAGCTTGGAAATATGGTCTCATTTTTCAGGAAGCAATTATTAATGCAAGAGCCAATTTTTGTAACTTCATATACCGATTTTCTACATCCAAAAAACTTTTGCTAATGTAGTACACTGGCCTCGGAATATTTTCTTCTTCACGGATTAACACAACACTCATAGTGTAATCTGAAACTGCTATATAAACAAATAAAAGTTCTCCCGAAATTAGCTTTGAAAGAATTTCAAGACAAGAAAAGTATTATTGAATCCACTGGAATACTTTCGAACACTCTTTTGTCCAATTGAAATTATTTGCATGCCTTAACACTTGGAAAAAAAGCGTATTTATCTGAAGAATGGGATATAAATCTATTCAGCGTTGGGTCGAGTCATAGATGTCAAAGCTTTCAATTGCACCAGGTCAGCTTCACTTTCTTTCTCACTCACTATATATCTGAGAAACTTTCCTGATCGAACACCAAACATACATTTCTTTGAGTTTAATTTCAAATTGACCCTTTTTAAATTACTAAAAGTCTCTTTTAAATAATCAAAATGATCTTCATCCTTAATAATTTTTACCAGCATATCATCAATATATACTTCAACATTTCGCCCAATTTTTGCCTCAAAAGTTTTGTTTACCAAACACTAATAGGTTGCCCCCCTACATTGTTTCAACCCAAACGGAATCAATTTATAACAATGTAGACCTCTTCCAGTTATAAACGAAGTGTTCTCTTCATCCCTCGTATCCATTTTGATATGATTATAACGATTTCTTGATGTGGAGTCTACCAATTGATCTATTTTGGCACAAGGAAAGTATTTTTTGGGCAAGCCCTATTCAAGTCTGTAAAATCTACGTACATTCACCATTTTTCGTTCTTCTTTTTTACTAGAACTGGATTTTCTGCCTACATAGGATATTCCAACTCTCGGATATGCCCTACCCTAGATCAACATTTTACCTCTACTGTTATCGCCTCAGATTTTTCATGAGAAAAAAGCCTTCTCTTTTGTATTATTGAACTACATAATTCATGATTGATAGTTTGTGGAAAATTATTTCCGGAGGCATCCATGTTACATCCTCGAAACACCAGACGAACATGCCTAACTTTGTGATAAAAATTCAATCAACTTTTCTCTTAATCTTTGAGATAACTTTGTACCAATCTTCAAATTTTACCATTCGGATACTCATGGTCCTTGTAACTTTCATCATGAACTAAGAGTCCGGGGGACTCCCTTGGATCATCTAGAGGGGTTTATTCTGAGGAAATTTCCACTAATTGTTATGCTTTTTCTTATTCATTCCCCTAGACTTTCTTGGAAGATAAAGCAATTTGGTAACACTCTCTTGCCATTTTTTGACTGCTTCTAATTGTTCCATTATTAGTCCCCACAACGTATATTAAACATTCATGAACTGTTAATATAACAATATGCATCTTTGATAGCCAAGACCTTCCGAAGATAGCATTATAAGATGTCGGTGCATCTACCGCAATAAACAAAATTTCAACTTGTTTTCTAAATGGCCCTCGACCTAGCTCTACCACACTCTCAAACTCTCTAACCACTTCAGTTGTTGCCTCTGTGAATCCCATAATAGTTCTATCAGATCTTCGAATTACTGGAGGGTCAACACTTCTCTTATATGTGCTCATAAATAATATGTTGGCGGAGCTTCCTGTATCAATTAGGACTCTTTGCACATGGTCGTCGGCTATCCCTCCTGCAATTACCATTGCATCTTCATGTGGCACTGCCAGATTCCTCATATCATCATTATCAAAACAAATTATTAGAGAAGGAGTTCGGTGCTGATGTTCCAAGACACTCACTTCTACCTGAGTAGTTAGACTGATTATGTACCTTTTCCAGGAGTTATTCGAATTTCATGCAGCAGTATCACTCCCAAAAATAGCTAAAGATTCAAAGTACGCACATAAATCACCAACTTTTTTCCTTGAGATAATTTCTTCTACCATATTAATATCATTCCTTCCCTCTTTTGGATCCAAATATTTTATTGCAACATCAAAAGAATCAATCTATTTGGAAATTATCGTTGCAGTTTCTTCTTCTTTCGATGCTTCTTTTGTCATCGAATTTTTCTGAGAGTGTTTCTTTATAAAATTTGTCAATTTCCCATTTTCAATTAACGCTTGTATTTCTTTCTTCAATATTATGCATTCTTTTGTATCATGTCTGACGTCTTCATGATATTTGCAATACATTACGTTTTTATTTTTCCTCGGAGTTAAAAATAGGGAAAGGCTTGCGAAATTGAACTTGACCCCAAGCTTTTATCGAATATTGTAGCCACAAATTCAGTCAAATTTGTAAAATAGTTTGGACAAATCCATTTATTTGACATTGGCCTAACCCCTTGCTGTGTGTTGTATGTTTGCTGATTTGTTCAGAGCCTCAGAGGATAGTGGCTTACTGTTTTAGGCTTCACATTTATCTGAGGTGGCCGGGTAGTAATAAGAAATCTTTGGAACTGGTTCTGCTCCAACTAATCACTAGATCCTTTTTCCGATTCCTGAGTTTCTTCCATCAATATTATTTTTTCAACTTGATCAAGTAGGGCCCCAAACATCATGATTGACTCTCGGCCACAATCTATTTCAATACTGTGGGAAGGAGTCTCATTCGATAAGCTTCTAAAGCCACAGAATCTTTACAATATTTCATATCAGTTTTTCCCTTAACAAAACGGTTGGTATAATTTTTCAAACTCTCTACAACCTTCGGCCTACAATATAATATAATATCCTCATTGGCTAGAAATTTGTTACTAACCATAAAATGTTTTCTGAACATATTCCAAAACATATATAAAAATTTGATATAACTCTACGGAAGTCTGTTATACCATTTTGAAGCAACACCCTTAATTGTTTGAGAGAAAACCTTACATAATAAATTGTCATCATCATCGAAATTAATAATTAAAATTTTAAATTGTTCAATATTACTATCAGGGTCGTGTGTTTCATTGAACTTTTCCAACTTTGATAATATTAAAAAACTTGAAAAATTATGTGTTTTAAAAAACTATTTCTTAATAGTATTAAAATTTTCTAAAACTAAAATAATATTAAAATAATATTGTTTAATAAAGATAAAACTCATTGTCTTTTCAATTCTATTTCTTAATATGATCAACATTAAAATCAAATAAAATGATACAAAAAAAATTAAACATCTCAAATTTATTATTACTAAAAGGGTGAAGCTATTTCCTCCACCATATTTTTTATTTCCTCCATTTCACTTGCTTTTACTTTTTTGTCCTTATTTTATCTTTTAATTTATAATTTGATGTCATTAACCATTATGAAACCCTTATATCAACAAACATATATAATTTAACCCAATTAAATCCAACATATATAATTTAACCCAATTAAATCCAACATATATGATTTAAATTCTAAAACTTAACCCTAAAAACAAAAACAAAAAATTTAAATTTAAATTTCTTAAAGATTACTCATGGAAGAGGAAGGCATTCAAATAAAAAAACCACGTTATCATTATCGTAATATTTCATGGTGACATAACTCATTATCGTGGTGATAACTTGTATTTTTTAATATAATATTACTTAATTATTGCTCACCGTAAAGAACTACGTTGTTGGCGAGATGAGCACAAACATATTTTTCTTTTATTTTTGAAAATTCCAAGTTAGAAAGATTTAATAAAAACCTTAAATGTTTTTTTTTTTGAAAAATTTCGTTGTTTGTGTTGTTTTCTTGGAACCTATAAAAACATAAAAAACTAAAAATAACAACTAATAATCTCTCTAAACATTTCTAACTATCTTGAATATCTCCATCATTAACTAAAAAAAATTGTTCTAAGTTTTTTAGTTAATGATTGAGAGATTAACTTCTAGTTACTTGTATTATAAGTTAAAGTCTTGGTATATCTTTAAAGAACTTTTATAAGAAGTCTAAGCAATAGTGAGACATTAAATAAAAAAAAATTGGAAATTTGATCTGATACCCCTCTCAAGTTTATCATCCAAAGTTTAAAAAGTTTTATCTCTCTAGTCAAATTTTGACAACCAATATTATGTAAGTTGTTTTTGATGTTATTGTTTTCTAACATTAATTAATAATATATACGATTATCTCTGTAAAAATAACGATGACTACTATCAAAGTGATGAACCAAGACTTAGTTTAATTAGACCGGTTTGAGAAAACACATTTCTGAATATAGAAAGACAAGTTGATGTTTATACTAACTATAAGTATTACATTATTGACCCAAAGTTAGAGAAATTTATGAGGCTAACTGATCCAGATACAAAAAAATGATGTAAACGCAAGAATGGAGATTTGACATGTCGAAGATATATTATGCACACACTTTTGAACCGCCTATCCGATCTTTACACAAGTGAGAATTTGACACTCAAAATATGAAATACACTTGAGAAGATATAAAAAACTAAGGATAAAGTACTAAGATATTCCTTATATTAAACTTTAACACTTAAAACGTATTTTAATTATAAGTTCTTAGAACAAAAACTTACTTTCCCTCAAATCTAATAGTTAGTAATAACGAGCAAACTCGTGTATATCAAAGAAATATTTCCCAAAATATTTTACGTTTGAACAATAATCGTAAAATTGTCTCATTTTTGGAAGAATTACTAGAAGATGATTCTTCACAAATTCAAGAAGTATATTAGAGATACAATTTAAATATATTTAAGGATTGAAGAAGAATTAAATGTTTGTGATAAAAGGAAAGAAAAGTCTAAATTGAGAATTTCTAGAAGTTTAAATCTTGTGGAGTCAAAATAAAATAAACAAAATTATCTTAAAAGATACTTGGAAAAAAATTGCTTTTAAAAGGATAAATGTGGGGTTTTTTACAAGATAATTTATATCCATAAGAAGGATTATAGCATTAGTATAGTGGATGAAGAAATTATGATTACTATGACAAAAGTAAATGTTATAAACCACAAAACTTTATAGCGGTGATTGAACACGTGTGCATACATGCACATTTCTTAGGGCCAACCTTTAGTTGGAAAAAGTAGTGACACGAAGAGAGTACAAATTAAAAACACCAACAAGTCCAATATTAAGAGACATGGAAGTGTCGAATTAATGTTCATAAGTGTTTAAGAAATAAAATTCATAAATATTTCATATGTCCCTGGTATGAACAAAATATTATTGCATGAGTATTTTTTAGATAAGACCATAATTTTTTATGGTATGAATTTGGTAAGTTAGTAATGCTTAAGGCCAATACATAATCTTATGACATAATGGTTAGATTATATAAGTGTGATTCATGTAAGTTTAAATTATTTCATAATGATATAAGAGAATAATACTTATAATATAAGCTTGTTATTTTTTGCAAGAGCACATGATTATTCATTAATGTGTGGTATCTTTTATATTACAACAAGATAGATTGGTTCAACACAAAAATAGAACATGAATTGAGATGTGCAATGTCATGTTATTTTATTCTGAGATGCATATAAATTTGTGAGGTGATATTTGTTTGATAGCGTGCTATATTATAAATCAAGTTTCTTATTTAAAAAGCTGAAAAATTACCATATGAATTATGGAGATGAAAGAAGATCATATTAGTTACTCAAAATTTAGGAGTGTCTATATTTATTTACCAAACTATTATCTTGAGAAATGGTAAACTCAACATAAAAAGGACTGAGACTAAAACATCTGAAATAGTATTTTACAAATGAATATAACCAAATTTGATTGTAGTAAACATCAAAACATAAAAGTTTTATAATAGTTTACAACTTGTCATTAGAAAAACGGTTTAGTATATACAAATGAGTTTCTAGTGACATATGTGGTATATATTGGTTTTTATCATAGAGGGATAAATTTATATATATTTTTAATACAACTCAGTTTATGTGATATATGTGTTTCTAAAGATAACATAAATAATGCAAAGATTTTACTAGTCTTGAATCTCATAAAAAAGTTAGTGTCTTTCGAGTAATATTATTAACATCAATAAGCACATAAATCAAATAGTGATGAGAAAAACCAATGATAAACAATATTAGTAAAATATATATGTGTAAGATCATCGGTTTGGCCACAAGAGACAGTTGATTTAAAATTACGACTACCATAGATTTTATCCAAGATTTTGAATTTTTACCCTAGGTAAACTTCAAATTAAAAGATATTATACTTTATAAAAATATGGAGATAATAAATATCACTTAGACGATTGTTGAAATTATTATTATATGAGGTGAATGAATAATTGTATTTTAAACCGATTTTAGATCGAAAATAACCTAGGATTGGAGGAGTGAGACTAGACGCAGTGAAGTAAACATCTACAATATATAAAAGTATGATTCTCCGCCGAAAAATAGGTTGTGACCAAGATCTATACAATTACAGGTGTGAACCTTACTCGCCGCCATAATTTTGATAGTAAACCTTATTTTTCTATCAAGGACGCATGCATTATCGCAAAGATATGGGCATTCTGCGGAGAAAATAATACCTCGTGGTAACTTGGCATATTTTTGTGGCCAATAGTTTGCACATTTAAATGCAACTATATGTAACTATTGCTCACCATGGTGAATCGAGTTGCTTGTTACGGAGAACATAAACAAATATTTCTTTGTTTTTCAACTTTAATGTTATGAGCATTTTTTTAAAATGTTGTATGGTTTTGCGAATGATTCCATAACTTTATAAGGTTTTCTTCAAGCTTATAATAGTCTAGAAGGTTAATAGACTATAAATACCAATTAATAGCCTCTCTATAACTTTTGAATCTATCTAAAGTCTCTCATTCATATACTAAAGTTTATCTCGAAAGACTTATCATATTTCAAAATAATTTTCTTGATATGTTTAAAAAATATTTGTTAACATGCACATGTTCTACGTAGCATCTCAGTTGTTTTCTTTGTTAAAAACAAAGAGAGAAGTAGCCGCAAGAAGCGGCTAGGGTTTTGTGTTTATTAGAAAATGTTCCCTTTTGTTTTATTGATGCATTAGAGATGTAATTCAAGAATTGACTAATAGTAAGGCTCTCAATATATAGAGAACTTAGAGGCCTATACAAGGAAACTTAATACACTGAATATTCTAACACTCCCCCTCAAGTTGTATAGTGGGATCACCAATACCCAACTTGGATAAAACTTATTCGAATGTTCTTGCAGCAACCGTTTTTGTCAGGATGTCTGCCAGTTGGTCTTCGGATCTAACAAATGGAAGTTCGACTGTCCCATCTCCAATCTTTTCTTTTATGAAGTGTCTATCTATTTCAACGTGCTTTGTTCTATCGTGTCGTACTGGGTTCTACGAAATCTTAATCGCAGCTTTATTATCTCACATTAACTGAGTTGGACACTTCAGAGGGGATCCGATTTCTTTCATTATCTTCTTTAACCAAAGTATCTCGGTAATCCCCTTAACGATTCCTCTAAGTTATGATTCAGCACTTGACAGTGATACTACTTTCTGTTTCTTACTCCTCCAAGTCACCAAGTTACCTCCAAGAAGAGTAAAGTAGCCAGTAGTTGATCGCTTGTCGTTAGGATTCCCTCCCCAATCAGCATCTGTGAATACTTCAACATCAAGGTGTCCATTTTTCTTAAAGATTATGCCTCTTCCTGGTGTGCCTTTGATATGTCGAATAATCCTCATTACTTCCTCCATATGGTGTTCTTAAGGATGTTGCATGAACTGGCTAACTACTCTCACCGCGTATGCAATGTTGGGTCGAGTGTGAGCCAGGTAAATCAATTTTCCCACCAACCTTTGGTACCTTTCTTTATTCGCTGGTCTGGCCCCTTGAATTATCTTTAGTTTGTGATTCACAACCATAGGAGTGTCATTTGGTTTGCAATCCACCATGCCAACTTCAGCTAATAAATCCAATATATATTTCCGTTGGGAGATATAAATCCCTCCTCTTGACCTAAGAACCTCGATTCCTAGGAAATACTTCAATCCCCCAAGGTCTTTTATTTCGAACACCTTGAAGAGGTTTTTCCTTAGAGAGCTAATTTCTTCTTTGTCATTCCCCGTTATAATCATATCGTCGACATATATTATAAGACAAGTGACTAATTCTCCTCTCTTTTTATAAAACAAGGTATGATCCTCATTACTTTTTTTGTAGTTATGCTGCTTCATTTCCATTGTAAATCTCCCGAACCAAGCACGAGGAGACTGTTTGAGCCCATATAATGCATTTTCAGTTTGCATACCTCATTTTCTTGAATACCATCAGAGAACCATGGTGGGGGTTCCATATATACCTCTTCTTCCAAGTCTCCATGTAAGAAAGCATTCTTTACATCAAATTGATGAAGAGGCCAATCTTTATTCGCGGCTATTGAAAGTAAAACTATGATAGTGTCAATCTTTGCAACCGGAGAGAACGTTTCAGAGTAGTCTATACCATATGTTTGTGTATATCCTTTGGCAACCAATCTTTCCTTGTGTCGCTCAATGGTGCCATCAGATTTATATTTTATATTAAATACCCATCTATACCCGACTGCTTTCTTCCCTTATGGTAACACAAAATTCTCTCATGTACCATTCCTTTTTAGAGCTTCCATTTTGGTATTCATTGCCTCATGCCATTCGGTCATCTTCTTAGCTTCTTAAGCTGTTTTAGGGATTTTTTCAGAGAGAATAGTAGCTGAAAACGCCTTTGTAATTTTGTCATTCCTTTCATGTCTGTTTTTACCGGATATGTAAAAGCACGAGGAACGTGTTCCGGTGAATACCGGTCAGGAGGAACCCCTCTATTTTTTCTTGGGGGAAGAACCAGAGTTTGAGTTTCAACAAATGAACTTCCTGAAATGTCATGGTCAATAGCATTTTGTAAATTATGACATTGTAAATTGTTTACCTCTTGATGGACATTTTTTCGGCTGATTCATTGGTAGTATCCATGGTATTTATTTTTTGTTGGACATTGTCTTCGGGAGAATCATTGGTGGTAAGAACTGCCTCGTTAGTCTCCTTTATGTTGGAAGAGGTGTGTTCGGTGGCGCCATCTACCGACTCTGTTGGCACATCCTCAAAGTAACTTTCATATAGCAACTAGTTGAGTGATTCACTTACTTTCTCCCCCTAAGCACGATATTGGTGGTCAATAAATAATCGGATTCTAAGAAGTCACAGTCCATGGTGACATGGATTCTCGGAGTAACTGGATTGTAACACCGATATCCCATTTGATGAACCTCGTATCCAACGAATACACACTTTTCAGCACAAGGATTAAGTTTGTTTCGATTAGTTTTAGGGATATGAACAAACACCAAACAACCAAAGACATGAGGTGGTAAGGTCATAATGGATGGAATTATAACTTGAGTGGCAAGCACTTGTAATGGATTTTTATTTCCTAGAAATCGGTTTGGTAGATGATGTGCAAGATACGTAGCTGTAGCAAGAGCTCCTGGCTAAAGAGAATGAGGAACTCTAGATTCAATCATAATAGCACGAGTTTTTTCAAGTAAAGTATGATTTTTTTCATATGGAAGTATCGTTTTGTTGAGGTGTGTTTGGACAAGTGGTTTGATGGATAAGACCATTTGCTTTGAAAAAATTATGCATTGTTTGTTTGACAAACTCTGTTCTATTATCAGAACGGAGAATCTGTATTTTTTTTCAAATTGAGTCAAAATCATTTTGTAAAAACAAACAAATACTTCTGGTACTTCCGATTTATGTTTCATGAAGTATATCCAAGTCATTCTTGAGAAATCATCCACAAATAAAACAAAGTATCTGATTTGATTGTTAGTGGAATTTGGTGTTGGACCCCAAACATCAGAATGGATTAGCGAAAAATCATAATCAACTCTAGTATTACTTTGATTAAATGAGACCTACGATTTTTTGCAAGAATGCAGGTTTCACATTTCTCATGAATGGAATTATTCAAAAAAAATACTAGGAAACAAACTCTTAAGATAGCTAAAAGAAGGATGACCAAGTCCCCGGTACCATAACCAAAGTTTCCTTTCGGTTATTTCGTGAGCAAGCATGGCATGTCCCTTATGAACTACCTCATCAACATAATAGAGACCTCATTGTTCAGTACCATGCCCAATGATCTCCTTCGTACGAATGTCCTGTAAAATGAAAAAAAATGGATACATAAGAACCACACAGTTGAGTTGTTTTGTCACTTGACTAACAGATAATAACTTCAAGGATAGTGAAGGAATGTAGAGGCAGTTTTTAATTTCCATTTTTTTCGAAAAAATAATTGAACCTCCCCCTTTGACTTCACAAATTTCTCCACTAGCAGTCTCAATATGGGATTTCTTTGGAGATGACATGTCACCAAATTCTTTAGGATTATAAGATACGGTGTCCGTAGCCCCGCAATCAAAGATCCAATTCATTGATTTCTCAAACCCTTTACCTCCATGTTTTTCATAGGAGTTCGCCGCCATTCCTCCAAAACCAGTACCACTTCCTTGCTCATTTTTAGTCGAATCTTCAACGTCACTTGTAGACGAAGCCCGTTTGACATTAGATCTGAAACACTGGTTATTTTTCTCCTTATGACCGTCCTTCCACCATTCTGGATAGCCAACCAGCTGGAAACATGTCTATTTAGTGTGTTTCTTCATCCGACAATGAGTGCAATACAACTTGGATTTATCTTATTTCTCTTTGGATCGGAATTTAAACCTCTGTGCGGAATCTTTAGCAGCTAAACCCATTCCAATTTCAATTGAGTCACTATCAGAAGAACTTGATTTTAGTATATTAAGCCTGGCCACTCCCCTTCGTATTGTAGCATATGTTGTTTCCACCGAAGGAAGAGGATCCTTTTTCAGGATATCTCTCTTGACTGGTTCCAGCTTGTCATTAATCGTTATTAGCAATTGATAGAGTCTTTGTTCTTGAGTCTTCTTATTGTAGATCTGAATGTCTTCTGGGTCTTTCATAGGGTTCGGATCTCGCCTATCTATAGACATCCAGATGTTCTGCAGTTTTTTCCACAAGTCTTCTAGTGTATCGGACCCTTGCCTTAATGAATTAGCCCTCTTATGAAGGTCAAACACCTGTAACGAATTTGTACCATAATTGTATGTGGTGGCTAACCCATCCCAGAGGGCTTTTGCAGTGGGATATTGCGAGTCATTATTCACCAAGCTAGATTCAAGATTCTGGATAATCCATGTGAAAATGCATTGATCATCTTGTTCCCACCTTGTATATGTTTTGTCAGTTTTGGATGGAGGTGTCGACTCCCCTATAATGTGAGAACCTCTCCCCCTTCCCTCAATTGCTTTCTTCATCAGGTTTGCCCATATGGCATAGTTTTCACCACCGAGTTTAATCCATAGGGATAAATTCTCGGGGTTAGTTGTTTGTTGTTGTGTTCCGAGACCATTTCTCAGAATGGCAGCAATCTGCATTGTTAATTCATCAGGGATTTGATTGACCACGACTTCATTGCCAGCCATCTTTGTTGAGGATGTTCGAAATTCCCAGAATCACACGTGCTCTGATACCATGTTAACATGCACATGTTCAACGTAGCATCTCATTTGTTGTCTTTGTTAAAAACAAAGAGAGAAGTAGCCGCAGGAAGCGGCTAGGGTTTTGTGTTTATTTGAAAATGTTCCCTTTTGTTTTATTGATGCATTAGAGATGTAATTCAAGAATTGACCAATAGTAAGGCTCTTAATATATGGAGAACTTAGAGGACTATACAAGGAAACTTAATACATTGAATATTCTAACAATATTATATTTTAAAAAAATCATATATAATACGTATCTCAAGTTCATCGCCAAAAACTGAAGAAGAAGTTATATACATGGTCAAATTTCAACCCCTAATATTTTGTAAGTTGTTTATGATGTTCATGTATTCTAACACTATAAATATATCAAAAGTTTGTTAATTGTTAGTCTAAAATATCAAATAATTTGTACATTATATACAACTTTTTAATATATTGATGTCTCAATGCAATATTTTTATTTCGCCGGTAAAAAACAAAATTCTTTAACATAGTTGATTATCAAATATCACATACATAACACTACTAACCTTACTTATATGTTTACAAGTATGTCATTAAACCAAATAAAATATTTGGCTGCAGCTACTATGTGCTCAACTCATTTGAGGAAAACGAATAAAAATATATAACTCATATCTTCCAGGCTTTATGCACAATAACTAATCTATAAACTTTTAAGATCAAATTGTTCTACTGTCTCAAACATGATGCAACCCTATTATATATTTTTAAATATGAGTATCACATGTATTTTGAAAGGAAAATTATGATATACTTTATTTTGTATGATAAATATCAAATATAAAAAGATTTAGGCTAAATTGAGACCACCTGTTGTCAAAATGTGACCTCTATATTAAATTTTAGGGTCAGGCTATATATACCCAAAACGATTTTAAGTATACCCAATTTTGAGTATACCCAAAGGTGATCTAAGTATACCCAATTTTTTCCAAAAATGCCCTTTTGTGGGTATATAAGCCATTTTTTTTTACTAACTTCATCCACTCCACTTTCTCTCACTTCACTCATACCTCTCACTTCTCTCTAGAATTTCACCTCACTTATCTCTTTTTTTTTCCGGCGAACCACCACCACCACCACCACTCTTCCTCCTCCTCCTTCATTATGGTCAAGAACAAAAACCCTCCGCCGCCTCCTACGTAAGTCCTCAAATTAATTTTGTTACTTAATTTTGTTAGTTTTAAGTATGAATTTTAGTTTTTTGTTAGATTTAGGGTTCAATTTTGAGTTTAGGGTAGAATTAGGTAGAGAATTAGGGTTTAGGGTAGGATTAGGATGATTTTTGGGGCCATTTTCCAGCCAACTCGCCGGCTGGAAAATGGTCGGCGCCGCACCGGTGGTGAGCCTTGGGCAGCACCATCGGTGCGTGATGGTGTGCCGCTCGGTACACCAGCTGTGTACCGAGCGGCACACCATCTGTGTGCCGAGCGGCACAATAACCTGTGTCGCTCGGTACACAGTGCCGCAACCGAGCGGCACTCGCACCCGTGCCGCTCGGTTCGTCCTCTTTGGTACCTATGGTACCCGAATTTTTTTAAAAAAAAACTCTAATTTTTGGGTTTCTAAAGTTCTGGTATGGTACTTTTTTTAATAAAAAAACTTCAAATTTCACCATACGTATAGGAGTGTTGTTGATTTAAATTTTATATGTTAGTGTTATTAATTTCTTTCTTTGTTTTGTATTTTTGTAGGTCAGACGCAGTGGAGGAGCGACGTCTTCCACGATCCAGGGCGTACCCCCCTGGGTCACGTCCACCACCGCCAGGCAAGAGTATTAAGACTGCTCGCGCGGTTGAGGATGAGCGGGTCCGCGATGCCAAGCGCGGACGAGATACTCCTGATGACTCTGAGACTATTCGTCTTCGGGAGGAGGAGGAACGGATACGGACTGATCGGTCTTTGCGCCGAATCAAGCATGGCCAGAGGAAGAAAAAGGCCATAGTTTCTGAGGCGATTGATATCAGATGTGGAGGGTCCTCACGACGAGAGACATCGTCATCGCATACACATAGATCATCACCTCCCACTGCTAGTGATCCACCACCTCCCTCACCTTCTCGCAGAGCTGCGTCCCCTGCGCATACTATTACACATCCACCACCTGTTAGCGACAGGGTGGATGCCACTGGGGACCCTGAGCAGGACACGATTGACGAGGAGCACATAGATGCCATCCACACCGAGGAGCAGCGAAAGACGTTTGCATTTCTGAAATGCAACAAGATCCCTCTATTTCCTGACTACAAGGAGCATGAGGCGTACCACGTCTTCATTGGACAGGTAAGTACCTAATTATTAAACGTCTAATCTAAGGTTTTACTATTATTATGTTCTGACTTTGTTTTTAATTTATAGGGTCGCACTACACTGGGCGTACAGGCACATTATAATGTGCTACGTATGTGGGACTTGACTGCTCAGCCAGATGTGCAGCGATTTTTGGCGCGGACTCCTTTTGGTCCTCTTATAGCCCACCTGCCTCAGTACTTCACACATTCCGTCTTAGACGAGGTTTTTGTTGAGCGTTGGCATCAGGAGACCAACACTTTCCATTTCTCATTTGGAGAGATGACGATTACGCTCGATGATGTCAGCTGCATTACAGGTCTCCCTGTAGTTGGTCGGACACTTGATGTAGTCACGGCTCCACGTGACGAGGCATACAGCTACTACGCTAGTATGTTAGGTCTGACAGTGGATGAGGTCCGCACAGAGATACAGTCCACCAGAGGCGTTGGCTTCAAGATAAAGTGGCTGAGGGAGACTTTCACCAGGGGGCGCTACATCGAGCAGACTGATGATGAGACTATCCGCCAGGTATCACGAGCATACCTTATGTTCTTATTTGGTTGCACTATTTTTGCGGATACTAGTCAGAAGAGTGTGAAGGCTGACTACTTGTACGGGTTAGCCAATATGGACTCTGGGTTGTGGGATATAGCGTGGGGTACGAGTGCATTGGCATTCCTGTTCCGTGGTTTGGGTGATGCTTCGAAAGTGGAGAGATCAGGTCCTGCAGCTATTCTCTCCATGGTTGTTCGTCCTCATCATCGGACTTGTTCTAGCGTTGTTATGATCTTTCATTCATGTGGACTTCTTAGTTGTTTCAGTATCTTGTTTTGTATTATGACTTATGACATCTACTTTGTAATACGACTTATGACTTCTACTATCTACTGCTTCTACTGTTCTTATTGAGTTTGTGTACTTAACTTGATCTAACATAAGTCATACCATAACTTGAAAACACCATAACATTATACTAGTAATTCGACATTTTGTGTACTTCACTTCATATTAAATTTGTCAAAAACTAAAATTATTATAGTAATTAATTCACTTAAAATCCATAACAGCATAACAGAATAACATTCGGGTATAAACTTGTCAAAAAAACCCCATAACACCGAAAACATATTTTTAAAAAAAATACAAGTTAAATTGCACCATGGGTACGCAGTCAGTGGTACCTATGGTGCACACTACTGCGTACCCATGGTACTGTAGCCCGTGCACCATGGGTACACAGGAGGGAGTACCGATGGTACATGGTACCATCGGTACACATAGTGGTGTACCGGCGGTACATTAGACTGTGTACCGATGGTACCATGCACCGGTCGGCACGTTACGCACCGACCGGTGCATGGGACCATCGGTACACCAGACTGTGCACCATAGGTACACAGAAGACAGTACCTATGGTGCGCAATTTTGTCTTGGAATTTTTTTCCCGTTTTTTTTTCCCGCGTTTTCTTTTTTCGCGCTCTAGAATTCCCGCCAATGTAAACTCTCATTCTTCTATATAAGAAAGCATACCTTACAACACCAAACACACAAAACTCTCCTTTTAACATAGTTGAAGTCTATCTTAATGGGTTGGAGTGTGTTTGATGATGCTCATCTGCTCAAGGCTGCGAAAGCTGTGAAGTTCAAACGGCCGGACGATAATACCGATGAGTTCTTTGATGAAGTTTTGTGTATGATGTATTTCATGTACGGCGAAATGTCTACATCAAGACAAATGCCTCGATCCCGTACTCGTCAAGAGGTAGCCACTAGGTACAAAGCTATAACTAGTGGACCGATGTTCTTGGTGTTTAACGAGCCCCCAGAAGTCAGGAATGAAGCGTTCGACTCCTTTGGTCTAATGATCACAGACTATATGTCGTTCGAAATGGCACAATACGTTCATTCTCAAATTGCCATGAAGGAGGAAACAGTGCGTATTCTCAGCGACAATGGAGGCTATGATTTCGACTAACTGTCTGTTATATATCAAGTTATGTACTAATGTTTAGAATATGTTGTTCTTGCTTGTTTGTGATGTTTTATTTTAGTTATGAAATGATTATTGGCTTATCGTTATTAGTCGGTACACAGAATGAATAAATGCAATAATAGAGAATATACCAAAAGAACCAAAACGATGTAGTAAAACAAAGTTCTAAACAACATAAATCCTCACAAATGACGTAAAGCGACCAAGAGACACAGAAGAGTTTGAAACAATAAACCCGACCGAAACACATAAACCTACTAAACAAACTCGTCAAGATTAGTTACTTCTGGGAATGAACTAACTGGCTTTCTACCTTCGAGTTCCGTATATTTTTTGCAGCGACCAACTAATGGTAGCTCCCAATGCGTAGCCTCTTCGCTCTTCAACTTCTGCCACGTAGGATGTATGCGTGCGCAAGGGCAAAGGGGCTTGATTGATAACTGTTTCATAGGTACTTAAGTTAGAATCAACAATTGAGTTATATAGTGGTGAGAAAAAACATAACCATATATCGAATGACTTACATTGACAAAGTGGTTAGTATCGACGAATCCAAACCCAATCTCACGTCTTTGGGCCATAATGGGAGGCTTACCGCGCAGAGGTAAAAAAGTATGACTACAGTTGTGATTCCCTACGAGTGACACAAAATGAACAATGCATTCGAACTTGGTTGCAATCGCAATACCCATCTCAGGCATTGTCATCCAATATTTGGGCGATGCTGGTGTCTCGTAGTAGTTTATACTTTCTGCAACCTTCAGGTAATCCTCTTTACCGTTATAAATCTTGCTGTATGTGTCGTAGTTTTCCATTAGCTCATCGTATATTGCCTTCCGAACACCTCGCCATCCTTCTTCATGACCATACAACCCGAATGAAACTCCTCTGTATCCACAATGTCCATCTGGCTTAACATCATTAATACCCGATATAAAAGGGTTGAAGTGAATCGGAAACCAACGCAAAAAACCTTTCGGGTCATGTACTAGTTCTGTGACTCGATCAATGGACGGTTGTACGATGTTGCTACCTAGCGAGGCAATGGAAGAGGTACGAGTACAAGTACGAGGTACTCTAGGCACATCTGCCCGAATCGTTGATTCACTACCAACTGCTTTACTCTTTTTAACTTTTGTTGGTTTTAAAGACTGCATGACTGCGTCATGACTAGCTTCATCCTCTTTCAGCGGGTACTCCCATCCGCTCATGTCCCGTTTAGTGGATGATGTATCAACCACTAACTTTCTTTTCACCTGTGGGCGGCCTCCGTGTTTCTGCTTCTCCAATGGCTCTAGCAATGACGATGTTTCAGGGTAAACAACTTCAAACCATTTCTTGTACATATGTTTGATACGGCTTTCATCTTTCGTATCCATAACATCGTTAACTAACTTTAGCAGATCATCTTTGAGAATTTCCATGGTCGTACGGAAAGTACGAGGCATTATTTCTAACCTTGTCCAGTGGATGTGAAAAGCATCTAGAGAGGCAGACATTCCACCTTTACGCCACTTGCGGACCTGGTGATAGCAAGGTATACCATGGGTAGATTTTACAGCGCATATACACTCGCCAGTGTCTTTAACATCCGACCCATCTTCAATAGCGACCATCTTGGTATCTTCGGCCTTCTCTACTTCAGAGAAAAATAGTTCTAACGCCACGTGGGAAACCTGGCCTCGAATCTCATCAAACAGTTTATCCGCGAACTTATGCAGTGCTATGTAACGACTTTTCTCGAACGACGACCTGATAGCAGCATGTTGGATTTCAACAAGCGAATGAACCCTCCCCCAAAATAACTTGAAGTTTAATTTGCTCGTACGTATGTAACGCTTTAGGTTAGAATGAGCACTCTCGACGCGGTTTGTTGTGCAATGTCCCAAATGCATGTTTTTGTTCGTCTTCCAAACAACAAATTTGTCCATGTACTTATCGAGCCACGATTTTTCAGTGTATTCAATTGCTTCAGGGTAAGCTTTGTACTTCAATAGCATCTCCCGTCTGGCGTGATCGAATTCAATCTCTGATTTACTATACGCAATCTTCTGCCAAGCACTAACAAATTCTTTATGATCACTTTTCTCGCGGAAGTGCTTTCTTGTTTGCCCTAGAACATTTTGGTTAACGTGCCAGCGACATAACATATGCGTTGTCTTTGGGAATACCACTCCTATAGCATTCATCAATGCTAAATCTCTGTCGGTTAAGATGACCCGCGGTTCTTCAATTCCATGAACGGAAATCAACGATTTCAAACACTCTAATACCCATTTGAAGTTGCTTAACTTCTCACCCGACATGAAGGCAAATGCCGCGCAGAAAGTCAATCCAGTACACGTCACACCCACTATCTCGAAAAATGGCATACCATATCGTATCACTTTATATGTACTATCCATAATCAAAACTATCGGAAATGTGCGCAAAAGGTCAACACTGACAGGATGGGCAAAAAACAAATCTGTAATGATTTGTCCATCGTCTTCACCAGATTTATGCCATTCATAATAATTGTGTGACTTAAGCTCACCCCACAAGAACTGAAGTTGTGACCTACCCGCCTTCTTTAGAACCCGATTTTTTTGTCGTGCATTGTAGATCGTCCGCATGGTAGAAACATTATCTTCGTTCAATTTCTTCACACCATTCAGTATATCTCTGGGGTTAGTACCAATGAAGGTCGCTCGTTCAACATACTCCATCTCTTCATCATTCAAACGGCCAGCAAAAGAATGACCATCTAGATGTATAGAAGTGTCATGGTTATGAGTACCACATTTTACTTCTAACTTCCATTGATCTGGGGCAACCATTGACCCGAGAAGCTCAAATGGGCAGCCAATCTTTTTCGTTCCTGTAGACTTCCGTTTGCGGTCTTTTTCTGCAACCCTTGGAATATATTTCCCCCCCTCTCACACTGGAAATAAACTCTCGGATTTTTTCTGCTGTTTACTTTGTCGCGCCGACTTATGTTGATAACCATACCATAAAGTTTTCCGATCTTCGTAACCCATTTCACCAACGCGTCGTGTGTGTAGAACTCGGTAGTGAAGAACAAATGACTATAATCGGTAGCGGAAGGTGCATCAGTCCCACTTGCGACATCCGTCCCCTGTTACACAACAAAAAAGCACAATAAACATTCAAGTATAGTTAACAACATAAAAAAATCAGGCTTTTTTCGAAAAAAAATGCGCAAATCCAAGGTTCTGAGGCCTAAAACCGTTGGTTCTAGGCCTCAGAACCGGCCGGACACGGCCATCAGCACCACCGGTGCTAAGGCCATGAACCGGTGGTGCTGGGGCCTCAGAACCGAGCGGACTGAGGCCCCAGGTCCACCGGTTCTTGGCCTCAGCACCGGTGGTGCTGGGGCTGTGGAACCGACCGGTTGCGTGGCCATGCACCATCGGTTCCAGCACATGGAACCGATGGTGCATGGTTCGCCGGGTTCTTCAATACCTTTGCCGGCGACGGTGGTGGCGGTTCCGGCGACCATGGCTCCTTCTCCGGCGACTCAATCTCGTTTTCCGGCGAAAATTCATCATTCCTTCTCTCCAGCGACATCAACTCCTCCACGCTGATCCCTAATTCTGCTTCCGACATGATCGATTTTGTGTTTTAGTTTGAATGTTCTTGATTTTCTTAAGAAGTTTGAATTAGATTTCAAAATTTTTAAGAAACTATACTATTTGGATAGTAAATTCAGCAAAGAAGAGTGTTTGTTTGGGTATACATAGCGAAATAGGACTTTTGGTGAATTGGGTATAATCAGGATACACTTAGTAGTTTTTTTTTACTTAATGGCAGTTTTGATATTAATTTTCTGATGGAGGGTAAAAATGTCAAAAAAAAGTCAATCCAAAGTCAACTGTTGTTTTTGGGTATACTTAAACTCGTTTTTGGTATATATAGCCATACCCAAAAACATAAAATGACTAAAATGACTAAAATGCTCCCAACATAAAAACAAACTCTTTTAATAATTACAATATTGTAAATAATAATAGTTTCGTTTTAAAAAAAAATCTATTGCAGTAGTGTTTCATTTTTTTTTAAAACGGATTTCAATCTAGTATAGTCGATATAAAAAACTACGAAACAAATTCGTGTATTTTTTTTCATCACCTTCTTACATTTTTATATTTTAACTCAATTTTATTTATATTGTCGAACACGGTTATATTACGATTGTTATAAAAATATTTGTATGGTCTATACATTAAATTTAGAATAATCTTTTATGACTCGTTTAATTTTAATTTTCATCATTTCAATGTATGAATTAACTTAACTTTTTACCCTTATTTTACCCCTATAATATATTTTTCCTTAGATAGATGAAAAATCACGTTAATTTAAAGTATTCACTACTTATTTTTTATATTTATCTTCAACTGCTTCTTCAGAAGCTTATAGACTCTCCACTCATAAATAGACACCCGTCCGGTAGATACCAATTTCTATTATACTTCATCTTAGGCATTATCCATTTGTTGTAGCCTTTTATTATTGTCAGTGATATGTTTATGATCATTCAATTTAGTTACACCAACATGAACATTATTTTGTACTATTGTGTATATTTTTTTTATATGAAATCGAAAAAATGCTACTTCTATTAAAACCTCAAATAAAAGCTTAAAATTATAAACATGCTAAAAATGCTAATCATAATGCTAATCACGAAATCCGATCCAACTCACCATGAGCAGAAAACATAATTACGCCAAATCCAGGATACAAGCAAAAACTAACTACTAATCAACTAACGAAGTACTAAGAACTGTCTAGTTCGAGATAACACCTTTAGTAGGATCATAATTAGTGTCGCCAACATTCATAAGAAGCTGATCGGCGGACTTGAACCAAGGTCGAGGAAGTTTGTGCGTGAACCCATAATCTCCAAACAAAACGTCAGCAACCCCTTGGCCTTCTGAACCCGGCAGCCACGCTGCCACAAGTGCCTCTATATGTTCAATAATGGGCTGCAATACAAGAGGCCGTTCCGATACAAGCACAGCTACACACTTTAGAGAACCACACCCGTTGTGGATGGCAGATGCACTAGCTCTGATAGTGTCAGGTTTTGATTGTCCCCATTTGTTTCTGCATTCGGCGTCTCTCCTACGACAACGATACCGTAAGAAAAGTTGCTGGACTTCACGAAATCCATGTCTGGGTTCTCACTGAATACTAGTTCAGTGCTTCCGTCTATTGCACCAGAGATACCACTAAGTATGGTAGTTCCATCGGTAACATTGTTGCCGGAGACACCCTGCCATGTTAGCAACCAGCCGCCACATTGGTAACCAAGATTGTTAGCATGACTTCCAGCTACCAAAATTTTTGGTGCATTTTTTCGGCAGTGGCAAAACAGGCTCATCTGCACTTGCTCCATTCCTCAACAAAACAAGTGATTTCCTTACTGCTTCTCTGGCCAAGTCTCTATGAGCCTGGCTTCCGATATGAGGCACAAAAGTTTCATCAGCCAATGGTTTCTCAAATAAACCTAATCCGAATTTAACTTCCAATATTCTCTCAGCAGCATCATCGATACGTTCCATGGAAATTATATTTTTCTGAACCAAGCCACTTAATGTATTGATAAACTCAACGTGGTTGTTTGGAACCATAACCATATCAAAGACAGCTTGAATCCATTGCATAACTTCTGACGTATAGTTTACATGCGGAGGATCATCAATATCGTCGATACCTTGCCAATCAGAGATTACGAAACCCTTGAATTTGAGGGTGTTCTTGAGAATATCGGCGATGAGCATGAGATTAGCGTGCATTTTCTTGTCGTTCCAGCTCGAATAAGAGGCCATGATGGTGGATACACCTTTGATGATGGAAGGATAATAAGCAGGCATGTATATTCTCATTAGGTCGTGGAAATCAAGCAAGGTATCGTTCATATTAATCCCTCGTTTGGTTCCGCCATCACCAACAAAATGCTTTGCACAAGCTGCTACTTTGTCGGCTCCTCCGATGTATGGAACACACCTTTTCTTTCATTTGCCGGAATATCCCCTTGCAATCCACCTATAACTTCTGTCATTTCTTTCACAACTACCGGGTCCTCACTATAGCTCTCATAACACCTACCCCACCTCGGATCTCTACAGACCACGATGCAAGGAGCAAAAGCATAATTAATTCCAGTGGCTCGAACTTCAAGTGCTGTTGCAGCTCCAATCCTCTTTACAAGAGCAGGATCTCTTGTAGCACCGAGACCGGCATTATGAGGTAAAATAGTAGCCTTGTAAACATTATTATGGCCATGAACAGCATCAATACCATAAATCAATGGAAACCCTAACCGGCTCGACAACGAACCATTTTGAAAAGAATTAATCATACTAAGTCACTCTTGCAGCGTCGCCTTTCCGGAAGGGACACTTCCTCCGCCGCTTAACATGTTGCCGATCGAAAAATTTCTCATGATCTCCGGCGTAACTGACACACGGTCCAATTGTACCATCTGACCTATTTTCTCAGCTACAGTCATTCAGATCATCAGATCACGAATTCGTCCACCAACCGGTGCTTTTGCATCTCTGTATTTCACGTATTCTACTGATGATCTTTATCTCGAAAAGACTAGTGGCTTTAGCAATGACATCTATACTACTACTTGGTGAGCCAACTTCAATACCGGATAAGTCATGTCCACACAAATTACTAGTCACGCTTGCTACTGAAAACGAACAATCACCATCTAATGACAAGGAACCATCTTCTTCACTTTCCCTAACCATATCATCAACCACAACCTTATTTTCAGATACTAGACCACCCAAAGACTACAGGACTAATTTCACTGCCTAAAACTTCACCTTCACGATTCTAGCTAGATCCCCCTCAAACAATCACCCCTAAACATGATCGATAACCCAGCTGTCTGTTGATATGAGACCCCCGTTCGGAGGTCGTCCAACCTTAAAAAAGCTAGTAACGTTAGTACTCCTCTTGAACTCTAACACCGAACCCCAATGCTCTCTAAAACTCCCTTTGACGGAAAACTCAAACCCATCAATATCTAACCTATTTTCAGCAGGGACGTATTCCTCATCAGGTATTGGGTTCACGAATTCTACAAATCCGGTTTGATAGTCTCCCCCTTCTATTTTCAAATCCGCTGGATATACGGTTGCAATCAAAATATCACCTCGATACAGGAAAAAACCGACATTTTTCAAAACTACCATTTGCTTGTTAGGGTTACTAATTTTCAAAAGTATTTTTAGTTTTAAAGAAAGTTTAGCGTAATTATACCCAGCCCATGGTAGTTGCACATCCCTAGAATCAAATTCCAAATCCTTAGCGGGTTTGGATTTGGACTGTTCAACCTCCACTGTTACAAAAACAACAAAAACTAACCCCAGAACCACCGCAGCAAGAACAACTAAAAGTTTGTGAGCATTTATGAATCCTATTGTGATTTCTTTGAAGTTTCGGTTTCGGTTCCCATTTGTTGCTTGGGTGGTTTGGTTGAAAGGGGAGGAATTTGTGGTGGGCAGACTTTGTTGCGGTTGAAATGGGGTAGACGACTGGTTAACGGTAGTATATGATTGTGGAAATGGAGCCGGTGGAAGTAGAATTGGAACAGAGTTTGATGAAGAAGAAGATGCTTTTTGGGTTTTGTTGGCATTTGTAGCGGAAAATCGAGAAGAACGGGTGTCCGAAACAACGGATCTTGGGGAATTTGAGGAAGAAGAGGAGTTAGACATGGCCTTCTGGAAATCAATTGGGGGTTCTAGGGTTTCAATTTTTGGCAATGTGTTGCTGTTCTAATGAAGAAGATGAAGCTCATTCAAGTATCCATTGAAGCTTGGAAAGAAGGATTTTCTCTTTTTCTGGTTTTGGTGGAGATGAAATATGGAAGGAAGCTCTCCTCTCAAACATTCATTTATGTTGTGGAGAGTTCTTAAAGGCTGGTTTTTGAGGTTTGAAGTTTTCTAGGCATTCAAAGTCTCCATTTGGCTCTTCTATGCATATCGCTGTCCAAAAAAGACGATTAGTCTTTCAAATATCTCTGCTCTATTAAATCGAAGTCAGAAAGGAAGAAATTTTTACCTGGGTTGGTCAAGATTGAAATCTTCAAGGCGCTAAGAAGAGGATCCCTGGCTCAGCTAAGAATATATCTGAAGAAGGGGTTTGGATTCTCTCATTAGCTTCGTCGAGGAGGCTGGATGCATGCGCTTTGGTAGGAATCTTGTCGATATGAAGGCTATGAAGGTTCTGAAACTTATCTCTGGTTTGCATTTAGATATTGAGGCTATGAAGGTTCTGGTAATGCTTTTTTGGTCTTCAAAGGGTTTCTGTGAAGGGCTATTTCAAGGGTTTACTGTTGCCTACGTCTGTTTGCTTCCATGTTTGAATCAGTATTCTATCGAAGGATTTCAGATGGTTTCGGTTTGAGGTTTGAAGTTTTCTCTGCTACTCGGGTCTTGGATGAGGTCTTTGGCTTTTCAGGGTTTTGCAGCTAAAGGGGAAGACTGAAAGAGGAGAGGAGAAGAAGCTACGCGCTAGGGTTTCCTTTCTGGTCTATTGTTAAGATTGTGGTTTTGTTTAATTGGTCTCGACTTTTGTGTTCGACCGTGCTATTTTAATAAACGAGACCCATTTGGGTCTTAGGAAAAAAACAAAAACAAAAAAAACTATTTCGTTGTTTAATTAGTTTTTTTGGGTTAAATTTTGTTTTAGCCCCTTAAATATTAGGAGTTTCTTATTAACTCCTTTTGTAAATTTTCAATTGAGTAATAAAATATAAATCCTCATCTATTTATATTTAATTATTTTTGGGTTTACTTTAAATTTGTTTGCGTGATAGTAACTCAAATCATTATTTAAATGTAAGCCATGTGGCGAGAGAAAATATATCACTAAGTTAAATTTAGTTATGATAATTATTTAAAATTTGATACTCATCGAATATTATATAATTATATTTGTATAAGAATATAAAAGAAGGTGAATAATGTGTAATATATTGGTCAATTATGTCATAATAAATTTTAATCATCTTCTCATACATGAGTGAGTTGTTGGTCGATGACTGTGATGATTGGATCGATATAATTAAAAAAATAATAAGTTCTAATTTTTTTTAAAAGAGATCACTAAGCTGTATTAAAAATGAAAGAGTTTATAAAAAATTTAAAAAAACTTACTAATAATCATTTAAAAAAAATTAAAATATCAATAACAATCCAAATTTTCAAGTTTACCAATAACTAAACATGATTGTCTCTAACAATATTTTTGAATACATAATACATGCACAACTAGTTATTTTTTACCTTCAAAATCCAAAAGCTTTTAAACTCTAATTCGAATTTTTTTTCTCCAAAAACACGCATACGATGTTTTCTCATATGAACAATTATTCTCCATTTTTTGCTTTAATCTTTTTAGTTTTGACCAAAATACAGTGATAGTGATTGGTGGACCAGATAAAGTTTTATTCCAATTGATTTCAACCATGTTCATAAAATTTTTGTGAAGTACTCCAACATATTTCGGAACTTGAATGGAGCCATAGGTTTATTATTAGTTTATGACAGGGAGATAATTAAAGGTGAAACCACCGAATTTAAATGAACCTAATTTTCCGATAATCACATGAAACCACCGAATTTAAATGAAACCTAATTTTCCGATAATCACATGAAACCACAAAATACAAAGAAAGTCATTCTCATTTCAAATAAACCTACCCAAACATCACATGAAACCACAAAATAATAAGAAAGTCATTCTGATTTCAAATAAACCTAACCAAACATCGGATGAAACCATAAAATACAAATGAAACCTAATTGCTTACATCATATTTGGAGACTCAACTATGTTCCATAACCCAAATACCTTTCGATATTAAAAACCCACTTGGAGGTGCTCCAACTGTAAAAACTATACTAGTGTTGGTACTTCGTTTGTAAACCCCAAAAGAGCCCCAATGCTCTCTAAAAGTTGCCTAACTGAAAACTCCATAGGATTGGTATTTTGGATGGGCAGGTAGTTTTCTGGAGGTATTATGCTAATAAATTTTACATTAACAATTCATTGTCCTCTCCTTTTATCCTTAAGCCTTTGTTTAAATAATATGTTGCGACTAACCCTCTTTTATCGTATAAAGCAAACAACACATTTGTCGGGTTTTGATTTTGAGCCCACTTGCGATGCTATTATAATAATCGCAATCGCCAACCCAAACCCTAATCCCACAAAAGCCACAAAGCGCCTATGGTTTAAAATAAAACCTAACGTTGTTGTTATGAAATTCTGATACCCGTTTATTGCTCTGTTGGAAGGAGATGGAACTCTCGATGGTCGACTTTGTTGACGTGGTTGAGCTGCCGATTGTTCTACCGTTGCCGATTTTTTAGGTTGATGACGTGGTTGAGCTGTCAATTGTTCTACCGTTGCCGATTGTTGAGGTTGAACTGTGTTAGATGAACACGAAGACTTTTTTGGGTTTGTAGCCGAAAGTTGGGTCGAAATGTAATCCGAAACTATGGAGTTAGGAGAATTGGAAGAAGATGAAGACATTTTTGGTTTTTTTTTTCTGAGGAAGAGGATGGTGGGAAGAGGAAGAAGGAGTGAGAGAGTAATAAATGGAATAATGTACTTGTACTATTTTTTATTACTCCGAAACTTAGGGGGGTTTTCTTTTACTATAAAAGGCTATAAGTATATCGATATAAATGATGGTTAAAAAAATTTTGATTTGCGTAACTTATCAACTCAGAAAAATTTGTTTTCAGATGATCCGTACATAGAACGAAAATTTTGTTATATAAGTAATAATTATTAAACAATTTTTTATCGTTAAAATAACAAAATTAACTTCATATTAAATTTCGATCAGTTTTAGTTTATTGTCTTTGTTTTAAACTAATCAATTTTCGATCTTCATTTTTTTCATTTGTAGTTTTTTTTTTGAATTTTGATAGTATTAAGTCAATGTATAAAAAACTAAAAAAAATCGATTTTTACAGATCGTAAAGTACACTAAGAAATCACAATGCATTTTTTTCAGTAGTTTTGCAATAGTGAAATACTACTGTCTTATATTTATCACCATGTATAAACAATTTTTTTCATCTCTTGTCATTTATAAGAAATTTTCTTGCAGTTATTAAAAGTTTTTCAATGTTGTTGTTGGTTATTGGTTTTTCAGTCTTTAGCTTTCTCGTATCTTGCAAGGCGAGACATGGGACGCATATTACTCATTTAAAATTAGTCTCGCATCGCTGCCGTACCTTCATATTAATTTTGTATTATCCCACATCTATTATCAAAGATCTATGCGTCTTCTAAGTATCCCACTTTGAATTTGGTAAGTAGTCATGCATCGTTTGTCTCCTTTATAATTAGTCTCGCATCTATTATATGGTATATTTTCATGCATGTGTTGTACGGTCTCGTATCTACCATATGATGTATCGTCTCACATTTAGTGTCAAGTTCACATCTAATATATAGTGTACTATCCAACATCTAGCATGTGGTGTATTGTCCCGCATTTATCATATGTGTATTGTCATTATGACAGGAAACATGCCGTCAAAAGCTTGTTTTTTAAACCATATTTGTTAGCAATCGTTAATTAGATGAGAGAATATAAAATAAAAAAATTACACCTAAAAGTTGTGAAGAAAACACAATTTTATTCCCTTCTTAAAGGTACATGCGAGATTGAGAAACGAAGACACTCCTAACAAATTGACTTTATCGTTGAAATAATAAAGACATATGATGATGAAGAAGAATAGTTCATATTAGGGATAAAGTTGGTATCACTTACAACCAAAGTTGTGAAGATTATCTTTGATATGAAGCATGGAAAAGAACACATGTTATTAAACAATGAAATTTTGCCCAATCTGTGAGAATCTGCTTATTTTCAAAGTTTTCTAGTTTTCTCAATTACCAATTGTGATGACGCAATCGAAAGTTAAAAGAACTTTCCTGTGAATTCGTTTAATTCAAGGAATTTTGATGACTATTCAGAAAATCGCTTTGAATTTACATATTGATGAAGAAACTTCACTGCTTGGAAATCTATATTTAGGTATCGCATATGGTACTTGTAATACATATGGATTGAACAATGAACTCCTTATGTGGTGGTAATCGGCTGTAATCAATTGATCGGTGTGGTGTTTGGTGCCCATGGTGGGGCTGATCACGTTCATGGTGGTTTTGGTGATGAAATAGTTTGCATGCAAGATTTTATTTCTTCTACTGTTTAAGGATAAAATCTCACTACTCAAGGTATACCCGCGACTCTTTCTAGTATCCAACTTTTGATAGGTCAAATCAAGGATTTGAAACATGAGTAGTTTAAAATTATTTGTTTACAAGTTGAAAGGGATCATGAAGTTAAAGCAAGATTTGAAAAAGCGAAAAGCTTTTCAATTTTTAACTGAAAAGGTTACATCAAATGGTAAATGGAAGCAAAAAGTAAGTAAGGAAGGTTCTTATGTAAGTTTCACCGAAAAACTTAAAGAAAGATAGGTAACATTTAGGCGTGGGGATAAAGAAGACGAAATGAATTTGGAAGAGGATGAAGATAATAAGCAAATAAAAATGAAGTTGGATATTATTAATTTGGAAGGTCAGGCAAATAGTGTTGAAAAGAAGAGTAAAAGAAATAAAATATTATTGTATAATGAAGAAAGACAAAAAATCTCAGATTATATGATTAAAGAATTTCATTTTGTCCCATATATATTTCAAAGGAAAACTTCCAAAAACCATTGATCCATATCGTATGTAAACTTATTATGTTTGGTGATCATGAGCATCGTTTAGAGCAATCCAGAAATATCATGATGAGATTTAACAGGGATGATATATTATTGTACAAAGATTTTTCAATGGAATTTACGGGAAAAACGGTAGATTGGTTTAATTATTTACCTAAATGGACAATTAACATTTTTAGGGACTTTATCATGCTTTCAAAAATTAATTTGTTGTGGCAATGTATAAGGAAGATATGGTTGTGGCTACATTCTAAATAGGTTTGATTTTAAAAGGAAATTTTACGAGGATCTCGTAAGACTCCATGTTGATACAATGGGATATATTTTGGCAAGGTCGAATCAGTTTATTAGGATTTACGAGTTGAAAAGTATAACCTTCTATTATCGAAAATTTCAACATTCAAAATCTCTAGTGTCAGATAGGAAAAAAGTTGATGAAGTAAGCGTGATGATGTCGTAAACGTTTTTTGAATAGACCGATATATTCATATTATGATAATCCAACCCGAATATATACTTTTTAAACCGAGAATATTGTTACTATTTTTTATAAGATAAATAAAAACAAATTTCAGACCACCTCGTACAATCTTAGCTCCAGCTAATAGAAGGCCTAAAAGATGTTTTTGTGTCTACCATAATGATCATGATCATCTAACTAATTATTTATTCCATTAAATGAGATGAGGTGTAAATCTTGATAGATAATGATGAGCTGATTGATTTTGTTAAAAGAAAAAATGAGTAAAATAATGATGCAAAAAAAAATAAATAGTCACAAAAAGAAAATAAGTTAAAAGGAATGTGAAATCCTATGGTGATTCATAGGATGATTTGGGAGGGGTCGTCACTCCTCATGAGGATGTGTTGATGATTATTATGGATATTTTAGGTGTTATGGTTATTCGTGTTCTGATTGATAATAGTAGTTTGACTAACATTACATTCAAGAGCATTTATGATGAGATGATTAGGGTGCTTCCGTATAAGCCGGCATATTAAAAATTAGTAAATTATGAAGGTAAATCTTCCAATTATGTCGGGAAGGTTGAGCTTTCAGTAAATGTTAGATAAACTAATACCAAAAAATTGTGAGAACTGTGTTTATGGTAAAATAATGTTCCAAGCCTTTATAATGCGATTATAGGACGACTATGGCTGTAAAAAGAGATATTCCTCTTTCAGCTTTTGAGTAGTGTCTTAGTTATCCGGGCATAAATTTTGTTAGAGTTATTTGAAGAATTTAAAGAGTTGTGAGATATTTTTATGCAATCGTTTTTTATTCTCTAAAGTTAGCCTCATAGGAATTAAAGGGTCGTGAATGGATTAGAGGTAATGAGTTGGAAAATGAGGCTGAAAATCCCATAGAGGATATGTAAAGTAATGAGTATTTGGTGGTTAAAGAAGAATATTTTTAGTGAAGGCTTGGTCAAGATCGGAATTCAATTGAGTCAAAGTTTAATTAATAAACTTTTGAATTTGTTGAAAGATAATTCAGAGGCTTTTTCTTGGACTACTGATGATGTTAGTGGGGTGAATTAGTCAGTTATTTTTCACAAATTAGAAGTTGATAGAAGATTAAGGTTGGTTTTCCAAAAGATAAATTGGTTTTTCTCAAGAAAATGTAAAGGCTATCGTTAAAGAAGTCGAAAACTTTTTAGGTTTGGTCACATAAGGAAATCAAAGTATCCTACATGGGTAGCTAATCCGGTTTTGGTTACGAATAAGAATGAAAAATAAAGGATATGTGCGGATTTTACTGATCTTAATAAAGCATGTACTGAAGATGAATTTCATCTGCAAAACATTTATCATTTGGTTGATACAACTATCAATCATAAATTCCTATCATTTATGGAAACATATTCAGGGTATAATCCAATTCAGATGAATTTGAATGATGAAGAACATAATACTTTTGAAACATATAGAGGTATATATTGTTATAAGTTAATGTCTTTTGGTTTGAAGAACATTGGATCAACTTATCAAAGACTCGTTAATAAAAAATTAAAAGCAGTAGGGTAATAATGTGGAAGTGTACATTGATGATATGATTGCTGAAAGCAATACAGAGTATCAACGAATTCAAGTTATGTCTAAATGTTTTGAGAATTGAAGAATATTTAATCTTAATTTGAATCCTTTAAAGTTTTCTTTTAGAGTTTGAAGTGGGAATTTTTTTTGATATGTTGTCAGTAATAATGGAATAGAAGTTGATCCTAGAAACTTAAAGCATTGTTAAGCATGGAGCCTCCACAAACTATCAAAGAAGTGCGGAAGCTGAAGCGGCGTTTAATAACTTTATCGTTATTTATTTATAGGCTCGATAATTGATCAAAATGGTACGATCGTGACTTGGATCGTATTTGTAAAATGTTAGAAAACATCATAATATTGGAAAAATTGTCTACATATGCTTTTATAGATTTTATGTGGAAATTCTTTTACCAACAATGAGAACCTCTTTCTCCTTTATGGATTTTTTCAAGAACGAATATTGACTCTTCATAATTGGGGCACCTGAGGAGATGAATGTTTAACATATGTTGATATAATGTATCAATTAGTCACACATACCAAGTAAACTTTATATGGATAGTTATAGAATTCTTTTTGTTCGTGGGTAACGTTCCTTCGATGAGGTACACCTAAATAAGGGTTCGCAAGTCTCTAAGTTCTTCAAATAACTATGACCTCTGATGTTCATTTTGTTGGTTTAATATGCATGATCTTGGAAACTAATGGCTTTTCTTAAAAGACTACCTAGGGAGTAAATCCACCACATCATGAGGAAACAAGTGCGTCAACCATTATATTTGTATGCCATAGGCATTTGTTCATACTTGATTTGTTCAAATTTGAAAGCTTAGTTACGCAGTGTTTTAGGTAAATATGGGCAAGCCCAAGCTTGTTATGGTTGCATATTTTTTTGGCTTTGTGGTTTGAAGTGGTTAATCCAAACTTGTTTGATTGGTATATAGGATTCCACGAATGGGATATTGGTTGTACTCTGACTTTGGAACCGAGATTGTTGAGCCTTTATAGATATGGACTACCCATATAGGGTTCAATATTATCGTGCAAGTGAGTTAGCATTTCTAATTGGAACTCATTCCATAATTTTTCCAAAGTTTGGGCTTTTATGGTAGTCTAGGGTTCGAACCTTATGTCAAAGAACAAAAACTCAACTTACCATCATTCTAGTCGTCCGGAGATATGATGCTTCTGCAAGACATTTCTAAGGGAGAGTTATGGGTAAAGTAAGATGAAATATACCTCAAATTATAACTTCATCTTGTTAACATCCATTATCAGTACTACTGTAAGCTTCTCTAACTGTAAGTATCAAGTCTCAGCATTGATGAATGATTTTACTATATAGTAAACAGTAGTTAAGGTGGCTTCTTCATGCACTGACAACATGATTAGACATTGCTTAAATACATGTATATCATTGTGTATGTGTTCAACTTTGACACGATTCAGATGAGGCTAGATGTTCCTTAATTTATATGAATGATACTTCATATTCTATTGATGAGTTGAATTATTCGACTCCCTCGAAATCTGGAAAATATGAACTTATTGATCTTGTTAAGGATTCCTTCCAATATTTAGGTGTCATTAATTTTGTATACAGTTTATATAACTACTATATTATACAACTATATGTTATCTACTTTGATTATTTTTTATTGACCAATTACCCAAAAAAATCCTAATCGGACTCCAAACATGCATTTTTTTATTTAGCTTTAAGTTTACCATCATGAGTTTTGTGAATGTTTCTACAAGTTTGGAAGAATGGTTTGTTTCCGACCGTGGGTTACCAACATATCATCGTAGTACGACTTTTGATTTTATCTAGGTGGTTGCTCTTGCATTCTTAAGTGCAAAGAGAATTACCTTGTAGCAATATATCCTATATTCGATTATAAAGATAGCATGTCGTTCATATTATGGATGTATTAGTATTTGATTTTACTCGAGTAAGCACCTATAAAAGATTACATTATATTACACAAAGTGGCATCCACTAGCTAAGCGATGTGTGGAAACATGAATAGATCATTTGAGTATGGTTTATTGAGGTATGTGAAGTTTATATACATGTACCACTTGCATTTTTTTTCCTTTTATAGTGGTCCAAATAAGGTAAAAGACTTATTGGATGTGGTTTATTTAGCTTATTATGTTAACTTTAATTACGGTTGTCTCAATTGTTTCTATGAGAAGGGTTGGTGTTTTTTTATCGACACAAACTTGTAATATATTGATATTCTATGGCATCTTACCTCGAACGACACCCATGTGACGTCATGTGTGACTATGCAAACATATCTAATTTTTTAGATAAAAATATTAGTAAATCAGTTTAGAAGACTCCTTGCAAATTTTTATTAATGTGTCATACTTGACATGTCCCTAAATTTATATTATTGATAACTTCTTCTAGTTCTACTATACTAAGGGGAGGGGCCTCATTTGGATCATTTATAATGTCTAGGATGACCATGTTATCGTATGGTTGCTATATGTTGGGTCATAAGGAAGCAAACTATCACTATTGGGTAATGCGTTGATTATTTCAGATCAATTTGATCCTCTCACTAATAATATACCATAGGGATTGGCGTATTATAAATATGATTGCGTGCATCTGGTTAAGCCACCAACATTTGAAGATAATATTATAAGATGATGTTCTATTCACCATCATAAATAGACATTGCACATTATTCTTTCATTCTTTGTATCTAAAGATCACATACAACTTGAGCTCTCCGATTACTGGGTAGTCTCCTCCAATAAAATTGGTTAATACCCTCAATGATGGTGCTAATGATGTTATGACTTGGATTTAGTCATAGATTTTCTTGAAAAGAATAATGGTTAAATTGTGAATACCTATCATAATTATCTTCACTTATGCTTTAAAAGTAATTATAATAATTATGATCACATATTTATAGGGTACTAGCATTCCTCTAAGATCATCATTGTCAAAACTAATGATGATGTATAAATTTCGGTAAAGACAAGTCAAAGTTTA
Source organism: Limnanthes douglasii subsp. nivea (assembly GCA_036936605.1). NCBI lineage: Eukaryota > Viridiplantae > Streptophyta > Magnoliopsida > Brassicales > Limnanthaceae > Limnanthes > Limnanthes douglasii. The sequence goes on along the minus strand of JAUPFV010000002.1, from coordinate 368,882,423 downwards.
TCCCTGATACTGGATCTCGAGGTCGGTTGTGTGATGTATTCAAGATAAATGAGTGAATTTATAAAAATAGGATTCTTTCGATGATGGTGAAACTATTTGTTATTCTGGATCTGGATCCACTTACTCACCACCTGCCTCATAGATTTCCAGCGTCTCTAATACCCGAGATGTTGCGGTTAGTAAGGTTTGATTATGGTTACTTACATAGGGTTTATCGGGATGTTCTTTGAAGTTGAAGGGGCTTGACCCATCATAACCTTAATGATTTTATCATCGTTGATTATATTATAGATCTCATCTTTTAGAGGGTGATATTAGTATGTTTGGTGCCCATTCTCACTACTTAAATAATTTGTTGATGTTTTTTTTAAGGTCCATTATTTTGAGCTTTTAAAATTATACCACATATTTTTACATTATCTTATGTGGTTTCCGTATTTTCAATGAGCTTGGTATAGTTGGAATCCAAACCCATAATGGTTTTTTTGGGTTTTACTTTTAACATGGTTCTTATTATTTTATGTGAGGATTACTGAAGTGGTTGTTTGGAATAATGTGTATTGGTTTGGATTGTAATGATGGTTGATAATATTATATATTTTAGTTGGTAAGAAGGGTATGTGTTAGGTCCCTTTTGGCCTTATTTGCATAATTTCATTGACTTGACTTTAATTTGTACCTCTGCGTGCGTTATAATATTTCCAAAGGTCAAGACCTCCTCTTTCATGATATATTCAACCAAAAAATCAGAAAAGAATTCCTACTAGCAGGAAACACACATCACAATCTTGTGGTGATTCTCCAAACTATTGTTAGTCCATATGAACCTTTTCGTGTATTCTCATATGATCTCATTAAGCTTCTTTTTTAAATAAATTATATAATCCACGTCTCTTCATATTACTTTTCTCTCGATGAACTGATTTACGAACAATGTCTTATTAAGCTTGGATGAAGTTGGTTGAGCCACGTGAATAAACTGCTTCAAAAGGTCATAAAAATGATCAACATAAAATTTGATCGCCTCTTCCAGACTCAATCATCTCATCCAAAATTTCTAAATATGGTGTTCAAGATCTCTAGTCCCATTGTACTTGTTCATCTTATACTGGTAGAACTCATGAAGCAAGTCTCCTTCCAATATCTCTGGAGTTAATGAGGATGCAGTTAAGTCTATTGTGCCGCACTTAGGGAATTCATAATTTGGAAAATCCATGATTTGTAGGTACCGTATAGTTTAATATCTGATGCAGTTTGGGCCATTGTTGGTCTGCAACGGAAAACATATTGTTAGATCGACGGTTTAGCAAATTGTCATGATGGTTTGAGTGACTATTTAGTGAGTTGTGCCAATCTCTGACTCGCTCTTATACTCTGATGTGATTATGATGCGAAGAAGTTCTACACTTTTATCCGAATGAGAGAAATATTTTCTAGGACAACAACAGTTGGTCATGCTGACTAAATAATATGATTATTTATGATTTTATCTGATCCCGAATTAAAATAAAATAAAAATCATACCTAATATTTAGTAAATTGAAAAAAGTGAATAAAACATACATAAAAAAATTAATATCTATATCTTTTGATTTCTTTTATAATGTTTTGCTCATATTTTGTTGGGTTACCATGAATTATTTTTTATATTGATTTGAGTTATGTATTTTATTTTACAAAAAAATAAAAAATATTTTTGAGGATATCAAATATCTTCTTTATTTTTAAATATAATCTTAATTATTTCGTTAGAGACGATTTGAATAAAAAAAAAATTATTTAAATTTGGTTAATTTTTAAAGAAGTACTGTAATTCACATATCACATTGTTACTTACGGAGTACAGGAGAGTTGTCGTCCTGTTTGTCGAATGAAAGTACTGTCTAAGACTCTAAGTAATAAGGATAGTGCTCTGTCGAATGAAAGTACTACTAGAATAATATTATTTTCCTGTGGCTGTGGATGCGTGTGGATGTGTGTTTTGTTTTCCCACCAAAAAGGAGTACGTACATTGGAAAAAGTGAATAAAACATACATAAAAAAATTAATATCTATATCGATTTCTTTTATAAAGTTTTGCTGATATTTTGTTGTGTTACCACGAATCATTTTTTATATTGATTTGAGTTATGTATTTTATTTTAAATAAAAATAATAATTTCTTTTTGAGGATATTAACTATTTTATGTATTTTTAAATATAATTTTAATTATTTCGTTAGAGATGATTTAAATAAAAAAAAATTATTTAAATTTGGTTAATTTTAAAGAAGTAATTCACATATCACATATGTTAGGGAGGACAGGAGCGTTGTTGTCCTGTTTGGCGAATGAAAGTCGTGTCTAATAAAATAAGGATAGTGCTCTGTCGAATGAACGTACTATTAGAATAATATTATTCTCTATAACAAATTATTACTTATACTACTATTAAAAGGGTGATTCTGTCCCTGTGGCCTGTGGGGCTGTGGATGTGTGTTTTGTTTTCCCACCAAAAAGGAGTACGTACTAGTACTCGTAATTCAAATTTTCATCGTTCAACCACAAAGCGCCTAACAATTTTCGTAGTCGCAACGCGCCAACGTGCGCGGAAGTACGAATTACTGACCAAAAGAATAAAGGGGTACGACGTCGTTCACTACATATCTTTATTTGGTACAAATATATATAGTTATATAATGGTAATAATTAAAGTATTTATTTATTTATTTCAATTATATACTACTGTAATATTTAAATATTTGTTTGATTTATTTTTTAAAATCAATTTAATCTCGATGACATATCCCATCATTTAGATTATATTCATAAATTTGTATAAAAATACACTCTATATTTTTTTAATAAAACGAAAAACGATACGTTATATATAAAAAGCAACCGTTTTGATCGATAACATAAATGTAAAATATAAAATAAAAATATATTATCAATTATAATAGTTATATAAAATTTTAAGTTTATCAATAATTATATGTGTTTCGAACAATATCCACGATCGCACGAAACATATACAATTTTAACAATCACTTATTTTAATCTTTCAAAAATTTCATGTCTCCTAAATTATAAATAATTAAGTGTATTTATTAGTATTCATATAATTTAGTATTTTTAAACAAGAAATTTGTTCTAAAAAATATTCAAAAAATACTAAATGTTAATCGTACGTACAAAAGTCATCCGATACCGATTAGTTTTATTCAAACAAATGCATTCATAACGAATTTGAATAACACAATTACAGAAACCATATTTTTTATAGACCTCATTTCATTGTGGTCCACGAAAAATCGAGTTCTTTTTTGTTGAGTGCATAGGCGAAAAATAATTAGATCTCTCTTGACGACATTCTTGTGCAGAGGTATTTACCATCTCGAAGTCCACCGACGGTCTTCCATATACACGCACCAAGCTTGGCCTCATGTTGTCACTTCTATTTGGCCAGCTTTCGAGTGGTCTCATCTAACTCATTCACGATCATCATTTCCATAGACATAGATTACATTAGCCCCATCTACAATATTGGAACTCGGTCCTATAAGAACAACAACTTCTCTAGATGACGTTCAAGCTTGATTTTTTCTTTTTTTTGTACAAAGCCAACAAGGATTTAGATTTTTTGGATTCAACAAGCCTCATCTCCCGTGTGACATACCAGGACCAGGTGTACTCCATGAACGCCCTCTCATGTTGTAAATTTTGCTATAAGTGAGCTTACTCTTCTTTGAGATTTTTTTCCATGATGAAATGTGATTAAGCTAGTATATAGGATAAAGTGCATTTGAATAACGAATAATGAACTGTTCAAAAGAACACATGTTTTTTATGACTCACCATTTTATGGCGCTTAGTTACGGCCTTAAGTGATCTGTTCAATACTATCAGTTGACATTTGTGTTAAACGGCCTAATTGGTTTCATTTGGAGTCAAAATATCGATTGAATTCAACAAATCTTGTGGGATTGATGCATCCATCCCACCAACATCGAGAATGAATGAAACATTAGCACTTCTCTTAGCTTTGAGATATAATAGAACTAAACCACAAATAACGATTATACACATAAAGAAGGTAAAAAAACTAATAACACGGCATATAGAATTCTAAACATTATAGCAACATAAAATGGATCTCAACATAACATCGAGTGGAGTAATCTGCTTCACTATTAAGATATTCAAATGTTCATATATTTAGTTATACATAAAAATAAATATGTTATTCATACGTCATATTCTTCTGAACCTATGTTGAGTTCACACTATACATACGATAAACTATAAACATCATTTGTGCCTTTATGATTATGCTAGGATATATTGTTACAAATAAAAATACCATATATCTATAGACTTGTAGTTTATCTACTATTACACATGTTTGTAGGTTTGAAGTTTATCAACTATTACATATATTTGTAAATTTGTAGTTTATTGACTATTATGCATGTTTGTAGATCTCTAGTTTATCGCTATTACACATGTTTTTAGATTTTTAGTTTATCAACTATTACAAATATTTTTAAATTTTCAGTTTATCGACAATCACACGTGACTACGTGGCTTTAAGGTCGCTTTGACCTATCTCTTTTTAAAACTTAGTACTTAATGGTGTTGGGGGAAAATATTGTTATGAGGATGAAGTATGGAGTATTTATAGACCCCTAGAATAATATTTTTTGGATAAGTCAAATAAATATTAGAAATAAGCAATTGGTGCGAGTTTCCATTCAAAATAATATCTAATAACATTTATAGTACTGTTTAAAAGTAGGTATTTATTAGGCATTGATATTTTAACCAGAACCGAAAGAACCGAACCGAACCAAAGATCTGAGCCGAAATGGATTCGATTCCTTCATAATACCCAAATGGTTCCAGTTTTAATTACCCACGGTTCTTGGTTCGGACCGCAACCGAACCGAAGAACCGTGGGTACCCGTTAAGAACCGAATACATGTATTAACCCGAAATTTAACATTATTTAAAAATATATTTCTCTTTTCCAAAGTTAGATTCCTTTAAATCTGTTGTCTATCAGTAACCTCTGATTATATTCTCTTTAATAAATGACAACATAGTTAATTCAAAATGGTTCCATATCTATAAACAATCACGCGTATAGACAAAATAACAAAATGTCAACTTTTATATAATCTAATAAACTTGATATCATCTTTCATTTTTTTATATTACTAATATTCTTATTTAATATATTAATTTTGGATCTCTCTTATATTTAGTATTTAGTTTTCTTAGAATCTAACACAATTTATAGTTTTGATTTATAAAATGAGTTTCATATCTGTTGATATTGCAGAAAAGTTAAAGTATAAAAAAATATTCGATTGGAAACAAATTAAATACCCATAGCGAACCGAACCGAATTTTATTTGGTTCTTAAATAGGTACCAGTTTTGAACAACCGAAAGAACTGAACCGAACCGAACCAAAGAACCGAATTCCCATGTCTAGTATTTATATACAACTTATTATGAACTAGCAAGTTTGTTTTCGAAGTATGTGAAAATTGTCGGGAGGAACACTACCATTTGACCGATGCAAGAACTGGTGTATCGATTAACGAACCTATAAAAAACGATCTAATCATCATGTTCAAAATGAAAAACAAATAAAAGAAAGCATAATAAAACTAAACACACAAGATAATGTTTTATATGGTTCAGATTATGAAGAACTCCTGCGTGCATAAGAAACAAACACTCTTTTATAAAAAAGTAGGTTATAAAAAGACTCTCAAACACAAAAGACTCAATCACTATTTGTTATAAAAGATGTCGCGATTCACAAAACCCTCTAACCTCACTTATCTATCAAAATACCAAGAGTTATTGCACTATTCTAGGAAATATGATGTTCACGTAATTACACCACCACAGTCACGTCATGCCACATAACACATAACACATTGCATATTTTTATTTATTTATAGGTTTAGATAAAATCTTAATTCTTCATCAGACGCTCTATATCAAAAACCATTAATCGACGACTCAAATAACTCTTAATCCATTAATATTTGAAACCTCATAAATAAATAAAAATTATGATTAATATAGAAGATCAAATCAATGCAAGTGATCTAATTAATATATAAATAACAAAATAAGAGACCTAATTAATATAGGAGACATAGCAAATATAGAACTCTGCTTTGGTCCAACTGTTGTTCTATGACCCAACTTGTTTTAGATTGGTGTGGTGCTTCAGATCCGCTTAATTTAGAGCGCTCTACTCCAGACCAACCTACTCTGGCTCATCATTGATCTCTTTCGACACAATAGTCACCAGTATTCAACAACTTGTCTCAGCCTTTAGGATCAATAAACATCTATGCAACTAAGTCAGAACTCAAGCTTCACCCACAGAGTTTTAATAGTTCACGCATATATATGTGATAACATATCCAACCATATCAATATATTCCAACCATATTACCTCTATTAATGAGTTACTTCTAGCATACAACTAATTATATTTCACCTACGCTAATAGTAACTACAATATATGTTGCACACATTGTGCTACTTTTTAGAGATTAATTTACGTGTATCCCAACCTTGCACCAGTCTTTTCCAGTTTGTGAACTTTGAAATTGTTAGTACCTTGGCCAGAACATTTGAAGGGTTCTATTTTTCTAGAAATAGTAGCCACTTTCACTTTCTCTTTCACCACCATGTCTTGGGTGAAGTGTAGCATAATGTCTATATTTTTAGTACGCTTATGGAAAATCGAATTCTTCATTAAATGAAAGGAACTAGTGTTATCACATAACTAAAACTACATCTAATTCTACACTAGTGAGTTAACTCAAAAATCCTTCAACCAAGTATCTTCTTTCATGGATTCTGTATATAAGACTTTTGGCTAACAAACTATTCAAGAAAAGTAAACTGATAACCCGAAGTAGAGTTCTTTGTGTCGATGCAACCTGCATAATTGGAGTATATATTATGTATCATCACTATATACCTCATATTCTTATGATTATAACACAACACACTTGAGTGCATGCTCATGTGGCTTCCCCAGAGTTGACATAAATCTACTCAACACACTTACAGTGTAGAAAATATCAAGAATGATGCAAATTATAGCATACACAATGCTACCAATAATATTTGTATAAGGTATATTCAACGTGTATTTCTAATGTGTTTTTTCTCTTGGTATTTGGGTGAAACTAAGTTTGAATTGGGAACCCATAAGATTTCTAACTTCTTTTACTTCAGACATCGAGAAATTCTTTAGGATTTTATATATATATTCTTGTTTCGATAAGAATAAATTTTCATTCGACATGATCTTCTTGATCTTAAAATCAAGTAACATATTACCCTATTTTATATCTTTCATTTCCAATTCTCTTTTTTTAGTTGAGCTTTTACCACTTCAATATTTCTCATATCTCTTCTAAATATTAGTATATCATCCATATGAACAACAATATGACTTGTCTCTTCATGTGTGTTTCCATATTACGATTAACACAGTGGTTATAGAAGCTAAAAAATAATGGATCTAATAAAATAATTGAATATTTTATTCCATTGCTTTGACGACTGTCTCAGCCCATTGATGTGTTTTTTCAAAAAAACACACATAATCTTTCTTTCTTTCTTTAAACCCTTTCGGTTGACACATATAAATTATCTATTTCAATTCATCATGTAAAGTAATGAAATCCATTTCATCTAATTAAGATCAAACCTAGAAACAATTGATAGCGGAACCTTAATGGAGGTTTGTTTCACAATCGACAAAAATATCCCATTGAAATCGACACTCTCATTTTGTGTAAAGACTTTAGCCACAAAAATAATCTTGTAAATGGGTAACTCAACACCAAGAATACATGGATTTCTCTTGAATATCCATTTAATCCCAAGTAAAATTAGTATATCAGCTTTCATAATAATAACGGAGCCTTAAGTATGCTATTTCCACCCTTATAAGTAACCCCTTCCTCATTTAACACCCCAATATAAAGAAGGTTACATTTAACTTTGGGTACATATCTCACATTATTAATTACTCTGGCACATATAGAGAAATTGATTCATACCATTCCAATCCCTTTAACATTGCATGATTTATTGTTCCTGAGGATGCATCTTCCATCATCAACCATTCTCATGTATTCAACCCAATGATTGTTAGAAGTCATATGAAATTAATTAATTGAATGCATCACTTATTTATCGTTATTGGTGAGGATAATAATCGCCTAAGGGTAGGCTGGTAATTTCAGTTGGAGTTTTAAGGTGGTGTGAGGGTGTTCAAAGGTTTAGAGTAGAGAGTAGAGAGATAATTAAGCAGCTTGGTAGCAGTTAATTCTCATTACCCATAGTTAATGCGGGTGGTTGGGTATTTATAATGTGATGTTTGGGCCCTTATGGGCTTTCGGGTTATATTTAAAGAACCCGGGTCATGTTTAAAGACCCATGAGCTCTAAGTAGGAGGGCAAGTAGCTTAGTCAGGAATTGTTTAGGTTTTTTAGTACTTTTGTCATAGTTCGAACAGCTTTGAGTTCATAGTGTTCAAAGTAGTCTGTCCGGTCCAAGTGACCTGTTCGATCCATGTCCATGTAACCTGTCCGGTATTCGGAGAGACTAGACCAATTTACCCTTGTTCGGGGAGCATGCTGAATTCAGACTCATCAGATGGGACACTCTACCTGCCTGCCCGGGCCAAAGCCCCAAGCAAAATGAAAGGCAGGAGAAAAGGCAAAAAGGTGGCAAGCGATGCTGAGAGGGATGCCCCAACAGACCCGGAGGGGCCGGTCCAGAGTCAAATTGATGCAGCCCTCTTGCAAGTGGTGGAGCAAGAGACCGAAAGGCAGGAAGTAGACCTCCCAAAACCTCCAAGGGCTCCCAAGAGGACTCGTAAGCAAGTAAGTGAAGGCGCTGACCGGGAAGCCAAGAAGAAAAAGACTTCCCAAGGAGATGAGCTCGCTCTCCGGGATCCGGAGCCTTCTTTCCCCACTGACCCCTCTGACCCAACGCTGGCCGAAAAGATCCCAAGGGACTTTCATACCGATGAGGTAGAGGGGGGAGATCTCAACCTCGATGGAGTGGACATCACTGGTCTAGCTGGGCTTGGTGAGTACTTCCTTGGCCTCCCCGGAGATGAATTCGTAGGGCCCTACGTTCCTCCAAGCAGCTCCAATACGGTCAATTTCAATGGTAAGACTTTCATTATTTCTAGTGAAAAGGACACCATAGCCCATTCTTTGCTTAGTAATGTGCAGCCAGTTCTTACACTGGAGAGACAAGTCCGGAGTCAAGCAGACACCATCAAAGACCTCAAGTCTGAGAAGGAAAAACTGTCCGAAGACCTCCGCACTGCTACTACCAATGCTGATTTGCTTAAGGAAGCAAATGAGGAGCTGAAGAGGAATCAAGATGAAAGCAACACAAAAGTTGCCACCCTAGAAGAAACCATAAAAGATCTCCGGGAGAAGCTGTCCGGTGTGGAGAAGGACCTTACCGTCTCAAGGGGAGAGACCACTGCAAAGGAGAAGATTATCACCAACTTGACCACTGACAAGATCGCTCTTGAGAATGCAGTGACCATGGCTGCTGAGGAGAAAACTGCTTTGTTAAGGGATCAAGAGGCTACAATCAATGCCAAGATCAATGCCTACGCCAGCGAGATGATTAAAAGCGAAGAGTCATTGCTTCAAAGGGTGAAGACTGACATGGTTCTACTTTTTCATGAAAAATTTCCGAAGAGGGACCTGGGGGACTTGTGGCTCTATGTGGATGATGATGACCTTCCATATTATACAATGGGCGAAGAGTATGGAGTTTCCAGTGCGTCTTCATCTGATGATGAAGAAAAGACCGGAGAGAGCCCAGGCGAAGAGGAGATCGATCCCAAAGGCAAGAAGGTAATCAAAGGGGAGAACGACTTTAAGGGCAAGAAAGCAGATGAAGGTGAGCCATCTTCAAAGGCTCAACCTTAGTTTATGGTTTATTTTGTTTATTTTTTATTCAAACTAAAGTCCTTGGAAGGCCAAGGCACTCTTTTTGTAATGGTGTCCGGTATTTGTTCGGACAGGTTTTTGTGCTGTATCCTAACTTATCCAAAAAGTTAGGAATATCTCTGTTTTGCACAACCATCATCTTCTTTCATTGTTTGTTTTAGTTTAGATAGCTAGAGTTTAAGTAGCTTTTAGTCGTTGTATTGTGAGAGTGTTTAAATTCTCTGGCTAGAGTTTAAATAGCCCTTAGATACCTCAGTCCGGGTAATATGATAAGAGATAGAACTTTGAAAATACTTAGAAAATTTTGAAGAAGGCATCGAATTTTATTCAACCATCCGGACACCTCATTAAAACCTCCCCGTGCCACCAGGGAGGAAAGAGTATGCCCCCAAATATTTACATGGATATTCGAACAAGTAAATATTTACACAAGTGTTATTCCAAGTACATCCGAAGATGCTCAATATTCCAAGGATGAGTTAGAACCCTGCCATCTTTGTCTTCCAACCAATAAGTTCTAGGCTTGATTCTTTCAACCACAATATACGGACCCTCCCAGGTTGGGGCCAACTTTCCGAAGAGCTTTTCTTTAGTGTGTAAGAATACCTTCCTTAATACTTTTTCCCCTGGTTGGAAATCTCTTCTTTTAACTTTAGAAGCAAATCTGCTCCTCATCAAGCCCTGATAGTGTGCAACTCTAAGGCGAGCTTTAACCCGTCTTTATTCTATCAAATCAAGTTGATTTCTGATTGCCATCTCATTAGCGTGTCCGGAGAAGTTGTGAACACGAAAGGAAGGGAGTGTCTTCTCTATGGGGGCTACTGCATCCATTCCATAGACCAAGGCGAAGGGTGATTTTTGTGTTGCAGCCCCAGGTGTTGTCCGGTAGGCCCACAAGACTTCTTGTAGATAACTAGGCCACTTCCCAGCAGCCCCTTCCAGATTCTTCCTTAAACCGGACAGTATAGTTCTATTAGCCACTTCAACTTGCCCATTGGCTTGTGGGTGGAAAGGTGAAGAGAAACAATGCTGTATACCCCTTGAGGCACAGAAGCTTTCCATTTCTCTATTGTCAAACTGTGGCCCATTGTTTGTTGTTATTTTCTGTGGGACACCAAATCTGCAACATATGTTGGACAGAATGAATTTTATAACAGCTTTTGATGTTGTCCCTGCCAGGGGAGCTGCTTCTATCCACTTTGAGAAGTAGTCTATGGACACAATTATAGTTTTACGTCCTCCGGACGCCACATGGAGAGGTCCTACCAAGTCCAACCCCCATCGAGCAAAAGGGATGGGCTCAGAAATTGACTCCAAAGGAATGGCTGGTACATGAATTTCATTGCTGTACCTCTGGCATGGGTCACACCTTCTCACCAACTCCTTAGCATCTTTCATGATTGATGGCCAATAGTATCCGGAGAGTAATACTCTTCTTGTTAAAGCTCTAAATCCACAATGGGCTGATCCCTCACCATCATGCAATTCGGAGAGGACTACTTGTGATTCGTCATCCCCCAAACAACGCAGGAGAGGTTTACTGTAGGACTTTTTGTACAACACTTCTCTCAATATGATGAAACCACGAGCTTTGTGTTTCAATGTTCTGGCTTGTGACTTATCTGGAGGCACAACACCATCAGAGAGATATTGCAAGAGAGGAAACCTCCAGTCTTGAGGTTGTTTCACTTGTATTTCAAAAATTTCCTCTTCTTTACCCTTACCAAGTTGAATAGAAGGGCTTTCATCCATGGGTATGACTCCGTATATGCTATAGATGCCAATGAGTCTGCTAGCTCATTTTCTACCCGGGGAATGTGCTCATAGGTAACAGCTTTAAATTTCAGTGCTTCATTTTTGAGGAGGAGTAAATACTTTACAAGCTGCTCCTTTCTAGCCTCAGATTGGCCTACGACATGGTGGACAAGCAACTGGGAGTCACTTAGCAGCTTGACCCTCTTAGCCCCACAGATGTAGGCTAACTTTAACCCAGCTATAGCTGCTTCGTATTCAGACTCGTTATTAGACGCCCTGAAAGCAAAACAAATAGTCTGGTACATGCTGTCCCCATATGGGGAAGTTAGACATATTCCTGCACCACATCCCATGGTGCTAGATCCTCCGTCTGTTCGGACAATCCATATTTTATTGTCTTTTATATCAGTAGCTTGCTCTGAATCCCTATCGGAGTGGAATTCAACCAGAAAATCAGCCACAGCTTGGGCTTTAACTGCTGTCTGGGGAGCAAAGTCTATGTCGAAGTCCCCCAACTCTACTGACCACTTAGTCATTCTGCTTGAAATGTCTGCTTTTTGAAGGACATTCTTTAAGGGAAAAGATGTCCGGACGATGATAGGATGAGTCTGGAAATAAGGCCTCATCTTTCTTGCAGCTATCACCAGGGCTAATGCCAATTTTTCGAGTTTCAAGTAACGCCTCTCGGCATCTATCAAACTTTTGCTGATGTAGTACACTGGGTGGGGATGCCCATCGACCTCTCTTACCAACACAGCACTGATGGCACAACTTGAAACGGCCAAATACACAAAGAGAGTCTCCCCATCAACTGGTTTGAACAAAGTTTTGGGAGAGGAAAGATGTTTCTTGATTTCATTGAAAGCCTCATCACACTGTGGGGTCCACTCGAACCCCTTTGCACCCTTCAAAGTTTGAAAGAATGGAGCACACCTGTCCGAATACCTCGAGATGAATCTGTGTAAGGCAGCTAATCTCCCCGTTAATTGCTGCACTTCCTTAATGTTTCGAGGAGGCTCCATTTGGAATAGAGCATTGAGATGGTCTGGATCGGGCTGTATCCCATGTTCACTTATGATATACCCTAAGAATTTCCCGGACTGCACTCCGAACACACACTTTTCAGGGTTTAATTTCAAATTCACTTTTGCCAAGTTGGCAAAAGTTTCTTGGAGATCGGACAAGTGCAACTGCTCATCCACACTTTTTACCATCATATCGTCAATGTATACTTCCATATTTCTTCCAATTTGATCAGCAAATGCCTTGTTGACTAGCCTCTGATAAGTAGCCCCAGCATTTTTCAAGCCAAATGGCATCACCTTGTAGCAATGTAGACCCCTGTCAGTGACAAACGTGGTATGCTCTTGATCTTTTGGATCTACTTGAATCTGATTGTACCCGGAGAAGGCATCCATAAAGGAAAGCAGCTTGTTCCCAGAGGTAGAGTCTACTAACTGATCTATCCGGGGGACTGTATACAAATCTTTTGGGCAAGCTCTATTGAGATCTGTGAAGTCAATGCACATGCGACACTTGCCATTTTTCTTTTTTACCAGGACAGGATTGGCAGTCCACAAAGGGTATTGAGATTCTTTAATGTGCCCCATCTTTGTGAGTCTGTCAACCTCTTGTATAATGACATCAACCTTTTCTTTTGAGAAAGCTCTTCTTTTTTGAACCACTGGTGCTACATCTCTCCGGACAGATAGGTGATGGGAAATCACTTCTGATGGAACTCCAGTAACATCAGCATTGCACCATGCAAAAACGTGCTGATGGTCTTTCAAAAATTTTAACATTTCTTTTTTCAACATCGGTGGCATCTTGGACCCTATCTTGACACTCTTACCTTCTTCCAAACAGTGCGTTTCAACCTCTTCAATTGGGATCAACACTCCAGGGGTCTCTCTGGGGTCATCAATTTCACCCTTACCCCCAGAAAGGCCCTCAAACTGCTATTGATCATTAATACGGACTGCCCCCAGCGTTCGAGGAGCCTGGGCAGTAGCATAGCATTCTCTTGCAATCTTTTGGCTGCTCCGGACAACCCCAACTTGTCCCTGAACAGCATACTTTAAGCACTGGTGGACTGTTGAAGCCACTGCATGCATCCTAGAGAGCCAAGATCTCCCTAGAATAGCATTATAGCAAGTGGGACAATCCACCACAATAAAGAGTATTCTAACCATTTTCTTGAAAGGGCCCCTGCCCAATAACACCTCTTCTTCGAATTGTCCGATCACATCGGCTGAGCTGCCTATGAAGCCCACGATTGACCTGTCCGACTTTTGAATCACAGCTGGATTTTTCATTTTCTTGTAAGTGGTTAGGAAAAGGATATTGGCTGAGCTTCCAGTATCCACCAGGATTCGCCTTATTTCATTGCCCCATATAGATGCTCCTATGACAACAGCATCCTCATGAGGGCCAGCAATGTCTCTCAAATCATCTTCATCAAAGACAATGAAGGGGAATGAGTTTGATGACTGATAAGATGTCATGCCTCCTTCTAGCTGGGAGGCTAAATTATGAACATGCCTCTTTCTCGAAGAAGCAGTAGGAGCTGTCATAGTGTCCCCTCCGAAAATTGTAAGCGACTCAAAAAACTTAATGAGCCCAGAGACCGATCTAGAACACTCCTCAATAGCACCCACTCTGTTTCGAGTTGGATCAGGATCCAAGTATTTAGATTCCACATCAAACCTTTCAACTATAACCATGGCCCCCTTCGGGGCAGCATTACTTGGACCAACCCGGTGAGTGTTGTCAGGCCTGTTGCCTCCTCTTCTTTTAATGTATGCACCCAATTTCCCCCTCTCAATCAAATTTTGAACCTCTTGTTTCAATGCTATGCAGTCATCAGTGGTATGACCAATATCATTGTGATATTGGCAAAAAGAGTTGTTGCGATGCTCTCTGGGAGACTGCAGAGTTGCCGGTCTCCGGTAGTGCACCTCATCTTTTATTTTGTCGAAAATGGTGGCGACACTTTCTTTAAGTTCTGAGAACCACTCCGGTTGGACCCATGGCCCTCTCTTATTTCTGGATTGTTGACTCTGAGTAGGAGCTGCTGGTTGAGACTGAGCTTTTGCCCTACCATGCCCCTGTCCGGTTTCTCTTGCTTTGTTCCCGGACTGATTTTGATTTGGAGTTGGTGCCACTGGGGTGGACTTCACCTGTCTGTGCACCCTGGTTTTCTTTGTTTCATCAACGTTTATTTGTTTGCCAACCTGATTCAGCAACCCTCCCTAGGTCATGGCCTTCTTTCTGGTCACTAAATCTGATGAGTCCGAATTCGAAGTGCTCCCCGGAAGGGCAGTCCAAAGTAAATCTCCCCGTGAATTCGGACAGGCTCCAAGTATTTAATTCGAACAGGACTTTTTAACCGGACAGATGATTTCGAACACTGTAAACTTAAGGCAGTTCGAACTATGACTAAAGTACTAAAAAAACCTAAACACTATCTGACTAAGCTACCTGCGCATCTGCTTAAAACTTATGGGTCTTTAAACATGACCCGGGTCCATTAAACTTGACCCGAAATCCCATAAGGGCCCAAATTTCACACTATAAATGCCCAACCACCAGCATTAACTATGGGTAAGAAAAATTAACTGCTGCCAGGCTGCTTAATTCTCTCTCCACCCTTGAAACACCCTGAAATACTTTGGAACACCTTTAAACACCACCATACTACCGTGAAACACCCTTACACCGCCTTAAAACTCCACTTAAAATTACCAGCCTACCCTCAGGCTACTTTTATCCTCACCATAAATTGGCGACCACATTGGGAGGCGACGGTGCCTGAATCAAGCATTCAAAACCAAGTAAGGAAATTCTGTCCGAATGAATCCGGATAATCCAGATCTTCCACCAGCTTTGCTCGAAGTGGTGGAAGAGAACGATGAATATACTGTCCAAGAGCGTGACAGGTTGAGGGTTGAACTAGAAGCTCTGAGGGCTGAGAAGGCCAAGATGGGCATGAAGGAAAAGTCCAAAGCATCAGTTGCTCATCGCTCTGATAACCCTCGAGAGCATGAGGCTTCAAAAACTCATGTGAGCACTAAAAAGACACATGCCAGTTCTAAAAAGTCTCACCGGTCCAAGCCTGTGGAGAGTTCTGACTCAAGCTCAGAATCTTCGGACAGCTCTTCGGACTGTGAGGGAAATGAAAAATCCTTGTCCTCCAGCAGTGATGAGGGGCGAACCAGGAAAAAACAGAAGCAAGTTAAAAAGTATTCCAGAAAAAGAGATCACCATGGAAGAATGAAAAGGCACATTGGAAAAGGATCATCTCACAACCGGAGGCATGTAGACCGAATGCTGGTGGATCCTTTTGCTTTCCATGATGAGCCAGATATCTTTGCAACACCTAATGAGGATACTGCGTTCAGTCGTGGGAGGAATTGGAGGCAATCGCCATTGTCTTCCAAAATACTGTCCGGAAACCTCCCCAAGAGGTTTGACAGCACCAAGATGGAGAAGTACGATGGCAGTACTGATCCAGACAATCATCTGGAGCAATTCAAGAACTTCATGATGAACTTTGATGATGATGATAAACTACTCTGCAGGGCATTCTCCCAATCCTTCACGGGGAGTGCTCTGAAGTGGTACAACAGCCTTCCTCAGGGTTGTATCAGAGACTTTGATACTTTTTGGGTGGCCTTTCGAAGGCAATTTGTGGGGAGTAAGGAGCTAAAGGGTAATGGAGATACCATAATCCACTGTGCCCAGGAACCAAACGAATCATTAAAGGAGTACATAAGTCGTTTTGTGAACACAAAAAACGGGCTGGCTGATTGCTTTGAACAAGTGGCAATAGCCTCCCTGAGACAAGGTTTGAACCCGGGCAACCTGGCCGATTCAGTAACCAGGAAGAAGGCCATGACCTGGGGGGATTGCTAAATCAAGTTGGCAAACAAATAAATGTTGATGAAACAAAGAAGACCAGGGTGCACAGACAGGTGAGATCCACCCCGGTGGCACCAACTCCAAATCAAAACCAGTCCGGGAACAAAGCTAGAGAAACCGGACAGGGGTATAGAAGGGGAAAAGCTCAGTCTCAACCAGCTGCTCCTGCACAAAGCCAACAATCTAGAAACAAAAGGGGACCATGGGTCCAACCGGAATGGTTTGCAGAACTCAAAGAAAGTGTGGCAACCATTTTCGATAAAACAAAAGATGAAGTACACTACCGGAGACCAGCAACCTTGCAGTCTCCCAGAGAACATCGAAACAGTTCTTTTTGTCAATATCACAATGATATTGGCCATACTACTGATGATTGCATAGCACTGAAACAAGAGGTTCAAAACCTGATCGAAAGAGGGAAATTGGGTGCATACGTTAAAAGAAGAGGAGGCAACATGCCTGATAACACTCACCGGGCTGGTCCGGTTAATGCTGCCCCAGAGGGGGCTATGGTAATCATTGAAAGGTTTGATGTGGAATCCGAATACTTGGATCCTGACCCAACGAGAAACAGAGTGGGTGCAATAGAGGAGCGTTCCAGGTCGGTCTCCGGGCTCATTGAGTTCTTTGAATCCTTGACAATTTTCGGAGGGGACACTGTAACGGCTCCTACCACTTCATCAAGAAAAAGGCATGTTCATAATTTGGCTACCCAGCTAGAATGGGGCATGACCTCATATCAATCGTCAAGTTTGTTCCCATTCATTGTCTTCGATGGGGATGATTTGAGAGACATTGCTGGCCCTCATGAAGATGCTGTTGTTATAGGAGCATCGATAGGGGGCAATGAGATAAGGCGAATCTTGGTAGATACTGGGAGCTCTGCCAATATCCTTTTCCTAGATACTTACAAGAAAATGAAAAATCCAGCTGTGATTCAAAAGTCAGACAGATCGATCGTAGGCTTCACGGGCAGCTCAGCTGATGTAATCGGTGAGTTCGAAGAAGAAGTATTGTTGGGCAGAGCCCCTTTCAAGAAAACAGTCAGAATACTTTTCATTGTGGTGGATTGTCCCACTTGCTACAATGCTATTCTAGGGAGATCTTGGTTCTCTAGGATGCATGCAGTGGCTTCGACAGTCCATCAGTGTCTAAAATATGCTGTTCAGGGGCAGGTTGGGGTTGTCCGGAGCAGTCAAAAAGTTGCAAGAGAATGCTATGCCACTGCCTTGGCTCCACGAACGCTGGGGGCAGTCCGAATAAATGACCAATAGCAGTTTGAGGGCCTTTCTCGGGGTGAGGGTGAAATTGATGACCCTAGAGAGACCCCCGGAGTGTTGATCCCGGTTGAGGAGGTTGAAACACATTGCTTGGAAGAAGGAAAAATTGTCAAGATAGGGTCGAAAATGCCACCAATGTTGAAAGAAGGTATGTTGAAATTCTTAAAAGACCATCAGCATGTTTTTGTTTGGTGCAACGCTGATGTTACTGGAGTTCCATCAGAGGTGATTTCCCATCACTTATCTGTCCGAAGAGACGTGGCACCAGTAGTACAAAAGAGGAGAGCTTTCTCAAAAGAAAAGGCTGATGTCATTGTACAAGAGGTTGACAGACTCACAAAGATGGGGCACATTAAAGAATCTCAGTACCCTTTGTGGACTGCCAATCCAGTCTTGGTAAAAAAGAAAAACGGTAAATGGCGAATGTGCATTGACTTCACAGATCTCAATCGAGCTTGCCCAAAAGACTTGTATCCGGTTCCCCGGATAGATCAGTTAGTAGACTCTACTTCTGGGAACAAGCTACTCTCCTTCATGGATGCTTTCTCCGGGTACAATCAGATCCAGGTGGATCCAAAAGATCAAGAGCATACCACTTTTGTTACTGATAGAGGTCTGCACTGCTATAAGGTGATGCCCTTTGGCTTGAAAAATGCTGGGGCTACTTATCAAAGGTTAGTCAATAAGGAATTTGCTGATCATATTGGAAGAAATATGGAGGTCTACATTGACGATATGATGGTGAAAAGTATGAATGAGCAGCTGCACTTGTCCGACCTCCAGGAGACTTTTGCCAACCTAGCTAAGGTGAATTTAAAGTTAAATCCTGAAAAATGTGTGTTCGGAGTATAGTCCGGGAAGTTCTTGGGGTATATTATAAGTGAGCATGGAATACAGCCCGACCCGGACCAACTCAATGCCTTGTTCCAAATGGAGCCTCCACGAAATATTAAAGAAGTACAGCGATTAACGGGGAGGTTAGCAGCCTTGAACAGATTCATCTCCAGGTCTTCGGACAGATGTGCTCCATTTTTTCAAACCTTGAAGGGTGCAAAAGGGTTTGAGTGGACACCACAGTGTGATGAGGCATTCAATGAAATAAAGAAGCATCTGTCCTCTCCCAAGACTTTGTTCAAACCAATTGATGGGGAGACTCTCTTCGTATATCTGGCTGTTTCAAGTTGTGCCATCAGTGCTGTGTTAGTAAGGGAGGTTGATGGGTATCCTCACCCAGTGTACTATATCAGCAAAAGCTTGATTGATGCTGAGAAGCGTTACTTGAAACTTGAAAAACTAGCATTGGCCTTGGTGATAGCTGCAAGAAAGATGAGGCCTTATTTTCAGGCTCATCCTATTATTGTCCGGACGTCTTTCCCTTTAAAGAATGTCCTTCAAAAAGCAGATATTTCAAGCAGAATGACAAAGTGGTCAGTAGAGTTGGGGGACTTCGACATAGACTTTGCTCCTCGAACAGCAGTAAAAGCTCAGGCTGTGGCTGACTTTCTGGTCGAATTCCATTCTGATAGGAATTCAGAACAACCTGCTGATTCAAAAGACAAAAAAGTGTGGATTGTCCGAACAGACGGAGGATCCAGTGCCATAGGATCTGGGGCAGGAATATGTCTTACTTCCCCCTATGGGGACAGCATGTTCCAGGCTATTTGTTTTGCTTTCAGGGCATCCAATAATGAGTCCGAATATGAAGCAGCTATAGCTGGGTTGAAATTGGCTTACATTTGTGGAGCAAAAAGGGTCAAGCTACTAAGTGATTCCCAATTACTTGTCCACCATGCATTGGGCTTATCAGAAGCTAGAAAGGAACAATTGATCAAGTATTTACTACTTTTGAAAAATGAGGCAATGAAGTTTAAAGCTGTTGTCTATGAGCATATTCCCCGGGCAGAGAATGAGCTAGCAGACTCATTGGCAACAATAGCATATACGGAGTCCTATCCATGGATCCATGTGCTTGAAAGCCCTTCTATTCAACTTGATGAAGGTGAAAAAGAGGAAGTCTTTGAAATACAAGTAAACCGGCCTCAAGATTGGAGGTCTCCTCTTATGCAATATCTGTCTGATGGCATCGTACCTTTAGATAAACCACAAGCCAGAACGTTAAAACACAGGGCTCGTGGTTTTATCATGATTAGAGAAGTCTTGTACAAGAAATCTTATAGTAAACCTCTCCTACGCTGTTTAGGGGATCATGAGTCACAAATGGTTCTCTCCGAATTGCACGATGGTGAGGGGTCAGCCCATTGTGGGTTTAGAGCATTAACGAGAAGAGTGCTTCTCTCCGGATACTATTGGCCATCAATAATGAAAGATGCTAAGGAGCTGGTAAGAAGATGTGACCCATGCCAGAGGTACAGCAATGAAATTCATGTACCAGCTATTCCTTTGGAATCAATTTCTGAACCCATCCCTTTTGCTCGATGGGGATTGGACTTGGTTGGGCCTCTACCTGTGGCGTCCGGAGGGCGTAAAACCATAATCGTAGCCATTGACTACTTTTCGAAGTGGATAGAAGCAGCCCCCTTGGCAGGGACAACATCAAAGGCTGTTATAAAATTCATTCTATCCAACATATGTTGTAGATTTGGTGTCCCCCAGAGAATAACAACAGACAATGGGCCACAGTTTGACAACAGAGAAATGGAACGCTTCTGTGCCTCGAGGGGTATTCAGCACTGCTTTTCTTCACCTTTCCACCCACAAGCCAATGGGCAAGTTGAAGTAGCTAACAGGACAATACTGTCCGGTTTAAAGAAAAATTTGGAAGGGGCTGCTGGGAAGTGGCCTAGTTATTTACAAGAAGTCTTGTGGGCCTACCGGACAACACCTGGGGCTGCAACACAAGAATCACCTTTTGCCTTGGTCTATGGGATGGATGCAGTAGCCCCCATAGAGAAGACACTCCCCTCCTTTCGAGTCCACAACTTCTCCGGACAGGCTAATTGATGAGTAAATAGCTGAAAAAGGAATTTATTTCGGATATAGCGTCTGAGGAGTTCTAGAGAGAGAAAGTATAGAGAGATAAAGTAGTCTTTTTGTCAAGAAAATATTCCATGCCATTTTAGGCAAAAAGGGTCCTCCTTTTATAGTAAAATAGGGAGGGCCCGCTTAAGCTCTATGGGCCATCATCACATGTCGATGGGCCCTCTTTTGCTACTTTTATTTTTGCATATTAGTCCCTAAAGAACTTTGTATACTCAAATAACTATATTAACTATTATCTATTACATTGTTACCCCTATTCCTTGGATCGGCGAATTCCGCCCTCATCAGTAGCCCCCCAGTCTTCGGGAACTATCAGGAGCGGAGACTTTCCAGAAGTACTTTCGCCGGTCACCTGCCTTCATTATGGGATCCCGATCCCGTCGGTTTCATCTCCCCGACGCGCGGGGTAACTACTTCGGATTTCTTCACGCGTTTCATCTTCTGGTTTTGTGGGCTTTTAACTTTAGGCCTATCCCAATGGGCCAAACCATATTACCAGACCCGGTAGCGGCGGCCCACTCCCACACGGCACTTGGGACGGGTGCTTACGTCAAGGCTCATCAGACCCGGATCGACACGTGTCAAAGGTTAATAGCCCATCCCTCTGACAGACTTGAGTCCTAGGAGACTCTTCGCCTTCCCGCTGTGTTTCTGTCGATTGATATCCCCCGCTCTTCCATGCTTCCCTATAAATACCCCAAAGCCTTCTGTGTCTCTCAGAAGCTTTTTAGAGAGAGAAAAACGCTGCCAGAGCATTTCTAGAGAGAGAAAGTGAATTCGCCCGACCCTTCTTCGTTTTGGCTCTTGTTGTATGAAACCCGGACGGTCGCAGAAAAAACCCACCAAGAAAAAAGGATCTGAGTGGAGCTTCGAACAGTGGTCTAGTATTGGCGATAGAGCAGAGGAATACCGACGTGCTGGCCTGATCTGGGGTTCCAACTCCAAACCTTTCGTTCCCGCTCCACCTCCTCACGATCCCGTTCTAGCTACCCCGGTTCCCGCAGAGGTTTTCCTCGCTTCCGATCTCTCCATTTCTACGACTCCCGAAGCCGGTCGATCTCCAGAGCCCATTGCCCTTTCCTCCAGCGACAGTCCACCGGTTCGCCCGGAAAATCCGACCCGATCTTCCACAAACTTGCATACTCCCCGACGTGCTCGTAAATCTACCTTTCTGACCATGGGGGACGACGAGCTACTGCAATACACGGAAGGAGGTAATAGTCCCGAAATGGTTCAGCTTACACCCTCGATTAGAGGATTTCGGACCGGTATTAACACTGCGGTCACTTTTTTAGGTCTGCCGAAAATGCAGCTGACACCTAAGCAAGTTGAGGAGGCTCATAAAGCCATGGCCCGCGGTATTCCCGATGCTTCTTCCTCCCAGGTTCGACCGTCTGATACAAACGCTGCTGCTGCCCGCTGCTCTGACTCAGTTCCGACCCATGAAGCTGGAGAGCCCGAGGTAGATATTGCTCCCGCGGGGGAGTGTGTTGCTGCAGCTTGCCACGCTGCTAACAATCAGGGTGATCCCTGGCCCGAGGAGATCAAAACTGCCGTTTCGACCAAGTATTTTGACTGGCTTTTGACCAGGGACGTAGTTTCTCTTTTCGAGGGGAAGTACGTCTACTTCCCTGAGTCCGATCACGAGGAGATGCTGATTCGCTGGGGCATCCCTGAATGCGTTACTGTTCGATTCCCGACCCCGGGGGAGACACCCATTCACGCCCGACCCAGAGAAATCGTGGTGTTCACCGAATTATTCAACTGGGGTCTGCGATTTCCCCTGGACCCCGAGATTGCGCTCTACTTCCGCACTCTTAAAATCTGCCCCTCACAGCTGACGCCTAATGCGTGGTATACCCTGATGTCCTGCATCATGGCTTCCCGCCTCTCTGGTCGAGCCATGCCGATGGAGGAGTATATCGCCATGTCGGGTCTGTCGAAATCCCCGAAGTCGCCCTTCTTCTATTCCTCTCTTGGCAATAAATGGAAAATTGTCAATGACTTTTTAGAGGGGGACAAGGGGTGGAAGCATCGGTTCGTTTTTTTGAGCGGGTGTTGGGAGCACGGGCTTCCCTATACAAAGGAAAATCCGAGGCGGATCCTGCGGACTTGGGTCCATGATGGTACTGCCCTTTTACTCACTACCACACATATATATATATATATATATTTTTTTTTTTTTTTTTTTTTTTTTTTTTTTTTTTTTTTTTTTTTTTAAACGTTCTGATCCGCTGCGTAGTGTCGAAGGACTGGCTGCAGGGGGTAAAGAAGGATCATGCCAAAGCTGCGGAAGACACCTTTGAGGTGCTGAAAAACTATGCCCGGACGAACTGGGGTCGGGGCATGCACCGCACCTTCATGGACAAGAATCTGTTCATGAGCAACCTTTGGCGGTGCTCACCCGAGGTGCTGACCATCGAACAGCTGCGGGAACCTCCGAACCTCGACGAGGTATTCTCCCGAACCGGCCGCCCTGGGTACATACTGTATTTGCCTAAGCGGAATAAGGCGCCCAGCAAGCGTCCCAAGTCGGAGGAGGACGGTAGGGAGCCTGAAGTCGGACCCGACGCTGAGAACAACCCGATCGGGTCGGCCGCACCGGTAGCGGATCCAGCAGAGGAGGGTCAGACCCTGGTTGTAGCGCCGAAGAGGAAGAGTCGTGCGGAGATGGAGGGGTCCAAGCTAAAGAAACCCAAGGTTGTGGCAAAGGATCGGGTGGCAGTCAGCGCTGAGGCAATCGCTTCACGACCTGCGCTTTTGGACCATGTTGAAGGTGGGGATCCTGCTCCGGTCGATGTGGTTTCTATCCCGGATGATGCTGAGCCTTCTGAGGCTGTTGGCCCTGATGCTTCGTCGTCGAGCGGTCCCAAATTCCCGGTGTTAACGACGATGGGCAGTCCGCACCCTTACCCGCTTCGGAGCTCAGATGGGCTGGCAATGTCGTTGTACAGCTTGCTGGTACCGATTTCTATGAAAGAGCGCCAGGCTAGGGGGCTTGGCAAGAAGTTATCCGCGGCAGAGGCGAAAATTTCTCGTCTCCGCACGCAGGCGAAGACCGCTGAAGAGGCTCTGGCCGTGGCGAAAGGTCAGATTGCTGAGGCTGAGAGGCTAGCCAGTGAAGCTAAGGCTGCCGCGGAAGCAGCAAATCAGGCGAAGGAGTTGGCTGAGTCGGCGAGAAAAACCGCGGAAGACCGTGCCTCAGCCCTAGCGTCGGAGGTTCACAAGCTGAAATCCTCCAACAAGGCCTATCTCGAACGGTGCCGACTGTGGTCGGACCAAGATGCTGCAGCCACCAAGGCCGCATATGTTCTGTCACTCCACAACCGATACCCGGAGCTTCACCTTGGCTCGTTATGGCTCGATGTGCCGGAAAAGGATCGTCCCGAGGGGATTGTAGTGGAGGAGTCCGATGGGGCGGATGATGAAGAGGAAAGTGAGGAGGGAGATGAAGAAGGTGGGGATCAGTGAATCAGTTTTCCCTTTTCTTTTTTTTTTGTTCTGGGTTTTTTTTTTTTTTTTTTTGACAATGTGTTGTAGACCTTTGGGGGCCGCGGCCCCCCCCCCTATTCTGTACTGTACCTATTTTATTTTGGGGGCCATGGGGCCCCCTGTATGAGGATGATATATTTTCCTAAGTACTGTGTTGTGGATTGACTGTTTTATTAGTGATAGTCGCGTCAGTAGGTCTGGGAGGCCAAAAGGTAGATCGGGAAACCCAAAAAACTTTTCGAAGAGGAAATTGATCTGTAAAAAGTAAATTGTCTTATCATCGCAAGCCCACCTAGAGGGTCTGAAAGACCAAAATGTAGATCGGCAAAACCGAAAAACTCTTTTGAGAGTTCTGTAGATCGATTTATTATCGAAGGCCAATCCAGAGGATCTGGAAGACCAAAATGTAGATCGGTAAAACCGAAAAACTCTTTTGAGAGTTCTGTAGATCGATTTATTATCGAAGGCCAATCCAGAGGATCTGGAAGACCAAAATGTAGATCGGTAAAACCGAAAAACTCTTTGAGAGTTCTGTAGATCGAGTTATTATCGAAGGTCAATCCAGAGGATCTGGAAGACCAAAATGTAGATCGGTAAAACCGAAAAACTCTTTGAGAGTTCTGTAGATCGAGTTATTATCGAAGGTCAATCCAGAGGGTCTGGAAAGCCAAAATGTGGATCGGTAAAACCGAAAAACTCTTTGAGAGTTCTGCAGATTGATTTTAAATTTAGATTACGGTGCCCAGCTCGTCAGCCGCCCACCGTCATAATGAATCGATTTTTTAAAAGGCAAGGAATTTTCATAATCAATAACGTGGTTCGGGTTTTGACCTGTGCCTCGTTAAAACCTCCTTGCGCCACCAAGGTAGGAAAAAGAGTACACCCCCGATCATTACAAATTTGACCAAAACGTCAAGAAATACAAAACTCACAAAAAATTACAAACTATTCAAGATATAATTTCAGATGCTCAATATTCCACGGTAACCTAAGGAGTTGCCCGTGCCGATTCTGCAGGCGGTACGTCCCGCTCCTGATTCTGTCGACTATCTCGTAAGGTCCCTCCCAGTTCGGAGCGAGTTTCCCGAGGCTCTTGTCTTTGGTGTGTAGAAAAACCCGTCGCAGGACCTTGTCCCCGACCTTAAACTCCCGACGACGAACCTTAGTGGAGTACCGACTTCTCATTAAAGTCTGGTAGTGCAAAGCGTTTAAATGGGCGCGGTGACGTTTTTCGTCAATGAGATCAAGCTCTAGCCGTCGGGTGTCGTCATTCGTCTCCGGCTGATAAGTGCCGATCCTGAAAGAGGGAAAGATAGATTCCGCGGGAGTGACCGCGTCCATACCGTACACCAAGGCAAAGGGTGACTCCTGGGTCGCCGTGCGAGGTGTTGTTCGGTAGGCCCATAGTACTTCCTGCAAATAGTCGGGCCACTTGCCGGCCTTTCCCTCGAGATTCTTCCTAAGGCCATCAAGAATGGTTCGATTCGTGATTTTTACCTGTCCGTTCGCCTGCGGGTGAAATGGAGCAGAGAAACACTGTCGGATATTATGCGTGGTGCAGAACGCTTTCATTTCCGCGCTATCAAACTGTGGTCCGTTGTCCATGGTTAGCCGTTGCGGCACCCCGAACCTACAACAAATGTTTGCCCAGATAAATTTGACAATGTCCTTGGTTTTTGTAGCAGATAAGGGCTCGGCCTCGATCCATTTTGAAAAGTAGTCGACCGCGACGACGATCGTTTGTCTTCCCCCCGATGCCATGGGCAACGGTCCGACCAGGTCGATTCCCCATCGGTCAAAGGGTAACCCCTCGGATATAGATTCTAGATGCGTTGCAGGAATGTTGATCGCATTCCCAAATCGTTGACACGTATCACAAGTTTTCACCATGAGTTTGGCGTCTGTTGTTATGGTCGGCCAATAGAAACCGGCGAGAAACACTCTTCTAATCAAAGACTTGTATCCGCAGTGAGCCGCGCCCTCCCCGTCGTGTAGCTCGGACAAAATTACTTGGGACTCATTAAAACCTAAACATCGAAGCAGAGGTCGGCTAAAGGACTTTTTGTACAGCACATCCCCCAAAAGGACGTATCCCCTTGCTTTGTTACGTAATTTGCGAGCCGAGGCCGCATCGTCGGGGAGCTGCCCTCCAGCTAAAAACGCGATTATATTCCGCCGCCAATCAGAATTCGCAACTGAAGAGATCTGACACGCGATTTCGGGTCGGTTATTGAGCTCATGTCGTTTAAAAATGGACGGATTCTCTTGTTCTATCACCCAAGGATAACTGGTCGAGCATGAAATTGTTGCCAAAGAATCTGCCGTCATATTCTCACTTCGGGGGACATGTTCGTACCTGACTTTGTCAAAGGATGCGGCCAGAATTCTTAAAGCCGCTAAATACTGCACCAGGTGTTCTTTCCGTGCCTCTGCATTCCCCGAGGCCTGATTTATCAAAAGTTGGGAGTCGCTTACCAGGCGCACTTGCCTCGCCCCACAGACTTGTGCCAATCGCAATCCAGCCAAAGCCGCTTCATATTCTGCTTCGTTGTTCGACGTGTGAAAACCAAAACGGATGGCCTGAAACATGCTCAAACCCGAAGGGGTAATGATCTGAACTCCCGCCCCACAACCACTAATGTTGGCACCTCCATCAGTGCGGATAGTCCATTCGCCCCCCGCAACTTCTTGTAGGGGTGTTTCTTGTTCGGGTCGCTCGGAATGGAATTCGACCAAAAAATCTGCCAAGGCTTGTCCCTTAATCGCGGTTCGGGGCTCGAACTCAATGTCGAAATCCCCTAGCTCGACCGACCACTTGGCTATCCTTCCGGACATATCTGGTCGCTGGAAAACGTATTTTAGTGGGAACGAGGTGCGGACGACAATGTGGTGCGCCTGGAAGTAAGGGCGCATCTTCCTTGCTGCCGTTACCAGAGCCAGAGCCACTTTTTCGAGCTTTAAATATCGAGTTTCGGCGTCAAGCAGACTTTTGCTTATATAGTAAACAGCTGTCGGAACTGGCCCGGACTCGCTGATCAGTGCCGCACTGACCGCATAATCGGTAACTGCCACGTAGAGGAACAAAGTTTCGTACGCCGTGGGCTTGGTCAGTCGGTTTGGGGACGATAGATACTCTTTGATCCCCGAAAATGCCTTGTCACATTCGTCAGTCCAAACAAAATTTTTTACCTGTCGAAGGACCTGAAAAAACGGGGCACATTTGTCAGATGATCGAGAGATGAAGCGATTCAATGCGGCTAGTCGCCCGGTCAGAATCTGGACTTCTTTTACGCTCCGAGGAGGAGTCATGTCTGCTAGAGCTCGGAGTTGAACAGGGTCGGCTTCAATGCCCTTTTCGCTGACAAGGAATCCCAAAAATTTCCCTGACCGTACACCAAAAGAACACTTCTCAGGGTTTAGCTTTAGGTTCACTCTTCGCAAATTATCAAATGCCTCTCTGAGGTCGGTAAGGTGATCCACGTCGGTCCCACTTTTGACCAACATGTCATCGATGTACACCTCCATGTTTCTCCCGATCTGGTCTTCAAAAGTTCGGTTAACCAGTCTTTGGTATGTTGCTCCCGCGTTCTTTAGTCCGAAGGGCATTACTTTGTAACAGTATAGCCCTCGGCCCGTGATGAATGTGGTATTCTCCTGATCCGCGGGGTGTAGTTTAATTTGATTGTAACCGGCATAGGCGTCCATAAAAGATAGTAGCTTATTGCCAGATGTGGAATCTACCAGTTGATCGATCCGCGGCATCGGGAAAGGGTCCTTCGGGCATGCCCGATTGAGATCGGTAAAGTCCACGCACATCCTCCATTTCCCGCTTTTCTTTTTTACCAGAACGGGGTTGGATATCCACAAAGGGTATCGCGCTTCTATGATATGTCCGACCCCAGTCATCCTTTCGACTTCCTGTAAAATTACCTCTGCTTTCTCGGGAGAGAAAGCTCGTCGTTTCTGAATTACTGGTCTAACATTCCTGTTTATGGTCAACTTGTGAACTGCAAATGATTCGGGTACTCCCGTGACGTCCCCAGCACACCACGCGAATAGATCAAGATTCTCCCGGAGCAAAGCTAACATCTGTTCTCTTAAAGTCGGTAAAATATTCAGCCCGACCCGCAGCCCTTTTCCATCTGCAAAATGATGCAGCTCACATTCTTCGTTGGTTGTCAAAAGGCTTGGGGTCTCCCGAGGGTCGTCCACCGGCTGCGATCCGGGGGAGCTCCCCTTTAATTGCTATGCATGGGACGGGAACATCTCCTGGTCTGTCTTTGGTGCCAATGCAGCTCGGTAACATTCTCGGGCCGTCTTCTGGCTGCTTCGTACGACCCCGATGTTATTGCCAACCACATACTTTACGCACTGATGAATAGTTGAAGTCACTGCATGCATGCGCGATATCCAAGATCGTCCCAGAATTGCATTGTGCGACGCCGGCGCGTCGACCACTATGAACAGCACGGTGACCTCTTTTTTAAACGGGCCGCGGCCTAATTGTACCACACCTTCGAACTCTCCAACGACGTCCGCTGCTGTTCCCGTAAACCCAACGATGGCACGGTCGGATCGTTCGAGTACCGGCCGTGTTCGGAATTTGGCGAAAGTTGAAGCAAAGATGATATTAGCTGAGCTTCCGGTATCTATCAAAATACGCCGAACCTCTTCTCCCGCGATCGCTGCCCCGATCACAACGGCATCCTCATGAGGCCCGGCTAAGTCTCTCATATCGTCATCGTCAAAGTGCAAAATTGGGGAAGGGGTGCTTCGGGTTTGGAAGCAAGCTCTGGCTTCCATCTGGGTAGCTAAGTTAACGATGTGTCTCTTTCTGGAGGAATGCGTTATTCCTGCCATCGAATCCCCTCCGAAGATGGTCATGGATTCGAATAGATCGCGCAGGCCTTGTACCTTACCGACGAGCCCGTCAATTTTTTCATCAACAACTCTGATACCGCCGCGGTCGCCAATTTTTTCATCAACAGCTCTGATATCGCCACGGTCGCCAATTTTTTCATCAACAACTCTGATATCGCCACGGTCGCCAATTTTTTCATCAACAACTCTGATATCGTCGGGGTACAGAGTTGGGGAAAAGGTGCGCCAGGTTTGGAAGCAAGTTCTGGTTTGGAAGCCAGTTCTGGTTCCCGTCGCAGATCCTTCTCCGAGGTCTGTTGATGAATCAAACAGTTGACAAAGGCCACGCACGCTAACTTCCGCCTCTTCCTCGATGACCCCGATGATATTCCGACCGACCTCGGGATCAAGGTACTCAACCGATACGTCGAACTGATCCGTAACTTCCGAAATCGCCATGGTGGTTTCCGGCTTCGGAATTATGACCACCTCTTTCGAGGGCGCGGCATGTTGGGCCTTCTTGACATACTCTAACAGGTTACCGTGCTCAATGAGCATCTGTATTTCCTTCTTTAAAGCTATGCAGTCCTTCGTGTCATGGCCGACGTCCTCGTGGTAACGACAATAGCGGTTATTCCTTTGTTCCCGAGGCGTCGGGATAGGAAAAGGCTTTCGGTACATCCCGCTTCTCTTGGTTTTTTCGTAGATTGAGGATACGCACTCCGTGAGATCCGCGAAGTAGGCCGGTCGTATCCATTTGTTGGACATGGGCCGGGACGTTGCCGGTCCGTTTTGTTTCGGCCTAAAGCCGGTCGGGGCGGAAGGTTTAGTTACCGCTTGCGAGCTCGGGGGTATTGTGCTAATCGGCTGGGCCGTTCTAACCTGGTCGAGTCGGGAACCCTGCTTTATTACGACCGATGCCTGGGCGCTCTGCTGGATCTGCGCCGCCACTTCAGAAGCCTCCGTTTCTTCAATCAGTATCTGTTTTTCTATTTGTGCCAACAACGCGGAAAAAGTGAACGCCTGCTTCTTCGTGACCGCCTGCTTCATCGGCCCCGGGAGCAGGCCTAACCGAAACGCCGTTAGGGCCACGTTCTCTTCACAATGGTCCAAATCGGTCTTCGCATCGATGAAACGCCTGGTATAGTTTTTTAGGCTCTCCCCTAGCTTCTGTCGACAGTTCATTATAGTATCTCCATTGGCACGGAAACTCTTACTTCCCACGAAGTGTTGCCTAAACATAGCCCAAAAAGTCCCGAAGTTTCTGATGCACCCCTGCGGTAACCGGTTGTACCATTTTGAAGCCCTATCTTTGAATGTCATAGAAAAAGCCCTACATAAGAGCTTATCGTCGTTATCGAAACTCAGCATAAAGTTCTTAAAGGCCTCCAAATGGTTGTCCGGATCCGTCTTCCCGTCGTATTTCTCCAGTTTAGAAATGTCAAAACGCCTCGGGAGCGGTCCCGCTAATATCTCATCAGATAACGGGGAGGCTCTCCAGTTAACTCCGAGCTCAAAAGCTCCTCCCCCAAGGCCCTCGGTCCTGATTTCATAGAGCCCCTCGGCTCTTGGGCCGACGAACTGGCTGCTCGTTCGGTATCCAAGGTTTTGGCTGTTCGTTGGCTGCCACGGAATTGGTGGCAACATTTCTCGCTCTCCGCGGCTGGCGACGTGCGTTCCTTCTTTTTCAAAGGATACAGGGGTCGGTTTATCGGTGCCTCCCTTTTTGTACCGCGAAGGGTCTGCCCTGGACCCTCGAACGCGCTGGGACCGAGTCTTTCGTGTCCGCTGGGCTCTCTCCCGACGTCGGTACTCCTCGTCGGACGAGTCGCCTGAGGGATAGTCCGACGTCATGGTATGATGGACGCCCGAGTTCCGACGAATCTTGACAGCCTCTACATCATCGGGAGGTGAATCTCGGTAATACCTGACAGGTCGGGCCTCCATCCTCGATGCTTGGGCGTGACCAACCGCTCCCCGATCGTCCAGGGCGGGCTCTTTGCCCTTCCCTTCACGAATCCTTTTCTCGTCCAGCGCCCGCTCTCGCTCCTCTTCTAACCGGGCAATATCTTCGAGCAGCTGCTTTCGGGTCATAATCAGGGTTGAACGCTTATCACGACCGCCGTTCCACTCCCGACCAGGAGCTCCCGCGTCCTCCGACCCAGCAGCGGCCCGGATGACCTCCCTACCATCCCTCTCTGTCGCCGCTTCGCTATTCATCCCGTAAAATGTGATTTTCAAAGGACAGAAGATTCCTTTTCGGTATCACTGTTCCCACAGACGGCGCCAATGATGAGTAAATAGCTGAAAAAGGAATTTATTTCGGATATAGCGTCTGAGGAGTTCTAGAGAGAGAAAGTATAGAGAGATAAAGTAGTCTTTTTGTCAAGAAAATATTCCATGCCATTTTAGGCAAAAAGGGTCCTCCTTTTATAGTAAAATAGGGAGGGCCCGCTTAAGCTCTATGGGCCATCATCACATGTCGATGGGCCCTCTTTTGCTACTTTTATTTTTGCATATTAGTCCCTAAAGAACTTTGTATACTCAAATAACTATATTAACTATTATCTATTACATTGTTACCCCTATTCCTTGGATCGGCGAATTCCGCCCTCATCACTAATGAAATGGCAGTTAGAAATCAACTTGATTTAATTGAAGAAAGGCGAGTAAAAGCTCATCTTAGAGTGGCACACTATCAGGGCTTGATGAGAAGCAGGTTTGCTTCTAAAGTTAAAAGAAGGGACTTTCAACCAGGAGATAAGGTGTTAAGGAAAGTTTTCTTGCATACCAAGGAAAAGCTCTTCGGAAAACTGGCCCCAACTTGGGAGGGTCCCTATACTGTGGTTGAAAGAATCAAGCCTGGGACATACTGGTTAGAAGACAAAGATGGCAGGGTTTTAACTTACCCTTGGAATATTGAACACCTTCGAATGTACTTAGAATAAAACTCATATAAATATTTACTTGTTTAAAAACATCCATGTAAATATTTGGGGGCATACTACTACCTCTCTCCGGCGCCACAGAGAGCTTTAAATGAAACTTGGAGCCTTCTTGAATAATTTTCTAAGTTTTTGCAAAATTCTGTTGATTGTCATACTATCCGGACTGAAAGGTCTAAGGGCTACTTAAATTCTAGCCAGAGAAACTAAACACTCTCACAACACAATAACTCAAGACTACTTAAACTCCAACTATTTAAACAGATTATGAAAGAAGAGAATGGTTGAGCAAAACAAAACATTCATTCAACAACTTAAAATTGCCTTGGCCTTCCAAGGACTTTTTAAACAAGTTTGGGTGCAGAACAAAAATCTGTCCGAATAATTCGGACAACATCACAAAAAAGGTGCCTTGGCCTTCCAAGGACTTTGGTTCAAGTAAAAGATAAACAAAACAGATTATAAATTAAGGAGGAGCCTTTGAAGATGGCTCACCCTCATCTGTTTTCTTGCCCTTGATGTCGTTTTTTTCCTCAATGACCTTCTTGCCTTTGGGGTCAACCTCTTCCTCACCCGGACTCTCTCCGGTTTCCTCTTCATCACCAGACGAGGATATATCAGTGTACCCTTCATCAACCATGGTCCAGTAGGGGAGATCATCGTCATCCACATAGCGCCATAAGTCCCCTAGTCTCCTCTTCGGGAACTTCTCGTGAAACAGGAGGACCATATCGGACTTCACTTTTTCAATCATTAATTCTTCACTCCGTATCATCTCCCTGGCATAAGCGTTGATTTTGGCCTTGATCATGGCCTCTTGATCCTTCACCAAAGCAGCTTTCTCCTCAACAGCCTGAGTCACTGCATTCTCTAAAGCAAGTTTGTCAGTGGTCAGGTTGGTGACAATCTTCTCCTTTGCTGCAGTTTCTCCCCTTGAGGCTGTCAAGTCCTTCTCCAATCCGGACAGCTTAGCCCGGAGATCTTTTACGGTCTCTTCTAAAGAAGCAATTTTTGTGTTGCTTTCATTTTGACTCTTCTTTAGCTCTTCGTTCGACTCCTTAAGCAGGTCAACCTTAGTAGTAGCAGTCCTGAGGTCATCGGACAGCTTCTCCTTCTCAGACTTGAGGTCTTTGATGGTTTCTGCCTGACTCCGGACTTGCCTTTCCAGGGTGAGTACTGGTTGTACGTTGCTAAGGAGGGAATGGGCTATAACATCCCTCTCACTAGAAACCAAGAAAGTCTTACCATTGAAGTTTACTGTGTTAGAGCTACTGGGGGGAACATATGGCCCTGCGAACTCATCTCTAGACAGGCCAAGGAAGTAGTCACCTAGAGGACCCAGACCGGTGACATCCACTTCATCCATGTTAATCTCTCCCCGTTCAATCTCATCAGTGTGGAATTCCCTTGGAATCCCTTCATTAAGATTCCCGGGGATCTCTTCAGCTAATGTTGGATCGGTTGGGAAGATGGGCTCCGGATCCCGGAGAGTGAGCTCTTCACTTTGAGAAGTCTTTTTCTTTTTGACTTCCCTGTCAGCACTGTCGCTCGCTTGTTTGCGAGTCCGTTTAGAAGCCCTTTTGGGTTTTGGGGAGTTCACCCCTTGCTTCTCACTCTCCAATTCTACTACTTGTAGAAGGTTTGCATCAACTTGATCCCGGGTTGGCACCTCTGAGCCTGTGGGAGCCTCTTTCTCCGTATCCTCTACTGCTCTCCTGCCTTTCTTCTTCTTGCCCTTCATTTTACTTGGGACTTTGGCCCGGGCAGGAAGGAAAAGGGTCCCATCCAATTCATGAGACCTTCTCAGTACTACATCTTCTTAAGGTGGGGTGGAGAACTCCTCCCAGGATAGATCCCTTCGACCTGTGGTGTTCCACAGATGGGATCTCGCTAAATTCCCAGGGGTAAAAGCCTTATGAAACCGGTTCTCCCAGTTCTCTGCGGCCCATGCATTTATTTTGCCACAGGTGACCTGTCCGGCTTTTAGATAGTCTCCGAACTCCTTTGGCAGCTCTGATAAAACAAGAAAGCAACTGATTAGCATAAACTGAATGAAAAGAGAAGTTCGAACAGAAACTTAAAGTAAAACTTACGATCGCTCCTCCATCTACTTCGAAGAAGGCTAGGATTCTCCCCGGTCTTGATTTTCTTACCATTCTCCCATGAGCCACTTACAAACAAGAACTGGCTCCTCCACTTGCTATCCGACTCCAGGAGATCATCCACAGCTTTAAGATCGTTCCCTATGTTAAAGTGATAGAAAGGGAACTGATGGTGTTTGCACAAACTAGCTACAGCAGCGAACTCTTCCATTGGAAGAGGAATTCCGGACAACCTAGATGCCATAATGCATGACATCAAGGTGTACCATCCGTTAGGGCTTAGCTGTGATGGACATAGCTTGACTAGGTGGAAATAGCGCACTATCTCTGGATCCAGTGGGAACCTAAGTCCCCAGTTGAATAGCTCCGTAAAGAAGACTATTTCGTTCCTTTTACAATCCATCGGGGTCTCCGGATCGATGGGAATTCGGATTTTTACGTTTTCAGGGATCCCCCACTTAGTGCGAAACCGTCCCAAATCTCTAGTATGGATAAACGCATACTTGGTCTTTAACAGAGATAAAAGGTACTTGAACTCTACCTTGTGAAAGCAGGGCCCTACTCTCCCTTCGAGGCTCTCCGGCAGATCCGGACGCCTCAGATACAAGTCCTCTTTGCCCTTCTTGGCAACAACTACAGCAGTTTCAGCTTGTCCGGAAGACTCGGACTCAAACCTAACCTCCTCAGTGGAGTCTTCCATCCTCTCCTCCATTATTGTTGGGGGAGCTTCTGCAGAAACAACCCGGGGAGGGAGGAAGCTTGGCATAGCTAATCCTCCGGACTGTTGGCTCTTTGTATGTTTTTGAGTTCTCACCTCAGTTTGAGTTTCTGAGGTCGAAGTTTCCTTAGGAGGTAGTGGACTGCTAGCCTCCGGACCAACCGGCCTTTCCCGGAGAGTCCTAACAGTTGCCCCGGACCCTGACTCACTGGTATTTTTTGAAGAGAGTCCCTTAACCAATCTGCTTGGTCTTTTCATGATTAGTTTGTCTGGAGAATGATCGGAGTCGGACCCCATAGCAATGAAAGTGGTTTTCTTCCTGACACTTGTAACAGCGACCCCCGGTTCGACAGTGGGGATTGACTCTTGGACTGATGAGCCAGATACTATGGGGGAGAGTGTTGATTGAAAGAGTTTTCTAGATCTCGTACCTTTCGAAGAAGATGAACCTCTATCAGATTCTTCGATTGAAGGGGCTGGTTTCTCGACAGGCGACGCTGGAAGCCCTGCTGCAAGTCTTTTCTCTTTTTCAACCCTTTGAGCTTTCTCCAATTCTGAGAGATTAAGCCACCCACCCTTGATTAGAGCTGTTCTTGCTGTGAACATAAAACAACTAAGGAAATCTTGAAATTTTAGAGAGATGAAGCTTTGAGTAAAATGGCAGAGTGAAAGTAATAGTGAGACTGTGAAAGATGAATAGAATTTATAGTAAATGTAAAAAAGGGTTTGATTCCTAGGAGAATCCGAAAAGTTGGGCAATGATTAAAAAACGGCGCTGACGTCATCAAAAGCATTTAAAGAGGTAACTTGTTCGAGATAGCGGTACAACTTTCAAGGTGAAAAAACGGCCGAAGTAACCAACCAGAGAGTGACACGTGTCCCACTAACTCTGACAAGAACCGTTTAGAATTCGTAACGATTGGGCTATCCGGACCTGTCCTCAACTCTCTTCGAATTGGAAGACCACTTCCTAAGTCGGACTGTTTTTCAGTTCTTTAACAAGGACACTTGTTCAAATACCTAAAAAAGGGGCTCCTGATGAGTCCGAATTCGAAGTGCTCCCCGGAAGAGCAGTCCAAAGTAAATCTCCCCGTGAATTCGGACAGGCTCCAAGTATTTAATTCGAACAGGACTTTTTAACCGGACAGATGATTTCGAACACTGTAAACTTAAGGCAGTTCGAACTATGACTAAAGTACTAAAAAAACCTAAACACTATCTGACTAAGCTACCTGCGCATCTGCTTAAAACTTATGGGTCTTTAAACATGACCCGGGTCCATTAAACTTGACCCGAAAGCCCATAAGGGCCCAAATTTCACACTATAAATGCCCAACCACCAGCATTAACTATGGGTAAGAAAAATTAACTGCTGCCAGGCTGCTTAATTCTCTCTCCACCCTTGAAACACCCTGAAATACTTTGGAACACCTTTAAACACCACCATACTACCGTGAAACACCCTTACACCGCCTTAAAACTCCACTTAAAATTACCAGCCTACCCTCAGGCTACTTTTATCCTCACCAAAATCAGCCAGATTGCCAGGGTTCAAACCTTGTCTTAGGGATGCTATTGCCACTTGTTCGAAGCAATCAGCCAACCCATTCTTTGTGTTCACAAAACGACTTATGTACTTTTTCAAGGACTCATTTGGCTCCTGGGCACAATGGATTATTGTGTCTCCATTACCCTTCAGCTCCTTACTCCCTACGAACTGCCTTCGAAAGCCACCCAAAAAGTATCGAAATCTTTAATACAACCCTGAGGCAGGCTGTTGTACCATTTCAGAGCACTCCCCGTGAATGATTGGGAGAATGCCCTACAGAGTAGTTTATCATCGTCATCAAAGTTCATCATGAAGTTCTTGAATTGCTCCAGATGATTGTCCGGATCAGTACTGCCATCGTACTTCTCTATTTTAGTACTATCAAACCTCTTGGGGAGGTTTCCGGACAGAATTTTAGAAGACAGTGGAGACTGCCTCCAATTCCTTCCATGGCTGAACACAGTATCCTCATTAGGAGTTGTAAAGATACCTGGTTCATCATGGAAAGCAAAGGGATCCATCAGCATCTTGTCCGTATACCTCCGGTGGTGAGACGATCCCTTGCCAATATGCCTTTTCATTCTTCCATGTATGTCTCTTTTTCTTGAATATTTCTTAACCTGCTTTTGCTTTTTTCTGCTTCGAACTTCATCGCTGCTAGAGGACAAGGATTTTTCATTTCCCTCACTGTCCGAAGAGCTATCTGAAGATTCTGAGCTTGAGTCAGAACTCTCCACAGGCTTGGACCGGTGAGACTTTTTATAACTGACATGTGTCTTTTTGGTGCTCACATGAGTTTTTGAAGCTTCAGGATCTCTGGGGTTGTCGGTGTGATGAGCAACTGACGCTTTGGATTTCTCTTTCATGCCCATCTTGGCCTTTTCTGCCCTCAGGATTGTCGGTGTGATGAGCAACTGACGCTTTGGATTTCTCTCAAATCATCCATCATTCTCTCCCACCACTTCGAGCAAAGCTGGTGGCAGCTCAGGATTGTCCGGATTCATTCGAACAGATTTTCTTTGCTGGTTTTGAATGCTTGATTCAGGCACCGTCGCCTCCCACTGTGGTCGCCAATTTGGTGAGGATAATAATCGCCTAAGGGTAGGCTGGTAATTTCAGTTGGAGTTTTAAGGTGGTGTGAGGGTGTTCAAAGGTTTATAGTAGAGAGTAGAGAGATAATTTAGCAGCTTGGTAGCAGTTAATTCTCATTACCCATAGTTAATGCGGGTGGTTGGGTATTTATAGTGTGATGTTTGGGCCCTTATGGGCTTTCGGGTTATATTTAAAGAACCCGGGTCATGTTTAAAGACCCATGAGCTCTAAGCAGGAGGGCAAGTAGCTTAGTAAGGAAGTGTTTAGGTTTTTTAGTACTTGTGTCATAGTTCAAACAGCCTTGAGTTCATAGTGTTCAAAGTAGTCTGTCCGGTCCAAGTGACCTGTTCGATCCATGTCCATGTAACCTGTCCGGTATTCGGAGAGACTAGACCAATTTACCCTTGTTCGGGGAGCATGCTGAATTCGGACTCATCAATTATACCGGAAAAATAAGAAGTCATTAACTTATCAACATACTGACAATCATCAGATATCACTACAACATCTCACGCTTCAGTATTCTGATTATTATTACCTTTTTTCTTTCTTGAGGAAGTTCCAGTTGATATGTCTATTCTTCTTGCATACCCAACTAATTACCTTTGAATCTGTCTTAACGTTTTTAGATATTGACTGAGAGTTACTTTCTTTTTACTTGAATATCTATTTTTTGAATGACCTCTCATACTCAGTCTGTTACCTTCAGAGTCACCTTTCTGAATACTATGTTTTTAAAGATATCTAGAGTTGCTCTTGAATTTAGTCATCGTAATAGAGTCTTTCCCATTAG
The DNA here is from genome assembly GCA_036936605.1 of Limnanthes douglasii subsp. nivea. NCBI lineage: Eukaryota > Viridiplantae > Streptophyta > Magnoliopsida > Brassicales > Limnanthaceae > Limnanthes > Limnanthes douglasii. The sequence goes on along the minus strand of JAUPFV010000002.1, from coordinate 368,843,906 downwards.
GCATGATGTCCATGAAGTGTCCATACTTATTCAGTATAGAACTTAAGAAGATGATTTTTTGATCTTCTTCATCCACCTTCATACCAAATTCATTTAAATAAAAAATGATTCAGTTATAATTATCTAGGGACCTTCAGATTTATGTTCTATTATCTACAAACAATGTGTAAAGTTGTTTATTTAGATACAATATGTTAGTCAAAGTCCAGTAAATCGTATCTAGCCTATGCTATATCATCGGGCCCGTAGGATCTTCAGATACATCTCATCGAATTTCATCTCACAAGCTCGATATGAGGATACTATGAGCTTTAGACAGTACAACAGAATCAACCCATGTAGATTTGTCGTCGATATTAGTAGTCAATCCTTTCTGTACTAGGTAATCCTTAACCTCAAGCCTCAAGATATTGAAATAATTAGATCAATTCAATGTTTTTAGACTAAGCTTCATGAAGCTCATCTTTTGTGAATTTCAAAATTTCAAGGCGATATTTACTTCTTCAGCCTACAGATCGACCACTAGTCTACTTCTTCTATTGTTATTTTACACTCAATATATCACTTTTTTGGGAAACCACTACGATTCGTCCAAGGAAATAATCAATGTATCAATTAATGAACATAAGAAAGAAAGATCTAGTTGACATGTTCAACACGATCAACAAATAAAAGAAAGCGTATTAAAACCAAGCACACAAGACAATATTTAACGTGGTTCAAATTATGAAGAAATCCTACATCTTTGGGCAACATATAGTCTTTTATAAAAGAATAAGTTATAGAATTACTCTCAAAACAAAATACATAATAACTCTTGTTTCAAAATATGACAAGATTCATAAAACCTCATGTGAGTGTTAATCTCTCACCTCACTTATCTATCAAACGATCTAGAGTTATTTCACTTTTCTAGGAAATATGTTGTTCATGTAATTGCACCGCTAAAGTCATGCCATACTACATATCGCAAAACAATATCTTCTTTAATTTATTGGTTTGGGAAAAACTCTAATTTTTCATCTGACACGCCATATTAAAGCCCACTAATTAAAGGATGAAATAACTCATAGTCCATTAACATAAAAAACCTTATAAATAGTAAATCTAAATTGATATAGATGACCCATTTAATATAACGAACCTAATTAATATATGAAGACCAAAATAGGAAACCCAATTCGTATATGAGACCTAGTAAATAGAGAGTTCTGTTTTGGTCCAATTGTGGTACTACGATTCAACTCACATCAGATTAGAGTGGTGCTTTTAATAAGCCCGCTTCTGACCACCGTGTTTTTGGCTATCCTGCTTCGACTCATCATATATATCATTTGACATGATGGTTATCAGATTAACATACGTCTCTATAAATAAGTCATGACTCAAACCTCACCTATAGAGTTTGTGGTGTAGTTTTTAAGTGATTCAATTAAAAGAAACGCGTGTTTGAAAAAAGAATCCATTTGTCCTCGTTGACATAGCTACAAAGCAAAAAAAACAGGCCCGTAATAGTATTGATCCTTCATACGTCCTAACTTTATTGATGTTACGGTAATTAAGTAATGTTTTGTCTGAATGTTCAACTATAATATATTTAAGACAGTTATTACATGTTTATATAGAAATGGAACACCCAATTACGTTTAACCATTTGTCTGAATTTTTTTTGTTAAACGACTCGGGGCTTTTGGTGTACATAAGATTGATCTGATGGGTAGGGTTTATTGGCACGTGGATTGTATGGGATTAGAAGTACCTTCTTAGTTTTCGGGCGGCGATCACCAAAGACAACGCGATTTTTTCTGAGGTAAAGTATCTTGTTTCGGCCCCTAAGAGGGCTTTGTTAACATTGTAGATAAGACGCTGCACTTATCTAATTTCCATTACCAGAGCAATGCTATATTGGGAAATATAAAAAACGTGATTCAAATTTTGTTCATGATTGCCAAAGCCCCCAACTTCTACCATGCTATATTGGGAAGACCATGGCTACACAAGATCAAGGCTAAAATATAATCATTTAGACAGTGCATCAAGTACCCTATTGCGAATTTAGTAGGAATCATAAGAGGTAACCAGGGGACAACAACGCAATACTACGCCATAACGTTGGATCCTTCTAAAATGGTCCAATAGCAATCAACAAGCTATGGGGTATAAGACCACTATAGACCGATAGATCAAACCAATTTAGAAATGGTTTATCCCAGAGAGGAAGAAAAGGATGACGACCTCATATGCAAAGAAATAAGTGTCATATTGGAAGAGGGCAAGGTCTTCAGAATATGTAATAAACTTGACCAAGATTTTAAAAATAGTTTGATAGTTTTATTGCAAAAAATAAGGATATGTTTACATGGAATGTGGAAAAAGTAACAAGAGTAGATCCAAGTGTCATCCTTCATTCACTAGCCATTGATAGTAGTGTTTGACCAATACAGTGAAAGCGCAAACCTTCTCTCCAGAGAAGTTAGAGGCAATATTCAGGAAGGTTGACAAGATAATTAAGTTGGGCCACATCAAACATGCTCAATACCTAATATGGATAGCAAATCCAGTGTTAGTAAAATATAAAAACGAACAATGGTGTATGTGTGTTGATTTCACCGATCTCAACTGAGCATGCCCAAATGATGCATTTATTCTCTCAAGAATTGACCAACTAATCAATGTCACCTTAGGTAAAGAACTTATATCATTTATGGATGCATACTCCAGATATAATCAAATACCCACGAACCCGACGGATGATGAGTATACCATATTCCAAACTGAGGAAGGCCTCTACAATTACAAGGTTATGTTGTTGGGTCAACTTATCAAAGGTTGATCAATAAGAAATTTGAAGTACAATTACGCCAACATATAAAAGCTTACATCGATGATATAATTATGAAAATCAATTCTTGAGAGAAACATCTTGAAGTCCTAAGGACGGTCTTTCAAACGTTGCGGAGGTATAATATAAAACGCAACCCTCATAAATTCTATTTTTTTGTATGTAGTGGAATTGTTTTTAGGTTTTATCGTTAGTAAGATAGAGATAGAAGCCAACCTCTCTCGGCTAAAGGTAATATTGACCATGGAGCCTCCAAGAAACATAAAAGAGCGCTTGGCCGCCTTCTCCTCCTTTATCTCTAGATCATCGGATAAAATCTAACCCTTCTTCAAAGTATAAAATAGAGTAAAAAAAACAATTAGACGGACAAATGCATGGAGGAATTTCAAGCAATAAAAGCATATTTGACATCGTCAAAAGTATTAATGGCACCATACCCGGAAGGGTATCTTTATTTGTACCTCTCGTTGTCAATATACGTATTAAGTGAGGTGCTCGTACGAGAAATGACATGCATACAACGGCTAGTATATTATTTCAGTAAATGATTGGTAGACGCAGAAACCAGGTATATCAATTTAGAAAATTTGGCCCTGGGTTTAGTGGTCGCAGCTAGAAAAATTTACCCGTACTTTCAGTGTCACACCATCATCTTGTGCACCTCACTAACAGAGTCCCTTGAATGATAGTCTGAACAACCATATGTTGCATACTATGGTTCCACTAACCTAACAATCCGTATTTTTCCTTACTATTAATACTTTTTCATGGCTGAAAACACGTAAACAAAATCGATTTTTTTAAAATTATTTATAAAACCAGATTAAATAAATAATTAGCACTACAGGATGTTGAAACTCATATTCTCGAGAAAATTAATGTATGCCTCGTGCTGCATGTAGTCTGGAAACAATGCAATATTGTTTAACACTTCGGGAAATAATTTTAACTGTCCGTCGCAAGAAAGAAAATTGATTATCTTCCACTTTCTTGGTCATTATATAAAAAAAATGGTTTTTGAATATGTTGTGTGCATCCACAATTAATAGACCCGGTCGAGAGGCAAACAATATCGATTTTTCGTTAAATTTGGTCATGTATTTGGGGCATCTAATCTTTTAATCTGAATGGTTGAATTGTAATTTAGTGCTACTATTCACAAAAAAAAATCGGGAAATTGTAGCATTTTTGTTAGTCAAACAATAAATTCAATTTGGATTTGGCTGTGAGTTTGATATTTGTTCCGAGTTTGGTTTACTATTAGGTAGTATTATTGTATTTTTTATTTTGAGTATCAATTTTAATTTTAATTTTGATTTTGATTCAGAATTGAATTTGGAATTAAAAAATTGTTTTAGATTTGGTATTTGGATTTAATTTTGGATTCAAATTTAAATTTTATTTTTAAATTTTATTTTGGTTTTGATTTTGTATCTAGATTAGTTTACGTTTTGGTTACGGTTATGGTATAGTTTTTAGATCTAGGAATTGGGAATTGAGAATTTAAAATTATTGAAATTTAAAATTGAGAATTGGGATTTGAGATTTGGGATTTTTTATTTGTATTTTGGAGATTAGTATTTAATATGGTTGAAGAAATTTGAAGATGAATAAATGTGAAGAATATGCGAAGAAGAAGTTGTTTGAAATATATGAAGAATATGTTGAGATTTTAGATTGAAATTGAGACTCACTCTGATTTTTTATTTACATTTGTATTCAATTTAGTTTTCGTTAACCGTTTGAATTTCGTTTGTCGTTTGGATTTTGTTTGGCGTTTTGTACTTGAAGTTTCACGTTTCGCATTTTGCGTTTGGCGTTTGGTTTTGGCATTTGGCCTTCTAGATTGTCGTTTTGTGTTTAGGGATTTGAGTTTTGCATCTAAAGTTTAAAGTTTGATGTTTGGCGTTTGGATTTGGCGTCTGGTTTTAGTGTTTGGCGTTCGATATTGGTTTTAATGTTTGGTGTTCGATTTGGTTTTGGAGTTCGATTTTAGTATTCGATTTTGGCGTTAGGAGTTGGATTCGATTTTTTTATTGGATTATGAGTTCATTTTGGTATTTGGATTTAATTTTGGATTAAGAGTTCCATTTATATTAATATTTAGACTTTAACTTGGATATTTGAATTTGAGTTTTTTGTTTGTTTAGATTAATATTGGTATTTGAGTTTTTTGGTTTTGACTTTGAGTTTGAATTTGGAATTTGGAATTTGGATCGGTATTTGAATTATGGTTGAAGGTTGTTTGAAGATTGAATGTCCGGTTGATGTTTTGATTTTGTTTTATGCGTAAGAAACTCAGAATACTTATTACTATTGTACCGTAAGTTTGAACGAGAGTGTTAAAATTGTTAACTCCATTAAATATATTAGGCCCATTAATCTATATTATTATTCTATACATAAGTCCATTAAACTCTATGAAATTTTATCTTTCTAGATAATAATAAATTCGTTTTTTTCTACACTACTTACTCATATACCATTCCGTAAAAGAATCAAGAGTGAAGTTTTGGACCAACAAAAAGTTTTTTTATGAGACATAGAAAAAGATAGTACTAATTCAAGCTCTTTAAAATTAGTATGATTCAAATAAGAATAACTTATCGTAACAAAAGATAGCGACAATAAAAAGATAGCGACATATAAAAAGATAAAACTCCAAAACTCCACTCATGAGTGAATTAGTACTATCTTTTTCTATGTCTCATAAAAAAACTTTTTGTTGGAGCTTGAATTAGTCAATAAACCCTACCCATCAGATCAATCTTATGTACACCAAAAGCCCCGAGTCGTTTAACAAAAACAATTCAGACAAATGGTTAAACGTAATTGGGTGTTCCATTTCTATATAAACATGTAATAACTGTCTTAAATATATTATAGTTGAACATTCAGACAAAACATTACATAATTACCGTAACATCAATAAAGTTAGGACGTATGAAGGATCAATACTATTACGGGCCTTTTTTTTTTGCTTTGTAGCTATGTCAACGAGGACAAATGAATTCTTTTTTCAAACACGCGTTTCTTTTAATTGAATCACTTAAAAACTACACCACAAACTCTATAGGTGAGGTTTGAGTCATGACTTATTTATAGAGACGTATGTTAATCTGATAACCATCATGTCAAATGATATATATGATGAGTCGAAGTAGGATAGCCAAAAGCACGGTGGTCAGAAGCGGGCTTATTAAAAGCACCACTCTAATCTGATGTGAGTTGAATCGTAGTACCACAATTGGACCAAAACAGAACTCTCTATTTACTAGGTCTCATATACGAATTGGGTTTCCTATTTTTGTCTTCATATATTAATTAGGTTTGTTATATTAAATGGGTCATCTATATCAATTTAGATTTACTATTTATAAGGTTTTTTATGTTAATGGACTATGAGTTATTTTATCCTTTAATTAGTGGGCTTTAATATGGCGTGTCAGATGAAAAATTAGAGTTTTTCCCAAACCAATAAATTGAAGAAGATATTGTTTTGCGATATGTAGTATGGCATGATTTTAGCGGTGCAATTACATGAACAACATATTTCCTAGAAAAGTGAAATAGCTCTAGAGCGTTTGATAGATAAGTGAGGTGAGAGATTAACAATGACATGAGGTTTTATGAATCTTGTCATATTTTGAAACAAGAGTTATTATGTATTTTGTTTTGAGAGTAATTATATAACTTATTCTTTTATAAAAGACTATATGTTGCCCAAAGATGTAGGATTTCTTCATAATTTGAACCACGTTAAATATTGTCTTGTGTGCTTAGTTTTAATACGCTTTCTTTTATTTGTTGATCGTGTTGAACATGTCAACTAGATCTTTCTTTCTTATGTTCATTAATTGATACATTGATTATTTCATTGGACGAATGGTATTAATTTCCCAAAAAAGTGATATATTGAGTGTAAAATAACAATAGAAGAAGTATATTAGTGGTCGATCTGTAGGCTGAAGAAGTAAATATCGCCTTGAAATTTTGAAATTCACAAAAGATGAGCTTCATGAAGCTTAGTCTAAAAACATTTAATTGATCTAATTATTTCAATATCTTGAGGCTTGAGGTTAAGGATTACCTAGTACAGAAAGGATTGACTACTAATATCGACGACAAATCTACATGGGTTGATTCTGTTGTACTGTCTAAAGCTCATAGTATCCTCATATCGAGCTTGTGAGATGAAATTCGACGAGATGTATCTGAAGATCCTACGGCCCCGATGATATAGCATAGGCTAGATACGATTTACTGGACTTTGACTAACATATTGTATCTAAATAAACAACTTTACACATTGTTTGTAGATAATAGCACATAAATCTGAAGGTCCCTAGATAATTATAACTGAATCATTTTTTATTTAAATAAAGTTGGTATGAGGGTGGATGAAGAAGATCAAAAAATCATCTTCTTAAGTTCTATACTGAATAAGTATGGACACTTCATGGACATCATGCCTAATGGGAAAGACTCTATTACGATGATTAAATTCAAGAGCAACTCTATATATTTTTAAAAACATAGTATTCAGAAAGGTGACTATGAAGGTAACAGACTGAGTATGAGAGGTCATTCAAAAAATAGATATTCAAGTAAAAAGAAAGTAACTCTCAGTCAAATTCTAAAAATGTTAAGACAGATTCAAAGTTAATTAGTTGGGTATGCGAGAAGAATAGACATATCAACCGGAACTTCCTCAAGAAAGAAAAAAGGTAATAATAATCAGAATACTGAAGCGTGAGATGTTGTAGTGATATCTGATGATTGTCAGTATGTTGATAAGTTAATGACTTCTTATTTTTACCGGTATAACGATAAATAAGTGATGCATTCAATTAATTAATTTCATATGACTTCTAACAATCATTGGGTTGAATACATGAGAATGGTTGATGATGGAAGATGCATCCTCAGGAACAATAAATCATGCAATGTTAAAGGGATTGGAATGGTATGAATCAATTTCTCTACATGTGCCAGAGTAATTGATAATGTGAGATATGTACCCAAAGTTAAATGTAACCTTCTTTATATTGGGGTGTTAAATGAGGAAGGGGTTACTTATAAGGGTGGAAATAGCATACTTAAGGCTCCTTTATTATTATGAAAGCTGATATACTAATTTTACTTGGGATTAAATGGATATTCAAGAGAAATCCATGTATTCTTGGTGTTGAGTTACCCATTTACAAGATTAGTTTTGTGGCTAAAGTCTTTACACAAAATGAGAGTGTCGATTTTAATGAGATATTTTTGTCGATTGTGAAACAAACCTCCATTAAGGTTCCGCTATCAATTGTTTCTAGGTTTGATCTTAATTAGATGAAATAGATTTCATTACTTTACATGATGAATTGAAAGAGATAATTTATATGTGTCAACCGAAAGGGTTTAAAGAAAGAAAGAAAGATTATGTGTGTTTTTTGAAAAAACGCATCAATGGGCTGAGACAGTCGTCAAAGCAATGGAATAAAATATTCAATTATTTTATTAGATCCATTATTTTTTAGCTTCTATAACCACTGTGTTAATCGTAATATGGAAACACACATGAAGAGACAAGTCATATTGTTGTTCATATGGATGATATACTAATATTTAGAAGAGATATGAGAAATATTGAAGTGGTAAAAGCTCAACTAAAAAAAGAGAATTGGAAATGAAAGATATAAAATAGGGTAATATGTTACTTGATTTTAAGATCAAGAAGATCATGTCGAATGAAAATTTATTCTTATCGAAACAAAAATATATATATATATATATATCCTAAAGAATTTCTCGATGTCTGAAGTAAAAGAAGTTAGAAATCTTATGGGTTCCCAATTCAAACTTAGTTTCACCCAAATACCAAGAGAAAAAACACATTAGAAATACACGTTGAATATACCTTATACCAATATTATTAGTAGCATTGTGTATGCTATAATTTGCACCATTCTTGATATTTTCTACACTGTAAGTGTGTTGAGTAGATTTATGTCAACTCCGGGGAAACCACATGAGCATGCACTCAAGTGTGTTGTGTTATAATCATAAGAATATGAGGTATATAGTGATGAGACAGAATATATACTCCAATTATGCAGGTTGCATCGACACAAAGAACTCTACTTCGGGTTATCAGTTTACTTTTCTTGAATAGTTTGTTAGCCAAAAGTCTTATATACAGAATCCATGAAAGAAGATACTTGGTTGAAGGATTTTTGAGTTAACTCACTAGTGTAGAATTAGATGTAGTTTTAGTTATGTGATAACACTAGTTCTTTTCATTTAATGAAGAATTCGATTTTCCATAAGCGTATTAAAAATATAGACATTATGCTACACTTCACCCAAGACATGATGGTGAAAGAGAAAGTGAAGGGGGCTACTATTTCTAGAAAAATAGAACCCTTCAAATGTTCTGGCCAAGGTACTAACAATTTCAAAGTTCACAAACTGGAAAAGACTGGTGCAAGGTTGGGATACACATAAATTAATCTCTAAAAAGTAGCACAATGTGTGCAACATATATTGTAGTTACTATTAGCGTAGGTGAAATATAATTAGTTATATGCTAGAAGTAACTCATTAATAGAAGTAATATGGTTGGAATATATTGACATGGTTGGATATGTTATCACATATATATGCGTGAACTATTAAAACTCTGTGGGTGAAGCTTGAGTTCTGACTTAGTTGCATAGATGTTTATTGATCCTAAAGGCCGAGACAAGTTGTTGAATACTGGTGACTATTGTGTCGAAAGAGATCAATGATGAGCCAGAGTAGGTTGGTCTGGAGTAGAGCGCTCTAAATTAAGCGGATCTGAAGCACCACACCAATCTAAAACAAGTTGGGTCATAGAACAACAGTTGGACCAAAGCAGAGTTCTATATTTGCTATGTCTCCTATATTAATTAGGTCTCTTATTTTGTTATTTATATATTAATTAAATCACTTACATTGATTGGATCTTCTATATTAATCATAATTTTTATTTATTTATGAGGTTTCAAATATTAATGGATTAAGAGTTATTTGAGTCGTCGATTAATGGTTTTTGATATAGAGCGTCTGATGAAGAATTAAGATTTTATCTAAACCTATAAATAGAAAAACAATATGCAATGTGTTATGTGTTATGTGGCATGACGTGACTGTGGTGGTGTAATTACGTGAACAACATATTTCCTAGAATAGTGCAATAACTCTTGGTATTTTGATAGATAAGTGAGGTTAGAGGGTTTTGTGAATCGCGGCATCTTTTATAACAAATAGTGATTGAGTCTTTTGTGTTTGAGAGTCTTTTTATAACCTACTTTTTTTTATAAAAGAGTGTTTGTTTCTTATGCACGCAGGAGTTCTTCATAATCTGAACCATATAAAACATTATCTTGTGTGTTTAGTTTTATTATGCTTTCTTTTATTTGTTTTTCATTTTGAACATGATGATTAGATCGTTTTTTTATAGGTTCGTTAATCGATACACCAGTTATTGCATCGGTCAAATGGTAGTGTTCCTCCCGACAATTTTCACATACTTCGAAAACAAACTTGCTAGTTCATAATAAGTTGTATATAAATACTAGACATGGGAATTCGGTTCTTTGGTTCGGTTCGGTTCAGTTCTTTCGGTTGTTCAAAACTGGTACCTATTTAAGAACCAAATAAAATTCGGTTCGGTTCGCTATGGGTATTTAATTTGTTTCCAATCGAATATTTTTTTATACTTTAACTTTTCTGCAATATCAACAGATATGAAACTCATTTTATAAATCAAAACTATAAATTGTGTTAGATTGTAAGAAAACTAAATACTAAATATAAGAGAGATCCAAAATTAATATATTAAATAAGAATATTAGTAATATAAAAAATGAAAGATGATATCAAGTTTATTAGATTATATAAAAGTTGACATTTTGTTATTTTGTCTATACGCGTGATTGTTTATAGATATGGAACCATTTTGAATTAACTATGTTGTCATTTATTAAAGAGAATATAATCAGAGGCTACTGATAGACAACAGATTTAAAGGAATCTAACTTTGGAAAAGAGAAATATATTTTTAAATAATGTTAAATTTCGGGTTAATACATGTATTCGGTTCTTAACGGGTACCCACGGTTCTTCGGTTCGGTTGCGGTCCGAACCAAGAACCGTGGGTAATTAAAACTGGAACCATTTGGGTATTATGAAGGAATCGAATCCATTTCGGCTCAGATCTTTGGTTCGGTTCGGTTCTTTCGGTTCTGGTTAAAATATCAATGCCTAATAAATACCTACTTTTAAACAGTACTATAAATGTTATTAGATATTATTTTGAATGGAAACTCGCACCAATTGCTTATTTCTAATATTTATTTGACTTATCCAAAAAATATTATTCTAGGGGTCTATAAATACTCCATACTTCATCCTCATAACAATATTTTCCCCCAACACCATTAAGTACTAAGTTTTAAAAAGAGATAGGTCAAAGCGACCTTAAAGCCACGTAGTCACGTGTGATTGTCGATAAACTGAAAATTTAAAAATATTTGTAATAGTTGATAAACTAAAAATCTAAAAACATGTGTAATAGCGATAAACTAGAGATCTACAAACATGCATAATAGTCAATAAACTACAAATTTACAAATATATGTAATAGTTGATAAACTTCAAACCTACAAACATGTGTAATAGTAGATAAACTACAAGTCTATAGATATATGGTATTTTTATTTGTAACAATATATCCTAGCATAATCATAAAGGCACGAATGATGTTTATAGTTTATCGTATGTATAGTGTGAACTCAACATAGATTCAGAAGAATATGACGTATGAATAACATATTTATTTTTATGTATAACTAAATATATGAACATTTGAATATCTTAATAGTGAAGCAGATTACTCCACTCGATGTTATGTTGAGATCCATTTTATGTTGCTATAATGTTTAGAATTCTATATGCCGTGTTATTAGTTTTTTTACCTTCTTTATGTGTATAATCGTTATTTGTGGTTTAGTTCTATTATATCTCAAAGCTAAGAGAAGTGCTAATGTTTCATTCATTCTCGATGTTGGTGGGATGGATGCATCAATCCCACAAGATTTGTTGAATTCAATCGATATTTTGACTCCAAATGAAACCAATTAGGCCGTTTAACACAAATGTCAACTGATAGTATTGAACAGATCACTTAAGGCCGTAACTAAGCGCCATAAAATGGTGAGTCATAAAAAACATGTGTTCTTTTGAACAGTTCATTATTCGTTATTCAAATGCACTTTATCCTATATACTAGCTTAATCACATTTCATCATGGAAAAAAATCTCAAAGAAGAGTAAGCTCACTTATAGCAAAATTTACAACATGAGAGGGCGTTCATGGAGTACACCTGGTCCTGGTATGTCACACGGGAGATGAGGCTTGTTGAATCCAAAAAATCTAAATCCTTGTTGGCTTTGTACAAAAAAAAGAAAAAATCAAGCTTGAACGTCATCTAGAGAAGTTGTTGTTCTTATAGGACCGAGTTCCAATATTGTAGATGGGGCTAATGTAATCTATGTCTATGGAAATGATGATCGTGAATGAGTTAGATGAGACCACTCGAAAGCTGGCCAAATAGAAGTGACAACATGAGGCCAAGCTTGGTGCGTGTATATGGAAGACCGTCGGTGGACTTCGAGATGGTAAATACCTCTGCACAAGAATGTCGTCAAGAGAGATCTAATTATTTTTCGCCTATGCACTCAACAAAAAAGAACTCGATTTTTCGTGGACCACAATGAAATGAGGTCTATAAAAAATATGGTTTCTGTAATTGTGTTATTCAAATTCGTTATGAATGCATTTGTTTGAATAAAACTAATCGGTATCGGATGACTTTTGTACGTACGATTAACATTTAGTATTTTTTGAATATTTTTTAGAACAAATTTCTTGTTTAAAAATACTAAATTATATGAATACTAATAAATACACTTAATTATTTATAATTTAGGAGACATGAAATTTTTGAAAGATTAAAATAAGTGATTGTTAAAATTGTATATGTTTCGTGCGATCGTGGATATTGTTCGAAACACATATAATTATTGATAAACTTAAAATTTTATATAACTATTATAATTGATAATATATTTTTATTTTATATTTTACATTTATGTTATCGATCAAAACGGTTGCTTTTTATATATAACGTATCGTTTTTCGTTTTATTAAAAAAATATAGAGTGTATTTTTATACAAATTTATGAATATAATCTAAATGATGGGATATGTCATCGAGATTAAATTGATTTTAAAAAATAAATCAAACAAATATTTAAATATTACAGTAGTATATAATTGAAATAAATAAATAAATACTTTAATTATTACCATTATATAACTATATATATTTGTACCAAATAAAGATATGTAGTGAACGACGTCGTACCCCTTTATTCTTTTGGTCAGTAATTCGTACTTCCGCGCACGTTGGCGCGTTGCGACTACGAAAATTGTTAGGCGCTTTGTGGTTGAACGATGAAAATTTGAATTACGAGTACTAGTACGTACTCCTTTTTGGTGGGAAAACAAAACACACATCCACAGCCCCACAGGCCACAGGGACAGAATCACCCTTTTAATAGTAGTATAAGTAATAATTTGTTATAGAGAATAATATTATTCTAATAGTACGTTCATTCGACAGAGCACTATCCTTATTTTATTAGACACGACTTTCATTCGCCAAACAGGACAACAACGCTCCTGTCCTCCCTAACATATGTGATATGTGAATTACTTCTTTAAAATTAACCAAATTTAAATAATTTTTTTTTATTTAAATCATCTCTAACGAAATAATTAAAATTATATTTAAAAATACATAAAATAGTTAATATCCTCAAAAAGAAATTATTATTTTTATTTAAAATAAAATACATAACTCAAATCAATATAAAAAATGATTCGTGGTAACACAACAAAATATCAGCAAAACTTTATAAAAGAAATCGATATAGATATTAATTTTTTTATGTATGTTTTATTCACTTTTTCCAATGTACGTACTCCTTTTTGGTGGGAAAACAAAACACACATCCACACGCATCCACAGCCACAGGAAAATAATATTATTCTAGTAGTACTTTCATTCGACAGAGCACTATCCTTATTACTTAGAGTCTTAGACAGTACTTTCATTCGACAAACAGGACGACAACTCTCCTGTACTCCGTAAGTAACAATGTGATATGTGAATTACAGTACTTCTTTAAAAATTAACCAAATTTAAATAATTTTTTTTTTATTCAAATCGTCTCTAACGAAATAATTAAGATTATATTTAAAAATAAAGAAGATATTTGATATCCTCAAAAATATTTTTTATTTTTTTGTAAAATAAAATACATAACTCAAATCAATATAAAAAATAATTCATGGTAACCCAACAAAATATGAGCAAAACATTATAAAAGAAATCAAAAGATATAGATATTAATTTTTTTATGTATGTTTTATTCACTTTTTTCAATTTACTAAATATTAGGTATGATTTTTATTTTATTTTAATTCGGGATCAGATAAAATCATAAATAATCATATTATTTAGTCAGCATGACCAACTGTTGTTGTCCTAGAAAATATTTCTCTCATTCGGATAAAAGTGTAGAACTTCTTCGCATCATAATCACATCAGAGTATAAGAGCGAGTCAGAGATTGGCACAACTCACTAAATAGTCACTCAAACCATCATGACAATTTGCTAAACCGTCGATCTAACAATATGTTTTCCGTTGCAGACCAACAATGGCCCAAACTGCATCAGATATTAAACTATACGGTACCTACAAATCATGGATTTTCCAAATTATGAATTCCCTAAGTGCGGCACAATAGACTTAACTGCATCCTCATTAACTCCAGAGATATTGGAAGGAGACTTGCTTCATGAGTTCTACCAGTATAAGATGAACAAGTACAATGGGACTAGAGATCTTGAACACCATATTTAGAAATTTTGGATGAGATGATTGAGTCTGGAAGAGGCGATCAAATTTTATGTTGATCATTTTTATGACCTTTTGAAGCAGTTTATTCACGTGGCTCAACCAACTTCATCCAAGCTTAATAAGACATTGTTCGTAAATCTGTTCATCGAGAGAAAAGTAATATGAAGAGACGTGGATTATATAATTTATTTAAAAAAGAAGCTTAATGAGATCCTATGAGAATACACGAAAAGGTTCATATGGACTAACAATAGTTTGGAGAATCACCACAAGATTGTGATGTGTGTTTCCTGCTAGTAGGAATTCTTTTCTGATTTTTTGGTTGAATATATCATGAAAGAGGAGGTCTTGACCTTTGGAAATATTATAACGCACGTAGAGGTACAAATTAAAGTCAAGTCACTGAAATTATGCAAATGAGGCCAAAAAGGACCTAACACATACCCTTCTTACCAACCAAAATATATAATATTATCAACCATCATTACAATCCAAACCAATACACATTATTCCAAACAACCACTTCAGTAATCCTCACATAAAATAATAAGAACCATGTTAAAAATAAAACCCAAAAAAACCATTATGGGTTTGGATTCCAACTATACCAAGCTCATTGAAAATACGGAAACCACATAAGATAATGTAAAAATATGTGGTATAATTTTAAAAGCTCAAAATAATAGACCTTAAAAAAAATATCAACAAATTATTTAAGTAGTGAGAATGGGAACCAAACATACTAGTGTTACCCTCTAAAAGATGAGATCTATAATATAATCAACGATGATAAAATCATTAAGGTTATGATGGGTCAAGCCCCTTCAACTTCAAAGAACATCCCGATAAACCCTATGTAAGTAACCATAATCAAACCTTACTAACCGCAACATCTCGGGTATTAGAGACGCTGGAAATCTATGAGGCAGGTGGTGAGTAAGTGGATCCAGATCCAGAATAACAAATAGTTTCACCATCATCGAAGGAACCCTATTTTTATAAATTCACTCACTTATCTTGAATACATCACACAACCGACCTCGAGATCCAGTATCAGGGATAAACTTTGACTTGTCTTTACCGAAGTTTATACATCATCATTAGTTTTGACAATGATGATCTTAGAGGAATGCTAGTACCCTATAAATATGTGATCATAATTATTATAATTACCTTTAAAGCATAAGTGAAGATAATTATGATAGGTATTCACAATTTAACCACTATTCTTTTCAAGAAAATCTATGACTAAATCCAAGTCATAACATCATTAGCACCATCATTGAGGGTATTAACCAATTTTATTGGAGGAGACTACCCAGTAATCGGAGAGCTCAAGTTGTATGTGATCTTTAGATACAAAGAATGAAAGAATAATGTGCAATGTCTATTTATGATGGTGAATAGAACATCATCTTATAATATTATCTTCAAATGTTGGTAGCTTAACCAGATGCACATAATCATATTTATAATACGCCAATCCCTATGGTATATTATTAGTGAGAGGATCAAAGTGATATGAAATAATCAACGCATTACCCAATAGTGATAGTTTGCTTCCTTATGACCCAACATATAGCAACCATACGATAACATGGTCATCCTAGACATTATAAATGATCCAAATGAGGCCCCTCCCCTTAGTATAGTAGAACTAGAAGAAGTTATCAATAATATAAAATTCTATAACTATCCATATAAAGTTTACTTGGTATGTGTGACTAATTGATACATTATATCAACATATGTTAACCATTCATCTCCTAAGGTGCCCCAACTATGAAGAGTCAATATTCGTTCTTGAAAAAATCCATAAAGGAGAAAGAGGTTCTCATTGTTGGTAGAAGAATTTCCACATAAAATCTATAAAAGCATATGTAGACAATTTTTCCAATATTATGATGTTTTCTAACATTTTACAAATACGATCCAAGTCACGATCGTACCATTTTGATCAATTATCGAGCCTATAAATAAATAGCGATAAAGCTATTAGACGCCGTTTCAGCTTCCACACTTCTTTGATAGTTTGTGGAGGCTCCATGTTTAACAATGCTTTAAGTTTCTAGGATCAACTTCTATTCCATTATTACTGACAACATATCAAAAAACATTCCCACTTCAAACTCTAAAATAAAACTTTAAAGGATTCAAATTAAGATTAAATACTCTTCAATTCTCAAAACATTTAGACATAACTTGAATTCGTTGATACTCTGTATTGCTTTCAGCAATCATATCATCAATGTACACTTCCACATTATTACCCTACTGCTTTTAATTTTTTTATTAACCAGTCTTTGATAAGTTGATCCAGTGTTCTTCAAACCAAAAGACATTAACTTATAACAATATATACCTCTATATGTTTCAAAAGTATTATGTTCTTCATCATTCAAATTCATCTGAATTGGATTATACCCTAAATATGTTTCCATAAATGATAGGAGTTTATGATTGATAGTTGTATCAACCAAATGATAAATTTTTTGCAGATGAAATTCATCTTCAGTACATGCTTTATTAAGATCAGTAAAATCCGCACATATCATTTATTTTTCATTCTTATTCGTAACCAAAACCGGATTAGCTACCCATGTAGGATACTTTGATTTCCTTATGTGACCAAGCCAAAAAAGTTTTCGACTTCTTTAACGATAGCCTTTACATTTTCTTGAGAAAAACCATTTTATCTTTTGGAAAACCAACCTTAATCTTCTATCAACTTCCAATTTGTGAAAAATAACTGACTAATTCACCCCACTAACATCATCAGTAGTCCAAGAAAAAGCCTCTGAATTATCTTTCAACAAATTCAAAAGTTTATTAATTAAACTTTGACTCAATTGAATTCTGATCTTGACCAAGCCTTCACTAAAAATATTCTTCTTTAACCACCAAATACTCATTACTTTACATATCCTCTATGGGATTTTCAGCCTCATTTTCCAACTCATTACCTCTAATCCATTCACGACCCTTTAATTCCTATGAGGCTAACTTTAGAGAATAAAAAACGATTGCATAAAAATATCTCACAAATCTTTAAATTCTTCTAATAACTCTAACAAAATTTATACCCGGATAACTAAGACATTACTCAAAAGCTGAAAGATCAATCTCTCTTTTTACAGCCATAGTCGTCCTATAATCGCATTATAAAGGCTTGGAACATTATTTTACCATAAACACAGTTCTCACAATTTTTTGGTATTAGTTTATCTAACATTTACTGAAAGCTCAACCTTCCCGACATAATTGGAAGATTTACCTTCATAATTTACTAATTTTTAATATGCCGGCTTATACAGAAGCACCCTAATCATCTCATCATAAATGCTCTTGAATGTAATGTTAGTCAAACTACTATTATCAATCAGAACATGAATAACCATAACACCTAAAATATCCATACTAATCATCAACACATCCTCATGAGGAGTGACGACCCCTCCCAAATCATCCTATGAATCACCATAGGATTTCACCTTCCTTTTAACTTATTTTCTTTTTGTGACTATTTATTTTTTTGCATCATTTGTTTACTCGTTTTTTCTTTTAACAAAATCAATCAGCTCATCATTATCTATCAAGATTTACACCTCATCTCATTTAATGGAATAAATAATTAGTTAGATGATCATGATCATTATGGTAGACATAAAAACATCTTTAAGGCCTTCTATTAGCTGGAGCTAAGATTGTACGAGGTGGTCTGAAATTTGTTTTTATTTATCTTATAAAAAATAGTAACAATATTCTCGGTTTAAAAAGTATATATTCGGGTTGGATTATCATAATATGAATATATTGGTCTATTCAAAAAACGTTTACGACATCATCACGCTTACTTCATCAACTTTTTTCCTATCTGACACAAGAGATTTTGAATGTTGAAATTTTCGATAATAGAAGGTTATACTTTTCAACTCGTAAATCCTAATAAACTGATTCGACCTTGCCAAAATATATCCCATTGTATCAACATGGAGTCTTACGAGATCCTCGTAAAATTTCCTTTTAAAATCAAACCTATTTAGAATGTAGCCACAACCATATCTTCCTTATACATTGCCACAACATTCATTTCATGCATAAACTTTTATACATAACTTTTTAATATCTTATTATTTCTTTGGTAAAAATCCATTATATAATTTTATTCTTTTTTATAAGCTATATTGCCAACAAATTAATTTTTGCAAGCATGACAAAGTCCCTAAAAATGTTAATTGTCCATTTAGGTAAATAATTAAACCAATCTAACGTTTTTCCCGTAAATTCCATTGAAAAATCTCTGTACAATAATATATCATCCCTGTTAAATCTCATCATGATATTTCTGGATTGCTCTAAACGATGCTCATGATCACCAAACATAATAAGTTTACATACGATATGGATCAATGGTTTTTGGAAGTTTTCCTTTGAAATATATATGGGACAAAATGAAATTCTTTAAGCATATAATCTGAGATTTTTTGTCTTTCTTCATTATACAATAATATTTTATTTCTTTTACTCTTCTTTTCAATACTATTTGACTGACCTTCACAATTAAGAATATCCAACTTCATTTTTATTTGCTTATTATCTTCATCCTCTTCCAAATTCCTTTCGTCTTCTTTATCCCCACGCCTAAATGTTACCTCTCTTTCTTTAAGTTTTTCGGTGAAACTTACATAAGAACCTTCCTTACTTACTTTTTGCTTCCATTTACCATTTGATGTAACCTTTTCAGTTAAAAATTGAAAAGCTTTTCGCTTTTTCAAATCTTGCTTTAACTTCATGATCCCTTTCAACTTGTAAGCAAATAATTTTAAACTACTCATGTTTCAAATCCTTGATTTGACCTATCAAAAGTTGGATACTAGAAAGAGTCGCGGGTATACCTTGAGTAGTGAGATTTTATCCTTAAATAGTAGAAGAAATAAAATCTTGCATGCAAACTATTTCATCACCAAAACCACCATGAACGTGATCAGCCCAACCATGGGCACCAAACACCACACCGATCAATTGATTACAACCGATTACCACCACATAAGGAGTTCATTGTTCAATCCATATGTATTACAAGTACCATATGCGATACCTAAATATAGATTTCCAAGCAGTGAAGTTTCTTCATCAATATGTAAATTCAAAGCGATTTTCTGAATAGTCATCAAAATTCCTTGAATTAAACGAATTCACAGGAAAGTTCTTTTAACTTTCGATTGCGTCATCACAATTGGTAATTGAGAAAACTAGAAAACTTTGAAAATAAGCAGTTTCTCACAGATTGGGCCAAATTTCATTGTTTAATAACATGTGTTCTTTTCCATGCTTCATATCACAGATAATCTTCACAACTTTGGTTGTAAGTGATACCAACTTTATCCCTAATATGAACGATTCTTCTTTATCATCATATGTTTTTATTATTTCAACGATAAAGTCAATTTGTTAGGAGTGTCTTCGTTTCTCAATCTCGCATGTACCTTTAAGAAGGGAATAAAATTGTGTTTTCTTCACAACTTTTAGGTGTAATTTTTTTATTTTATATTCTCTCATCTAATTAGCGATTGCTAACAAATATGGTTTAAAAAACAAGCTTTTGACGACATGTTTCCTGTCAGAATGACAATACACATATGATAAATGCGGGACAATACACCACATGCTAGATGTTGGATAGTACACTATATATTAGATGTGAACTTGACACTAAATGCGAGACAATAAATCATATGGTAGATACGAGACCGTACATCACATGCATGAAAATATACCATATAATAGATGCGAGACTAATTATAAAGGAGACAAACGATGCATGACTACTTACCAAATTAAAAGTGGGATACTTAGAAGACGCATAGATCTTTGATAGTAGATGTGGGATAATACAAAATTAATATGAAGGTACGGCAGTGATGCGAGACTAATTTTAAATGAGTAATATGCGTCCCATGTCTCGCCTTGCATGATACAAGAAAGCTAAAGACTGAAAAACCAATAACCAACAACAACATTGAAAAACTTTTAATAACCGCAAGAAAATTTCTTATAAATGACGAGAGATGAAAAAAATTGTTTATACATGGTGATAAATATAAGACAGTAGTATTTCACTATTGCAAAAACTACTGAAAAAAATGCAGTGTGATTTCTTAGTGTACTTTACGATCTGTAAAAATCGATTTTTTTTATACATTGACTTAATACTATCAAAATTAAAAAAAAAAACTACAAATGTAAAAAATGATGATCGAAAATTGATTAGTTTAAAACAAAGACAATAAACTAAAACTGATCGAAATTTAATATGAAGTTAATTTTGTTATTTTAACGATAAAAAATTGTTTAATAATTATTACTTATATAACAAAATTTTCGTTCTATGTACGGATCATATGAAAATAAATTTTTCTGAGTTGATAAGTTACGCAAATCAAAATTGTTTTAACCATCATTTATATCGATATACTTATAGCGTTTTATAGTAAAAGAAAACCCCCCTAAGTTTCGGAGTAATAAAAAATAGTACAAGTACATTATTCCATTTATTACTCTCTCACTCCTTCTTCTTCTTCCCACCATCCTCTTCCTCAGAAAAAAAACAAAACCAAAAATGTCTTCATCTTCTTCCAATTCTCCTAACTCCATAGTTTCAGATTACATTTTGACCCAACTTTCGGCTACAAACCCAAAAAAGTCTTCGTGTTCATCTAACACAGTTCAACCTCAACAATCGGCAACGGTAGAACAATCGACAGCTCAACCACGTCATCAACCTCAACAATCGACAATGGTAGAGCAATCGGCAGTTCAACCACGTCAACAAAGTCGACCATCGAGAGTTCCATCTCCTTCCAACAGAGCAACAAACGGGTATCAGAATTTCATAACAACAACGTTAGGTTTTATTTTAAACCATAGGCGCTTTGTGGCTTTTCTGGGATTAGGATTTGGGATGGCGATTGCGATTATTATAATAGCATCGCAAGTGGGCTCAAAATGAAAACAAGCAAAGATTTAGAACTCGATATTACTTTTGAAAAACTAGTATGGGGTGGATACGACGGGCCGAAACTAGTTTTAAATTAAACAATGGTGTGAGTATCACGAACCCGAACAAAAAATATGTGAAATTGACAAATGTGTTGTTTGCTTTATACGATAAAAGAGGGTTAGTCGCAACATATTATTTAAACAAAGGCTTAAGGATAAAAGGAGAGCACAATGAATCTATTAATGTAAAATTTGCTAGTGTAATACCTTTAGAAAACTACATGCCCATCCAAAATACCGATCCTATGGAGTTTTTAGTTAGGGAAACTTTTAGAGAGCATTGGGGCTCTTTTGGGGTTTACAAAGGAAGTACCAACGCTAGTATAATATTTCGGTTATGGAATATAGTTGAGTCTCCAAATATGATGTAAGCAATTAGGTTTCATTTGTATTTTATGGTTTCATGTGATGTTTGGTTAGGTTTATTTGAAATCAGAATGACTTTCTTTGTATTTTGTGGTTTCATGTGATTATCGGAAAATTAGGTTTCATTTAAATTCGGTGGTTTCACCTTTAATTATCTCCCTATCATAAACTAATAATAAACCTATGGCTCCATTCAAGTTCCGAAATATGTTGGAGTACTTCACAAAACATTTCTAAACATGGTTGAAATCAATTGGAATAAAACTTTATCTGGTCCACCGATCACTATCACTCTATTTTGGTCAAAACTAAAAAGATTAA
The DNA here is from genome assembly GCA_036936605.1 of Limnanthes douglasii subsp. nivea. Lineage (NCBI taxonomy): Eukaryota > Viridiplantae > Streptophyta > Magnoliopsida > Brassicales > Limnanthaceae > Limnanthes > Limnanthes douglasii. The sequence goes on along the minus strand of JAUPFV010000002.1, from coordinate 368,821,317 downwards.
AGCAAAAAATTAAATCTTAGAATAAAGAAGTGTTTGGAAGCATCTTTACAACCAAACACTTTTTTTTATCTCTACTCTCAACACAAGAATCTTAACGTCTTCATCTGTGAACTGTCGGTTAGAAAACAAAATTTTTTAACTTAAAAAGTTACTAAAAAGTGAATAAAGTGAAGGATGATTTATCACATGGAAGTATCTATCGTGACGTGTCCCGAATCAATGTAAACTAGATTGTTGTACACGAATCAATGTAAACTAGATTGTTGTACACGCAAACACGCTTGCCGGTACAATTAGTTTTCGAAGTAAGTGCGGGCCTCTTCGAGATGACTCGATTTATAGAGTTGAAATTTCGGATGTGATTTTTTCTAATATAATAATTTCAATAATTTAGTGTTTGTTTATGGTTTTTTATGTAACTTATTTCACGTTTTAATTATTATTATTAAACTTTCATCTTATATGATTGTTTTAAAAGATATATAAAATAAAATAGAATATAACAAAACCAAATTTAATATCTTAAAAAGATATTATAAAATTTACATAAAAGTAAATAACATTTGTTATAAAAAAAATATTTTTGAAAAATTGATGAAAATATATACAATTTGTCATATAAAACATATTTTTAACAAATGAAAATATTAATATATTATTTTTAAAGGATATTTTAAAAAATAAAATATAACAAAATCATTTAATATATAAATGATATTTCAAAAGATAAATGCATAAAATATATTTTTTTTGAAATGGATGGAAGTAAATTCAATTTTTTTATATAAAAAGTATTTTTTAAATACATATAGATAAAATCAAAATTTTATGTAAAAATTATATAAAATTAAAATCAAATTTGTATTAAACAGAATTTATAATATAAATATATAATTTTATTTTTTTAAAAACTAACAAATATTTCCATATATATTGTCTTTAAACTAAGTAAATGTTTTTTCACTTTTCTAAATCAACACAAATCATATCAGAAAAAAATGTTGATTAACAAGTGTTTTAAGATCAAAATAATAATAAAATTTCTAAAGAAAATAAATAAATATACATACCTTGAAAAAATAAATTGGTGAAACTCTAAATATCTTTTTTCTAAATAAAAGTAAGAGATGAAACATAATTAATTAGAAAGATTAAAGGAATATTAAATCAAAACAAATTATGGCAAAAACAAATTGAGAATACTTACAAAATCAATGGAGTTCTAATATTCCTAGAGATTAAGATGCTCGAGACTACATCCAAGATCCAACCATTTATAAATATCAACTTAAAATTTCATTTTAAAATATTCTTGTAACTTAAATCATTCTTTAAAAATAGTCATAATCCAAGATTTTGTAGATTAAAATTTCCAATGTTATTTGAGACTTTTAATCTAAAAAATTTCTTTAAAATAGTCAACATACTAATTTTTAAATTAAATTTTTTCTACCATTATTTCAGGCATTAAATTTAAAACATTCCTAAAAAAATATTATCTTAAATTTTTACTTTTATATTATTTAAATAACTATTAATTTAAAAAGGTTATAAAATATATATTTTAGTTAAAGGACCGTAGAATTGTTACTTTAATATTATTTAAATAATTATTACCTTAAAAACAATTACAAAATATATATTTTAGTTAAAGGGGCGTAGAATTTTTTATTTTAATATTATTTAAATAATTATTACCTTAAAAAATTTATTAAACATATATTTTAGGTAGGGGGCCTACGCCCCTCCGGGCCCAAACGTAGATCCGGGTGGATACTACGGGCCGAAACTAGTTTTAAATTAAACAATGGTGTGAGTATCACAAACCCGAACAAAAAATATGTGAAATTGACAAATGTGTTGTTTGCTTTATACGATAAAAGATAAAGAGGGTTAGTCGCAACATATTATTTAAACAAAGGCTTAAGGATAAAAGGAGAGCACAATGAATCTGTTAATGTAAAATTTGTTAGCGTAATACGTCCAGAAAACTACCTGCCCATCCAAAATACCGATCCTATGGAGTTTTCAGTTAGGGCAACTTTTAGAGAGCATTGGGGCTCTTTTGGGGTTTACAAAGGAAGTACAACGCTAGTATAGTATTTGGGTTATGGAACATAGTTGAGTCTCCAAATATGATGTAAGCAATTAGGTTTCATTTGTATTTTATGGTTTCATGTGATGTTTGGTTAGGTTTATTTGAAATCAGAATGACTTTCTTTGTATTTTGTGGTTTCATGTGATGTTTGGTTAGGTTTATTTGAAATCAGAATGAATTTCTTTGTATTTTGTGGTTTCATGTGATTATCAGAAAATTAGGTTTCATTTAAATTCGGTGGTTTCACCTTTAATTATCTCCCTGTGATAAACTAATAATAAACCTATGGCTCCATTCAAGTTCCGAAATATGTTGGAGTACTTCACAAAAAATTTCTGAACATGGTTGAAATCAATTAGAATAAAACTTTATATGGTCCACCGAGATCACTATCACTGTATTTTGGTCAAAACTAAAAAGATTATAGCAAAAAATTAAATCTTAGAATAAAGAAGTGTTTGGAAGCATCTTTACAACCAAACACTTTTTTTATCTCTACCATGTAAGTGACATTTGTGTAGTCACTCTCAACACAAGAATCTTAACGTCTTCATCTATGAACTGTCGGTTAGAAAACAAAATATTTTAACTTAAAAAGTTACTAAAAAGTGAATAAAGTCAAGGATGATTTATCACATGGATGTATCTATCGTGACGTGTCCCGAATCAATGTAAACTAGATTGTTGTGCCGGTCGAAGTAAGTGCGGGTCTCTTCGAGATGACTCGAATTTTAGAGTTGAAATTTCGGATGTGATTTTTTCTAATATAATAATTTCAATAATTTACTGTTTGTTTGTGGTTTTTTATGTAGCTTATTTCTCGTTTTAATTATTATTATTAAACTTTCATCTTATATGATTGTTTTCTTACCAGTTTTTATATGATTGTTTTCTTACCAGTTTGAATATATTATGTGTTAGAAATGTTTTGTGCGGATCTAGGAATTGAAGTAGGGGGGGGGGGCAAAATTCTCGGAATTCTCGAATTTTATCTCTAACATTACTATAAGAATTTTCAATAAGTTGGCGTATTCCCGGATCACTACACTATCAGAGGTTGAAAGTTCTCAAACCTGTTATTTGGTTGATTCAATTATTAAGCATGATAAGAAAAAAATGGTTTTATAATCTTAATGTATCTTAATATATTATTTTTAAAATATATATAAAATAAAACAGAATATAACAAAACCAAATTTAATATCTTAAAAAGATATTTTAAAATTGACATAAAAGTAAATAACATTTGTTATAAAAAAAATATTTTTGAAAAATAGATGAAAATATATACAATTTGTTATATAAAACATATTTTTAACACATACATTAAAATATTAATATATTATTTTTACATCTTAATGTATCTTAATATATTATTTTTAAAAGATATATAAAATAAAATAGAATATAACAAAACCAAATTTAATATCTTAAAATGATATTTTAAAATTGACATAAAAGTAAATAACATTTGTTATAAAAAAAATATTTTTGAAAAATAGATGAAAATATATACAATTTGTTATATAAAACATATTTTTAACACATGAAAATATTAATATATTATTTTTAAAGGATATTTAAAAAAATAAAATATAACAAAATCATTTAATATATAAAAGATATTTCAAAAGATAAATGTATAAAATATATTTTTTAGAAATGGATGGAAATAAATTCAATTTTTTTATATAAAAAGTATTTTTTAAATACATATAGATAAAATCAAAATTTTATGTAAAAATTATATAAAATTAAAATCAAATTTGTATTAAACAGAATTTATAATATAAATATATAATTTTATTTTAAAAAAAACTAACAAATATTTCCATATATATTGTCTTTAAACTAAGTAAATGTTTTTTCACTTTCCTAAATGAACACAAATCATATCAGAAAAAAATATTGATTAACAAGTGTTTTAAGATCAAAATAATAATAAAATTTCGAAAGAAAACAAAGAAAGAAAACAAAAAAATATACATACCTTGAAAAAATAAATTGTTTTTGCCATAATTGTTTTTTCAAGGTATGTATATTTTTTCAAGGTATGTAAACTAGATTGTTGTGCCGGTACAATTAGTTTTCGAAGTAAGTGCGGGTCTCTTCGAGATGACTCGATTTATAGAGTTGAAATTTCGGATGTGATTTTTTCTAATATAATAATTTCAATAATTTACTGTTTGTTTGTGGTTTTTTATGTAGCTTATTTCTCGTTTTAATTATTATTATTAAACTTTCATCTTATATGATTGTTTTCTTACCAGTTTGAATATATTATGTGTTAGAAATGTTTTGTTACTACAATCTAGTTTACATTGATTCGGGACACGTCACGATAGATACTTCCATGTGATAAATCATCCTTCACTTTTTAGTAACTTTTTAAGTTAAAATATTTTGTTTTCTAACCGACAATTCACAGATGAAGACGTTAAGATTCTTGTGTTGAGAGTGACTACACAAATGTCACTTATATGGTAGAGATAAAAAAAGTGTTTGGTTGTAAAGATGCTTCCAAACACTTCTTTATTCTAAGATTTAATTTTTTGCTTTAATCTTTTTAGTTTTGACCAAAATACAGTGATAGCGATCGGTGGACCAGATAAAGTTTTATTCCAATTGATTTCAACCATGTTCAGAATTTGTTTTGTGAAGTACTCCAACATATTTCGGAACTTGAATGGAGCCATAAGTTTATTATTAGTTTATGACAGGGAGATAATTAAAGGTGAAACCACCGAATTTAAATGAAACATAATTTTCCGATAATCACATGAAACCACAAAATACAAAGAAAGTCATTCTGATTTCAAATAAACCTAACCAAACATCACATGAAACCACAAAATACAAAGAAAGTCATTCTGATTTCAAATAAACCTAACCAAACATCACATGAAACCATAAAATACAAATGAAACCTAATTGCTTACATCATATTTGGAGACTCAACTACGTTCCATAACCCAAATACTATACTAGCGTTGGTACTTCCTTTGTAAACCCCAAAAGAGCCCCAATGCTCTCTAAAAGTTGCCCTAACTGAAAACTCCATAGGATCGGTATTTTGGATGGGCAGGTAGTTTTCTGGAGGTATTACGCTAACAAATTTTACATTAACAGATTCATTGTGCTCTCCTTTTATCCTTAAGCCTTTGTTTAAATAATATGTTACGACTAACCCTCTTTTATTGTATAAAGCAAACAACACATTTGTCAATTTCACATATTTTTTGTTCGGGTTCGTGATACTCACACCATTGTTTAATTTAAAACTAGTTTCGACCCGTCGTATTCACCCCATACTAGTTTTTCAAAAGTAATATCGAGTTCTAAATCTTTGCCGGTTTTGATTTTGAGCCCACTTGCGATGTTATTATAATAATCGCAATCGCCAACCCAAACCCTAATCCCACAAAAGCCACAAAGCGCCTATGGTTTAAAATAAAACCTAACGTTGTTGTTATGAAATTCTGATACCCGTTTGTTGCTCTGTTGGAAGGAGATGGAACTATCGATGGTCGACTTTGTTGACGTGGTTGAACTGCCGATTGTTCTACCATTGCCGATTGTTGAGGTTGATGACGTGGTTGAGCTGTCGATTGTTCTACCGTTGCCGATTGTTGAGGTTGAACTGTGTTAGATGAACACGAAGACTTTTTTGGGTTTGTAGCCGAAAGTTGGGTCAAAATGTAATCCGAAACTATGGAGTTAGGAGAATTGGAAGAAGATGAGGACATTTTTGGTTTTTTTTTTTTTTCAGAAGAAGAGGATGGTGGGAAGAGGAAGAAGGAGTGAGAGAGTAATAAATGGAATAATGTACTTGTATTATTTTTTATTACTCCGAAACTTAGGGGGGTTTTCTTTTACTATAAAACGCTATAAGTATATCGATATAAATGATGGTTAAAACAATTTTGATTTGCGTAACTTATCAACTCAGAAAAATTTGTTTTCAGATGATCCGTCCATAGAACGAAAATTTTGTTATATAAGTAATAATTATTAAACCTTTTTTTATCGTTAAAATAACAAAATTAACTTCATATTAAATTTCGATCAGTTTTAGTTTATTGTCTTTGTTTTAAACTAATCAATTTTCGATCGTCATTTTTTTCATTTGTAGTTTTTTTTTTGAATTTTGATAGTATTAAGTCAATGTATAAAAAACAAAAAAAATCGATTTTTACAGATCGTAAAGTACACTAAGAAATCACACTGCATTTTTTTCAGTAGTTTTGCAATAGTGAAATACTACTGTCTTATATTTATCACCATGTATAAACAGTTTTTTTCATCTCTCGTCATTTATAAGAAATTTTCTTGCAGTTATTAAAAGTTTTTCAATGTTGTTGTTGGTTATTGGTTTTTCAGTCTTTAGCTTTCTCGTATCTTGCAAGGCGAGACATGGGACGCATATTACTCATTTAAAATTAGTCTCGCATCGCTGCCGTACCTTCATATTAATTTTGTATTATCCCACATCTACTATCAAAGATCTATGCGTCTTCTAAGTATCCCACTTTTAATTTGGTAAGTAGTCATGCATTGTTTGTCTCCTTTATAATTAGTCTCGCATCTATTATATGGTATATTTTCATGCATGTGATGTACGGTCTCGTATCTACCATATGATTTATTGTCTCGCATTTAGTGTCAAGTTCACATCTAATATATAGTGTACTATCCAACATCTAGCATGTGGTGTATTGTCCCGCATTTATCATATGTGTATTGTCATTCTGACAGGAAACATGCCGTCAAAAGCTTGTTTTTAAACCATATTTGTTAGCAATCGCTAATTAGATGAGAGAATAAAAAATAAAAAAATTACACCTAAAAGTTGTGAAGAAAACACAATTTTATTCCCTTCTTAAAGGTACGTGCGAGATTGAGAAACGAAGACACTCCTAACAAATTGAATTTATCGTTGAAATAATAAAAACATATGATGATGAAGAAGAATCGTTCATATTAGGGATAAAGTTGGTATCACTTACAACCAAAGTTGTGAAGATTATCTTTGATATGAAGCATGGAAAAGAACACATGTTATTAAAAAATGAAATTTGGCCCAATCTGTGAGAAACTGCTTATTTTCAAAGTTTTCTAGTTTTCTTAATTACCAATTGTGATGACGCAATCGAAATTTAAAAGAACTTTTCTGTGAATTCGTTTAATTCAAGGAATTTCGATGACTATTCAGAAAATCGCTGTGAATTTACATATTGATGAAGATACTTCACTGCTTGGAAATCTATATTTAGGTATCGCATATGGTACTTGTAATACATATGGATTGAACAATGAACTCCTTATGTTGTGGTAATCGGCTGTAATCAATTGATCGGTGTGGTGTTTGGTGCCCATGGTGGGGCTGATCACGTTCATGGTGGTTTTGGTGATGAAATAGTTTGCATGCAAGATTTTATTTCTTCTACTATTTAAGGATAAAATCTCACTACTCAAGGTATACCCGCGACTCTTTCTAGTATCCAACTTTTGATAGGTCAAATCAAGGATTTGAAACATGAGTAGTTTAAAATTATTTGTTTACAAGTTGAAAGGGATCATGAAGTTAAAGCAAGATTTGAAAAAGCGAAAATCTTTTCAATTTTTAACTGAAAAGGTTACATCAAATGGTAAATGGAAGCAAAAAGTAAGTAAGGAAGGTTCTAATGTAAGTTTCACCGAAAAACTTAAAGAAAGAGAGGTAACATTTAGGCGTGGGGATAAAGAAGACGAAAGGAATTTGGAAGAGGATGAAGATAATAAGCAAATAAAAATGAAGTTGGATATTCTTAATTCTGAAGGTCAGTCAAATAGTGTTGAAAAGAAGAGTAAAAGAAATAAAATATTATTGTATAATGAAGAAAGACAAAAAATCTCAGATTATATGCTTAAAGAATTTCATTTTGTCCCATATATATTTCAAAGGAAAACTTCCAAAAACCATTGATCCATATCGTATGTAAACTTATTATGTTTGGTGATCATGAGCATCGTTTAGAGCAATCCAGAAATATCATGATGAGATTTAACAGGGATGATATATTATTGTACAGAGATTTTTCAATGGAATTTACGGGAAAAACGTTAGATTGGTTTAATTATTTACCTAAATGGACAATTAACATTTTTAGGGACTTTGTCATGCTTTCAAAAATTAATTTGTTGGCAATATAGCTTATAAAAAAGAATAAATTATATAATGTATTTTTACCAAAGAAATAATAAGATATTAAAAAGTTATGTATAAAAGTTTATGCATGAAATGAATGTTGTGGCAATGTATAAGGAAGATATGGTTGTGGCTACATTCTAAATAGGTTTGATTTTAAAAGGAAATTTTACGAGGATCTCGTAAGACTCCATGTTGATACAATGGGATATATTTTGGCAAGGTCGAATTAGTTTATTAGGATTTACGAGTTGAAAAGTATAACCTTCTATTATCGAAAATTTCAACATTCAAAATCTCTTGTGTCAGATAGGAAAAAAGTTGATGAAGTAAGCGTGATGATGTCGTAAACGTTTTTTGAATAGACCAATATATTCATATTATGATAATCCAACCCGAATATATACTTTTTAAACCGAGAATATTGTTACTATTTTTTATAAGATAAATAAAAACAAATTTCAGACCACCTCGTACAATCTTAGCTCCAGCTAATAGAAGGCCTAAAAGATGTTTTTATGTCTACCATAATGATCATGATCATCTAACTAATTATTTATTCCATTAAATGAGATGAGGTGTAAATCTTGATAGATAATGATGAGCTGATTGATTTTGTTAAAAGAAAAAACGAGTAAACAAATGATGCAAAAAAATAAATAGTCACAAAAAGAAAATAAGTTAAAAGGAAGGTGAAATCCTATGGTGATTCATAGGATGATTTGGGAGGGGTCGTCACTCCTCATGAGGATGTGTTGATGATTAGTATGGATATTTTAGGTGTTATGGTTATTCATGTTCTGATTGATAATAGTAGTTTGACTAACATTACATTCAAGAGCATTTATGATGAGATGATTAGGGTGCTTCCGTATAAGCCGGCATATTAAAAATTAGTAAATTATGAAGGTAAATCTTCCAATTATGTCGGGATGGTTGAGCTTTCAGTAAATGTTAGATAAACTAATACCAAAAAATTGTGAGAACTGTGTTTATGGTAAAATAATGTTCCAAGCCTTTATAATGCGATTATAGGACGACTATGGCTGTAAAAAGAGAGATTGCTCTTTCAGCTTTTGAGTAGTGTCTTAGTTATCCAGGTATAAATTTTGTTAGAGTTATTAGAAGAATTTAAAGATTTGTGAGATATTTTTATGCAATCGTTTTTTATTCTCTAAAGTTAGCCTCATAGGAATTAAAGGGTCGTGAATGGATTAGAGGTAATGAGTTGGAAAATGAGGCTGAAAATCCCATAGAGGATATGTAAAGTAATGAGTATTTGGTGGTTAAAGAAGAATATTTTTAGTGAAGGCTTGGTCAAGATCAGAATTCAATTGAGTGAAAGTTTAATTAATAAACTTTTGAATTTGTTGAAAGATAATTCAGAGGCTTTTTCTTGGACTACTGATGATGTTAGTGGGGTGAATTAGTCAGTTATTTTTCACAAATTGGAAGTTGATAGAAGATTAAGGTTGGTTTTCCAAAATATAAAATGGTTTTTCTCAAGAAAATGTAAAGGCTATCGCTAAAGAAGTCGAAAACTTTTTAGGCTTGGTCACAGAAGGAAATCAAAGTATCCTACATGGGTAGCTAATCCGGTTTTGGTTACGAATAAGAATGAAAAATAAATGATATGTGCGGATTTTACTGATCTTAATAAAGCATGTACTGAAGATGAATTTCATCTGCAAAACATTTATCATTTGGTTGATACAACTATCAATCATAAATTCCTATCATTTATGGAAACATATTTAGGGTATAATCCAATTCAGATGAATTTGAATGATGAAGAACATAATACTTTTGAAACATATAGAGGTATATATTGTTATAAGTTAATGTCTTTTGGTTTGAAGAACACTGGATCAACTTATCAAAGACTGGTTAATAAAAAAATTAAAAGCAGTAGGGTAATAATGTGGAAGTGTACATTGATGATATGATTGCTGAAAGCAATACAGAGTATCAACGAATTCAAGTTATGTCTAAATGTTTTGAGAATTGAAGAGTATTTAATCTTAATTTGAATCCTTTAAAGTTTTATTTTAGAGTTTGAAATGGGAATGTTTTTTGATATGTTGTCAGTAATAATGGAATAGAAGTTGATCCTAGAAACTTAAAGCATTGTTAAACATGGAGCCTCCACAAACTATCAAAGAAGTGTGGAAGCTGAAACGGCGTCTAATAGCTTTATCGCTATTTATTTATAGGCTCGATAATTGATCAAAATGGTACGATCGTGACTTGGATCGTATTTGTAAAATGTTAGAAAACATCATAATATTGGAAAAATTGTCTACATATGCTTTTATAGATTTTATGTGGAAATTCTTCTACCAACAATGAGAACCTCTTTCTCCTTTATGGATTTTTTCAAGAACGAATATTGACTCTTCATAGTTGGGGTACCTTAGGAGATGAATGGTTAACATATGTTGATATAATGTATCAATTAGTCACACATACCAAGTAAACTTTATATGGATAGTTATAGAATTTTTTTTGTTCGTGGGTAACTTTCTTTCGATGAGGTACACCTAAATAAGGGTTCGCAAGTCTCGAAGTTCTTCAAATAACTACGACCTCATATGTTGACATATCCCATCATTTAGATTATATTCATAAATTTGTATAAAAATACACTCTATATTTTTTTAATAAAACGAAAAACGATACGTTATATATAAAAAGCAACCGTTTTGATCGATAACATAAATGTAAAATATAAAATAAAAATATATTATCAATTATAATAGTTATATAAAATTTTAAGTTTATCAATAATTATATGTGTTTCGAACAATATCCACGATCGCACGAAACATATACAATTTTAACAATCACTTATTTTAATCTTTCAAAAATTTCATGTCTCCTAAATTATAAATAATTAAGTGTATTTATTAGTATTCATATAATTTAGTATTTTTAAACAAGAAATTTGTTCTAAAAAATATTCAAAAAATACTAAATGTTAATCGTACGTACAAAAGTCATCCGATACCGATTAGTTTTATTCAAACAAATGCATTCATAACGAATTTGAATAACACAATTACAGAAACCATATTTTTTATAGACCTCATTTCATTGTGGTCCACGAAAAATCGAGTTCTTTTTTGTTGAGTGCATAGGCGAAAAATAATTAGATCTCTCTTGGCGACATTCTTGTGCAGAGGTATTTACCATCCCGAAGTCCACCGACGGTCTTCCATATACACGCACCAAGCTTGACCTCATGTTGTCACTTCTCTTTGGCCAACTTTCGAGTGGTCTCGTCTAACTCATTCACGATCATCATTTCCATAGACATAGATTACATTAGCCCCCTCTACAATATTGGAACTCGGTCCTATAAGAACAACAACTTCTCTAGATGACGTTCAAGCTTGATTTTTTCTTTTTTTTGTACAAAGCCAACAAGGATTTAGATTTTTTTGGATTCAACAAGCCTCATCTCCCGTGTGACATACCAGGACCAGGTGTACTCCATGAATGCCCTCTCATGTTGTAAATTTTGCTATAAGTGAGCTTACTCTTCTTTGAGATTTTTTTCCATGATGAAATGTGATTAAGCTAGTATATAGGATAAAGTGCATTTGAATAACGAATAATGAACTGTTCAAAAGAACACATGTTGTTTATGACTCACCATTTTATGGCGCTTAGTTACGGCCTTAGGTGATCTGTTCAATACTATCAGTTGACATTTGTGTTAAACGGCCTAATTGGTTTCATTTGGAGTCAAAATATCGATTGAATTCAACAAATCTTGTGGGATTGATGCATCCATCCCACCAACATCGAGAATGAATGAAACATTAGCACTTCTCTTAGCTTTGAGATATAATAGAACTAAACCACAAATAATGATTATACACATAAAGAAGGTAAAAAAACTAATAACACGACATATAGAATTCTAAACATTATAGCAACATAAAATGGATCTCAACATAACATCGAGTGGAGTAATCTGCTTCACTATTAAGATATTCATATGTTCATATATGTAGTTATACATAAAAATAAATATGTTATTCATACGTCATATTCTTCTCAACCTAAGTTGAGTTCACACTATACATACGATAAACTATAAACATTATTCGTGCCTTTATGATTATGCTAGGATATATTGTTACAAGTAAAAATACCATATATCTATAGACTTGTAGTTTATCTACTATTACACATGTTTGTAGGTTTGAAGTTTATCAATTATTACATATATTTATAAATTTGTAGTTTATTGACTATTATGCATGTTTGTAGATCTCTAGTTTATCGATATTACACATTGATGCAGACAGTCCGGTGAATTGACAGTTTGGAGCTCCGGTGTCAGATTTTGACCCACAGCACCTTGTTTCGAAGGAAATGACATCACGAACGCAAGTCACGAGCTTTTCTCGTGAGCTATGGGATTTTTTAGGCATTCGGGCTCATCTATCCTCTTTTTTCGCAATTTTAATACTTTAGGCTATTTTTGTAATTTTCATATTTTTAGTTTTAGGGTTTTGCTTGAACTCTATATAAACCTATCTTCTATTCATTGTTAGGGGAATTGTTTTTGATTAATAAAAAAATTAGGGTTTTATCCCTTATGGCTTCTACTGCGTTTCACTCTCCATCACACATGTTTTTAGATTTTTAGTTTATCGACTATTACAAATATTTTTAAATTTTCAGTTTATCGACAATCACACGTGACTACGTGGCTTTAAGGTCGCTTTGACCTATCTCTTTTTAAAACTTAGTACTTAATGGTGCTGGGGGAAAATATTGTTATGAGGATGAAGTATGGAGTATTTATAGACCCCTAGAATAATATTTTTCGGATAAGTCAAATAAATCTTAGAAATAAGCAATTGGTGCGAGTTTCCATTCAAAATAATATCTAATAACATCTATAGTACTGTTTAAAAGTAGGTATTTATTAGGCATCGATAATTTAACCAGAACCGAAATAACCGAACCGAACCAAAGAACTGAACCGAAATGGATTCGATTCTTTCATAATACCCAAATGGTTCCAGTTTTAATTACCCACGGTTCTTGGTTCGGACCGCAACCGAACCGAAGAACCGTGGGTACCCGTTAAGAACCGAATACATGTATTAACCCGAAATTTAACATTATTTAAAAATATATTTCTCTTTTCCAAAGTTAGATTCCTTTAAATCTGTTGTCTATCAGTAACCTCTGATTATATTCTCTTTAATAAATGACAACATAGTTAATTCAAAATGGTTCCATATCTATAAACAATTATGCGTATAGACAAAATAACAAAATGTCAACTTTTATATAATCTAATAAACTTGATATCATCTCTCATTTTCTTATATAACTAATATTCTTATTTAATATATTAATTTTGGATCTCTCTTATATTTAGTATTTAGTTTTCTTACAATCTAACACAATTTATAGTTTTGATTTATAAAATGAGTTTCATATCTGTTGATATTGCAGAAAAGTTAAAGTATAAAAAAAATATTCGATTGGAAACAAATTAAATACCCATAGCGAACCGAACCAAATTTTATTTGGTTCTTAAATAGGTACCAGTTTTGAACAACCGAAAGAACTGAACCGAACCGAACCGAACGGAAGAACCGAATTCCCATGTCTAGTATTTATATACAACTTATTATGAACTAGCAAGTTTGTTTTCGAAGTATGTGAAAATTGTTGGGAGGAACACTACCATTTGACCGATGCAAGAACTAGTGTATCGATTAACGAACCTATAAAAAACGATCTAATCATCATGTTCAAAATGAAAAACAAATAAAAGAAAGCATAATAAAACTAAACACACAAGATAATGTTTTATATGGTTCAGATTATGAAGAACTCCTGCGTGCACAAGAAACAAACACTCTTTTATAAAAAAGTAGGTTATAAAAAGACTCTCAAACACAAAAGACTCAATCACTATTTGTTATAAAAGATGCCGCGATTCACAAAACCCTTGAACCTCACTTATCTATCAAAATACCAAGAGTTATTGCACTATTCTAGGAAATATGTTGTTCACGTAATTACACCACCACAGTCACGTCATGCCACATAACACATAACACATTATACCAAGAGCTATGGGATTTTTTAGGCATTCGCGCTCTACTCCAGACCAACCTACTCTGGCTCATCATTGATCTCTTTCGACACAATAGTCACCAGTATTCAACAACTTGTCTCAGCCTTTAAGATCAATAAACATCTATGCAACTAAGTCAGAATTCAAGCTTCACCCACAGAGTTTTAATAGTTCACGCATATATATATATATGTGATAACATATCCAACCATGTCAATATATTCCAACCATATTACCTCTATTAATGAGTTACTTCTAGCATACAACTAATTATATTTCACCTACGCTAATAGTAACTACAATATATGTTGCACACATTGTGCTACTTTTTAGAGATTAATTTACGTGTATCCCAACCTTGCACCAGTCTTTTCCCGTTTGTGAACTTTGAAATTGTTAGTACCTTGGCCAAAACATTTGAAGGGTTCTATTTTTCTAGAAATAGTAGCCACCTTCACTTTCTCTTTCACCACCATGTCTTGGGTGAAGTGTAGCATGATGTCTATATTTTTAGTACGCTTATGGAAAATCGAATTCTTCATTAAATGAAAGGAACTAGTGTTATCACATAACTAAAACTACATCTAATTCTACACTAGTGAGTTCACTCAAAAATCCTTCAACCAAGTATCTTCTTTCATGGATTCTGTATATAAAACTTTTGGCTAACAAACTATTCAAGAAAAGTAAACTGATAACCCGAAGTAGAGTTCTTTGTGTCGATGCAACCTGCATAATTGGAGTATATATTATGTCTCATCACTATATACCTCATATTCTTATGATTATAACACAACACACTTGAGTGCATGCTCATGTGGCTTCCCCAGAGTTGACATAAATCTACTCAACACACTTACAGTGTAGAAAATATCAAGAATGGTCCAAATTATAGCATACACAATGCTACTAATAATATTGGTATAAGGTATATTCAACGTGTATTTCTAATGTGTTTTTTCTCTTGGTATTTGGGTGAAACTAAGTTTGAATTGGGAACCCATAAGATTTCCAACTTCTTTTACTTCAGACATCGAGAAATTCTTTAGGATTATATATATATATATATTCTTGTTTCGATAAGAATAAATCTCCATTCGACATGATCTTCTTGATCTTAAAATCAAGTAACATATTAACCTATTTTATATCTTTCATTTCCAACTCTCTTTTTTTAGTTGAGTTTTTACCACTTTAATCTTTCTCATATCTCTTCTAAATATTAGTATATCATCCATATGAACACCAATATGACTTGTCTCTTCATGTGTGTTTCCATATTACGATTGACACAGTGGTTATAGAAGCTAAAAAATAATGGATCTAATAAAATAATTGAATATTCTATTCCATTGCTTTGACGACTGTCTCAGCCCATTGATGCGTTTTTTCAAAAAACACACATAATCTTTCTTTCTTTCTTTAAACCCTTTCGGTTGACACATATAAATTATCTCTTTCAATTCATCATGTAAAGTAATGGAATCCATTTCACCTAATTAAGATCAAACCTAGAAACAATTGATAGCGGAACCTTAATGGAGGTTTGTTTCACAATCGACAAAAATATCTCATTAAAATCGACACTCTCATTTTGTGTAAAGACTTTAGCCACAAAACTAATCTTGTAAATGGGTAACTCAACACCAAGAATACATGGATTTCCCTTGAATATCCATTTAATCCCAAGTAAAATTAGTATATCAGCTTTCATAATAATAAAGGAGCCTTAAGTATGCTATTTCAACCTTATAAGTAACCCCTTCCTCATTTAACACCCGAGTATAAAGAAGGTTACATTTAACTTTGGGTACATATCTCATATTATTAATTACTCTGGCACATGTAGAGAAATTGATTCATACCATTCCAATCCCTTTAACATTGCATGATTTATTGTTCCTGAGGATGCATCTTTCATCATCAACCATTCTCATGTATTCAACCCAATGATTGTTAGAAGTCATATGAAATTAATTAATTGAATGCATCACTTATTTATCGTTATACCGGTAAAAATAAGAAGTCATTAACTTATCAACATACTGACAATCATCAGATATCACTACAATATCTCACGCTTCAGTATTCTTATTATTATTACCCTTTTTCTTTCTTGAGGAAGTTCTGGTTGATATGTCTATTCTTCTTGCATATCCAACTAATTACCTTTGAATCTGTCTTAACATTTTTAGAATTTGATTGAGAGTTACTTTCTTTTTATTTGAATATCTATTTTTTGAATGACCTCTCATACTCAGTCTGTTACCTTCAGAGTCACCTTTCTGAATACTATGTTTTTAAAGATATCTAGAGTTGCTCTTGAATTTAGTCATCGTAATAGAGTCTTTCCCATTAGGCATGATGTCCATGAAGTGTCCATACTTATCCAGTATAGAACTTAAGAAGATTATTTTTTGATCTTCTTCATCCATTTTCATACCAACTTCATTTAAATAAAAAATGATTCAGTTATAATTATCTAGGGACCTTCAGATTTATGTGCTATTATCTACAAACAATGTGTAAAGTTATTTATTTAGATACAATATGTTAGTCAAAGTCCAGTAAATCGTATCTAGCCTATGCTATATCATCGGGGCCATAAGATCTTCAGATACATCTCGTCGAATTTCATCTCACAAGCTCGATATGAGGATACTATGAGCTTTAGACAATACAACAGAATCAACCTATGTAGATTTGTCGTCGATATTAGTAGTCAATCCTTTCTGTACTAGGTAATCCTTAACCTGAAGCCTCAAAATATTGAAATAATTAGATCAATTGAATGTTTTTAGACTAAGCTTCATGAAGCTCATCTTTTGTGAATTTCAAAATTTCAAGGCGATATTTACTTCTTCAGCCTACAGATCGACCACTAGTCTACTTCTTCTATTGTTATTTTACACTAAATATATCACTTTTTTAGGAAACCACTACCATTCGTCCAAGGAAATAATCAATGTATCAATTAATGAACATAAGAAAGAAAGATCTAGTTGACATGTTCAACACGATCAACAAATAAAAGAAAGCGTATTAAAACCAAGCACACAAGACAATATTTAACGTGGTTCAAATTGTAAAGAAATCCTACATCTTTGGGCAACATATAGTCTTTTATAAAAGAATAAGTTATATAATTACTCTCAAAACAAAATACATAATAACTTTTGTTTCAAAATATGACAAGATTCATAAAACCTCATGTCAGTGTTAATCTCTCACCTCACTTATCTATCAAACGATCTAGAGCTATTTCACTTTTCTAGGAAATATGTTGTTCATATAATTGCACCGCTAAAGTCATGCCATACTACATATCGCAAAACAATATCTTCTTTAATTTATTGGTTTGGGAAAAACTCTAATTTTTCATCTGACACGCCATATTAAAGCCCACTAATTAAAGGATGAAATAACTCATAGTCCATTAACATAAAAAAACCTTATAAATAGTAAATCTAAATTGATATAGATGACCCAGTTAATATAACGAACCTAATTAATATATGAAGACCAAAATAGGAAACCCAATTCGTATATGAGACCTAGTAAATAGAGAGTTCTGTTTTGGTCCAATTGTGGTACTTCGATTCAACTCACATCAGATTAGAGTGGTGCTTTTAATAAGCCCGTTTCTGACCACCGTGCTTTTGGCTATCCTGCTTCGACTCATCATATATATCATTTGACATGATGGTTATCAGATTAACATATGTCTCTATAAATAAGTCATGACTCAAACCTCACCTATAGGGTTTTAATATTGTATGCTTATACATGCCACAAAAGATATAAATAAGCTAATGTACTCCTACAACATTACCTATATTGACGAGTTAATTCTACCGTACACCTAAGAGAAACAACCAAAATACTATCAATTCTCTTTTAAATTTTATTGGTTTCACTAATATAATTTATAAGAAATGTTATTGTTTCTTGCAGGCTGGTTTATCGCGCAATGCATCTGTATTATATAGGTCTGAAACCATATTATCTAATTTATTCAATATTTATGTTTCTTTTTACCTATTTTTTTTTTAAAATAAGGCCCATATCTAGGTTGGATATAATTTTACATGTAGGCATATTGGTGTCCAATTTTCAATCTTAATGCACTTTTCTTCATATAATATGTGGCATATTTTTTGCCCATGTGACTTATATCATACTATGGAAATGATTTTATGATTCTTTAGGGGCCACCAGGATAGAGAAAGATGAAGATGATTCTTGGACTCCTTAGTGCCATTTTGTACACCACTCTATATGAAAAAACCATGACTAAAAAAAAATTCAAGAACGCTAAGAATAGTTAAACCATATGAAAAATAACATGAGTAAATATATTATCTTTGAAAATCTAAGGTTGACGGAATCAAACAAAAGCAAGTAACAAACAATTTATCATGAGTTAAATGTATCATTAGCAGTATGTACCAAATCTAATTGTCGTGATATTGTATATTTTCTGTGACATGATATATTTTGTGGCATGATAGATTTTATATGACAGGACATATTTTTTTATGGTTGGGGCAGGAAACATGAATTTTTTTTTATGGTTGAGACATGACATATTTTTTGTAGCAGTAGTACGACCGATTGCAGTAGTTGTGGCTAAATTTTTTTTTTATGGAAGGAAACATTTTATGTGGCATGATAGATTTTGGTTTGATAAATTTTATGTGGCATGATAAATTTTTTTGGGTAAACTTAAATAATTCTATCATATAACCTGATCAGATGGTACTGTTTCATAATAATTTAGATAGCTTCAACTACTTTAAGACTACTAAACTTTCAAAGGTGAACTTCCAAATCAAGGCAGGTTTTGTGTGTAAACGTAACTATTCTATCATATAAAGACTCTAAGATACTCAATATAAGCTTATAAAATCAATATTCTTGAACCGATGAGCATACAAAGTTGGTTTCAATTCTGATTAGGAAATATATAGCACATACCTACTAAACTGTTGGAGTTTCTCTAAACCATTGAACAACCAAATAGTTCTTATTGAAATGAATCATGCAGATTATTATTACGCAAGAAGTTGTAATGATAAAATTAATACACATAAAAAAATTCATAGTGCAAAAAATATGATATGAATATAATATTACCATCATACTTAACATATCTATATAAACAAAATACACTAGAAAACAAAACTTGTATGTTGTTTTGATTAGATATTAGGCAATATTATCAAGTTATATATCATTAGATTGTAATAAATAAGCCGATTCAAGTGGAAATAATTAGCAAACATACCTCTCAACAAAATAAAGAAAGATAGAGCCAACAACAACATGAGCAAGAACTAATTTTCCAAGCTTCTATTCCAAACCATTAGTCGTTGCTTGTAGCAAAAATTAAAAGTGAAACAACTATCAATAAAAATGATTATATTTATCTAAATAACAAATATATAATAAATAAACAAATAAAAACTAAACCTCTAAACTTTGTTAAACCCATTTATCTCCTTAATAACTTTCAAATTCATCCCAATAATATTAATCTCATCGATACAGACATAACCTCCTATGAAAAGGGAAGTCATGAAAAAACTAACAATAACAAATTTCTTTGTATTCCAGTAAGACTCGGGTTGGATTTTAAATATTTTACTGATTTACGTGCCAATGAACTTTTCATAAGTAAAGAAGCCAGTAATAACATATATCTTTATAGCCTCACTTTCATCTTTCTCAATCTTCCTTCATTGTTAAGTGATGTTATTGTACATCCACATACGTGATTCTTTGATAAAGAAGGAATCCGACAAGTTGATCAACCATTTTTTTTAAGGTTTAATGATTTCAGTTTTTCACTAATTTTATTCTTCTAGTAGACACTTTTGGGTTGCTGCCCACTAACAAAATTTGCCATAATTTTTCTAAAATCGAAATCGAATTTGCGAAGTCTATCAAAATTAAGTTCCACTACCTTCATCCACATTAACATGAGTGAAATATTACTTCCATTAAATTCATAGATTAACTATGTAGGTCTGATTCAATCATTTATTTATTTATTCTCAATCACTTTAAAACATTATCGTTGTTCTCATCTGTTTTTTGATTACTACCAATCAAAACGTGAAAACACAAAAATATAAATAGAACCTTAAATAGCAGACCAAAAAATCTAGATGATTCCATTCTACGATGGAAATAATTTTTAGTGGGGTCGGAAACTATAAAAAAACTTTCATTTTCATTGAGGAGGTCATAAAGTTTTTTTAATAATTTTAAAGATTGTGGTCCTAATATCTTCGATTTTGGTTTTTGAGGTTTCTTAGAGATGGGTCGTCTCTTTCTCCAATTAGGTTACCTAATAATCATTAATCGTTTTTTTAAAGAAAAAAGAAAAGAAATGTAGTATTGATTTTTTTGTATTCAAAATACTTGAATTATCAATATGTTACTTCATATACTTTAAGGGTCAAATTTTATTTTTAAGTACTTAAATATTATTATCATCATGTAAATCATCAAAATATTATTATCATCATATACATTATGTAATCAGTAAATGTTGTTCAGTGTTAAAAATATTATCATCATGTACATCATTATTTTATCCAATAAAAATAATTTTACCAACACCATGATTGATTTCAGTTGTGGGATGAGTGATTATAGTAATCTTGTCTTGTTGTGAGGTACTATTAGACCCCATCAATAACTATTATAAAGTTTGTTCCAACTACATTGAATTGAACTAATAACTCCTTTATATCCACCACTAATGGTACTTCATTTAGACCGATGTTACCATCTTAAATGAACCTAACATTTATAGCTTCAATTAATCTTGTACTGTGATTACGATAATAAAAGTTACAGCTCTTTGATTTCTCAGTAACATGAAGTATTTACTGATAGTTTACCGGTCAACTTTCCATTCATCGTGAAAAGTCATCAATAATGATGATGAAATATATTTCATTTAAGAACGATGTAACTCAGGGAAGATCACACATATCAGTCTGTATTAATTGAAGGAGGTCATTTGACTTTATTATAGTTTATTTATATGTTTCACAAATCTTCCTTCAATTCAATCAACACCAATTCTAAGATCATTAAAGTCTAAGTCTTTAAGGATATCATCTTTTACTAGTCTTTCAAAATGTTGCGTTGATATATGACCTAAGTGTTTATGCCACAAAGATTTCTAATTGTTTTTATCCTACTCCATTTACTATTAACATCTGAGTTATTTTTAAAGTGTAAAGACTAAGAAAAATCATAATTCAAATAAAATTTAGGGATTTATACCAATTGGGTACAAAAACGTATCCAATTTACTAATAAGTCCAGCCTCAAATAGATTTTACCAATATCTACCAAAATATGATTTTATTTACCTATTAGTCCAAACTTAAATTTTAAATACAATTTTACCCTTAATGAATTTGATAATATGACAAAGAAAGTTTGAGGAGAAAGAATTGATTTTGAAATTGGGGTTAAGTATTTTAATTTGGGGATGTAATTGTTTTGTTTTTATAGATAATTGAATCTTTTTTTTTAAATGGGTTGGATCCATTTGTAAAATGGATCTATTGGGGTATGCTTGAGTAAATAGAGACAAATTTTAGACCCATTTCGTAAGTCCCCCTAAAATTTATATAAATCACCTTCCAAAATACAAGTACTAAAGCACACATTGTTTATAAAAAATGAAAAATAAGAGTTTCCAAAAACAGAACTAAAATTATTACCGTTCAATTTAGATATAAAAACTAACTTTCACAAAATTATAGGAACATAACGAGTGATATGCTCTTCATGTTTCTCATTATTACGTAACTTTCGTTTATTATATTTGATTGTAAGAAATACTTGTAAAGAATTTGATACAGAAGTAAAGTAACCATAATCAAGCCATCAAATATCTTTAGGAACTTCTAACAAATTAGATTCATGAATTATAAAAGAATATTTATTCTCATTTCCAACCAGGCCTTCAATTTAAGGAATTGTTTTTCAAGTGGCCAATTTGTTTTATAAAACTCGCACTCCATTTTCTTGGTTCGAAGAATTTCTGAATAAAAACCAAAGCTTTTGGAGCGACAACACCCTTCTTTTTTTTGAAATGTTCTTATTTTTGCTTATATGATTTGTAATCACAAGGTTCAGATTTTCATTTTCAAACTAATTTTAAGGCGAGTTTCCAACAAGAACTTTGACGTTTTTACTGAATATAGAGTCATGGATAATGTCAATCTAGTATTGTGTAACTAGAGAGGTAAGGATGAACCAATGATCATACCAAAATGAGGTGTTCTCCTCACTATGAATCACCATCCTATACAAGTTACTAGACACACACCTAAGACGTAATGTTTTTCTCCAAGTCGAGAAGGGAGAAGAGTCAATCTTTAAAGACCATAAATTATTTTCTTTAATATTCTCATAGATAATCCAGTCACACAGATAGAGTTCTCATTTTTAATAACAATGGACCTTAAGTATTTGAGAACGGTCGTCTGATTCAATGTTTTTGGGTCTAGAATCCCAAGATTGCGCTCAGACAAGGGCAAGGTAACAATAGACCAAGCCATTTTTGCACCCTTTAGCTTTTATTTTATGACCAAGCCAGTGAAAATGATAGAGAGACTAAGAGAGTTCTTTAAGAACTATCACAGGGAGAATGAAGATCGAAGACCAATAAACTCGCCCTGAAAAAGCACAAATTTGATAAGTTGAAGCCTACTCACATAAAAGAGATGTTTGGAAGTCCATGAGGCAATACATGTAGTAATTGTATCGAGAAGGAGTAAACAATACCCGTGATGAGAGGGAAACAAAGATAATTAACAGGGAATGAGCCAACATTGAAACCAATGATATTGATTAAATTTAATCTTAGTAAGTATTTAATCTTAGAGAGAAAGATGTGGCTCTTGTGGTGGTTAACTTTAAGAACGAAGAGTTTAAAAAATTCGTTAAACCATTATTGATAAGGTTGAGAGAGTTCATGACGCCTCGACAAAAAACCATCAAGTCATTTGCGAAACAAATATTGGCAATCTTAAGCTTATGACACTTCCAATAGAAGTGGAAGTTAGCATTATTACTTTTCTCCTTGAGAGTACCAGAGTGAATTTGCATGATCAAAACAAATAAGAAAGAGGACAAAGGATCACATTGTCTTAGACCATTTTTGTTGTGGACATTCCTGTGTGGATCACCATTAATATTAACAATGTATGACACATTTAATGATCTCGTTAATCATTTATTTTGGAAAATTCATGGCCATTAAGATATTGAGGATAAGATGTCACCGAACGTTATTGAAAGATTTCAACATATCAATTTTAAGATCAACCCTCAAGCTTTATAATGATTGTAATAACCTCTTAAAAGTTGTTGAGAGAAAAGTATGTTATTTATGATATTAGGTTCAATAACGAAAGTTGTTTGAAATTTGTAAATCAGATAAGGAAAAAAAATATTGATCGTGTTAGCCAGGATCTTGGAAATAATTTTATAAACTACATTGCAACATTGCAACATGCAATTGGCCTAAAGTCCTGAATGGTGAAGGGGAATCCTTTTTCGAGATTAAGGAATTAGAGGTGGCATTTTGCAATGGGTCAAGACGACCCAGACTTTAGGCCAATTGAGTGGTTGGGGTTCATTGAGACATGCATTAATCTCTATAATGTATGTAAATGTTCTAGGATTTGAACACATCAAAGGGTTGTATGAAGATGACCCAGACTTTGTATATATTTATAAAGAGTGTTCTAAAGGGGAAATTGGATTGCTTAAAAAATATGATGATTTCTTGTTTAGAGACAAGCGTGTGTGTATTACACAAGATTTTGTTGTGTGATCTTATTTTAAGATAAAAATATTGAAGAGGCCTTATAGGTCACTTTATAAGAGATAAAACCTTCACTGTTGTTCGTGAGCATTTAAGAAAAATGTGGAGAAGTTCTGCAACTGTTGTATTATTTTCTTAATATAAAAATAGAGATCGCGTCCTCATGGTCTTTATTTACCATTAATGATTCCTAATATACTGTGGCTAGATATGTATTTGGATTTCATGTCGGGACTTCCAAAATTTAGACATAAATAATATATATATATATATATATATATATATATGTTTTAGTGGACAAATTCTTAAAGATGACACATTTTATACGATGTGTTAAAGTGAATGGTGCATCTCAAACAAACGGTTTGTTCTTCAATAAAGTGTTAAAGTGAATGATGTGTCTGAAACAAAAGACTTGTTCTTTTAAAAAGTAGCGCATCTACATGGAATGCCAATGAAAATTATCGAAGATCAAAACACCAAATTCCTCAGTAACTTTTGGAAAACGCGTTGGAAGAATATATTAACTAAACTAATGTTTTAAAAAAAAATTATCCTAAAAATGATAGCCATACTGAAGTGGTAAACCGTACACTGTCTACTTTACTTAGAGCCAATATGGTTAAAAATATGAGTAAATGGTTGGGATGTTTGGCATTCTTTGAGTTTCCTTATATCCAGTTGACATATTCTACCAACTACATTGTCTCTCTTTGAAATTATGTATGAATTTAAGCCTTTGAAACTATTGGACTTATCGCCCTACCACAATTAAAGTATTCAAACCAAGATGAAATAAACAAGGCTGATATTGTTGAGAAAATAAAGCAGAAGAGTAAAAAAGAGTTATTTCGTGTTAATCATCTAAGAGTTAGTTTGTGAGTCTTTAAAATCATTTAACTCTATTTTACAATATTCGAAGAGAATGATTTGGTTTATATTACTAGTCTTTGTATGACTATAAATAAAATCATAAAATGTTTGCAATGTCTAGATTCAATCAAGTTATAATATATCAATACAAAAAATGAGTTTATGCTCATAATATTTGTACAAGATAAATCAATCTGAAAATTATTCTTATGAGAATGAAGTTTTGTATTGCTTACCAAAGGCTTTCGATCTCATTTTTACCTCAGCTCGATCCATTCTCTATCTATCTTCACCTTCCATCTAATTTTGTTTGTGAGTTCTCTCGAACAGTAACAAGTCAAACCAACAATTCATCTAACTCTACACGCTTCATCTAAATATGTTCAAGTTGTGAGTGTTTTCAGACAACAATTTCTACATCCAAACCGCTTTTATGCCTACAACATGATGTTTTTCTGGGTGAAAATACATTAGGTTAAAAGGGAAAAGATATAAATACAATCATTCAAGGAATAACTCGGTAAATTTGCTGAAAGACAACAATAAAACAACCAACATGATATGTGTAAACCATAGTGGGACCTTAATGTAAACAAAAATGAAGGGATAGCCTATACCTAAATACAAAAGGTGGAATCACTCAAAATAAAACTTCAAAAACCTATATTGGAAGTGTCTATCCAACAAACTACTACAATCCAAATAGTTATACAAACTGCGAAAGATAAAAATTTAACAAGAATAAAAATTTACAAGAATATAATAGTTATCCAAAAAATTTATAGCGAGATAACTAAAACAAAAGATTTTCCTCTTAGTTCATGAGAGAGATGAGTCAAGGTTTGGTTATGTCTGGTCTCACACGGTTGGTTTTGTGTCTCTCATTGTTGGTTTTGTCTGGTCTCACATGAATGGTTGTGCCTGATCTCACATGGATTGTTATGTCTCATCTCGCATTTTACGAACGTAATTTTTTTTCAAAAATTAAAATTAAAATATATAATTATTTTTGTTCGTTCGAAAAAATTAAAATCAATAGTATTTTGGGATAATTAAATAAATATTTATATGTATTTTTTTATATAAAAAAATACACAATAATTTTTTTTTAATATTTATAATGCTAGCAATAAAATGTTATTTTTCATCTCCATCTATAATATTTTTCACAGCAATTCCGTCTCACGATTGATTATATGACTAAAATGTCAAATATACAAACTTGATAAATGAAATCTTATGACTAAAATGTCAACATATGAACTTAACAAATAAAATCTTACAGTAATGATGTCCCTCTGTTATCTAATTACAACATTAGATATAGAATTGATACTTGTAGTAATTGAATTTATAAAGATAATAAAGTTTTGAAACTTTTGAGTTCACAATCTGCAACTAATTCAACCGCCAAAAATCCACAAGTACCATGATTGCTATCCAATTTTGCTTTGACAGTTTAGGCTTAAATGAACCAGGACCACTGTAGATTCCCTTAGTTGCTCCATATGAGAATAAAAGAACTGCTACATCGCCATCTACACTACCACCCAATAACTCACAACTGTTGCGGACGAATTCATGGTTTAGTCTTACTTCTGCAAATCTCTGTCTCTTAACCATTTATATAAATAGAATTCTTATTTTATACCAATGCTACAATTTCATAGTTTTTATAACGAAATAACCTTTTCAAAATTTATATACATTTAAAAATAAGATTTGAAGTGATTAAAATAATTAGTTATAGTTCAATTTCTGTGATGGTTGACAACTCTGATGAGGGCGGAATTCGCCGATCCAAGGAATAGGGGTAACAATGTAATAGATAATAGTTAATATAGTTATTTGAGTATACAAAGTTCTTTAGGGACTAATATGCAAAAATAAAAGTAGCAAAAGAGGGCCCATCGACATGTGATGATGGCCCATAGAGCTTAAGCGGGCCCTCCCTATTTTACTATAAAAGGAGGACCCTTTTTGCCTAAAATGGCATGGAATATTTTCTTGACAAAAAGACTACTTTATCTCTCTATACTTTCTCTCTCTAGAACTCCTCAGACGCTATATCCGAAATAAATTCCTTTTTCAGCTATTTACTCATCATTGGCGCCGTCTGTGGGAACAGTGATACCGAAAAGGAATCTTCTGTCCTTTGAAAATCACATTTTACGGGATGAATAGCGAAGCGGCGACAGAGAGGGATGGTAGGGAGGTCATCCGGGCCGCTGCTGGGTCGGAGGACGCGGGAGCTCCTGGTCGGGAGTGGAACGGCGGTCGTGATAAGCGTTCAACCCTGATTATGACCCGAAAGCAGCTGCTCGAAGATATTGCCCGGTTAGAAGAGGAGCGAGAGCGGGCGCTGGACGAGAAAAGGATTCGTGAAGGGAAGGGCAAAGAGCCCGCCCTGGACGATCGGGGAGCGGTTGGTCACGCCCAAGCATCGAGGATGGAGGCCCGACCTGTCAGGTATTACCGAGATTCACCTCCCGATGATGTAGAGGCTGTCAAGATTCGTCGGAACTCGGGCGTCCATCATACCATGACGTCGGACTATCCCTCAGGCGACTCGTCCGACGAGGAGTACCGACGTCGGGAGAGAGCCCAGCGGACACGAAAGACTCGGTCCCAGCGCGTTCGAGGGTCCAGGGCAGACCCTTCGCGGTACAAAAAGGGAGGCACCGATAAACCGACCCCTGTATCCTTTGAAAAAGAAGGAACGCACGTCGCCAGCCGCGGAGAGCGAGAAATGTTGCCACCAATTCCGTGGCAGCCAACGAACAGCCAAAACCTTGGATACCGAACGAGCAGCCAGTTCGTCGGCCCAAGAGCCGAGGGGCTCTATGAAATCAGGACCGAGGGCCTTGGGGGAGGAGCTTTTGAGCTCGGAGTTAACTGGAGAGCCTCCCCGTTATCTGATGAGATATTAGCGGGACCGCTCCCGAGGCGTTTTGACATTTCTAAACTGGAGAAATACGACGGGAAGACGGATCCGGACAACCATTTGGAGGCCTTTAAGAACTTTATGCTGAGTTTCGATAACGACGATAAGCTCTTATGTAGGGCTTTTTCTATGACATTCAAAGATAGGGCTTCAAAATGGTACAACCGGTTACCGCAGGGGTGCATCAGAAACTTCGGGACTTTTTGGGCTATGTTTAGGCAACACTTCGTGGGAAGTAAGAGTTTCCGTGCCAATGGAGATACTATAATGAACTGTCGATAGAAGCTAGGGGAGAGCCTAAAAAACTATACCAGGCGTTTCATCGATGCGAAGACCGATTTGGACCATTGTGAAGAGAACGTGGCCCTAACGGCGTTTCGGTTAGGCCTGCTCCCGGGGCCGATGAAGCAGGCGGTCACGAAGAAGCAGGCGTTCACTTTTTCCGCGTTGTTGGCACAAATAGAAAAACAGATACTGATTGAAGAAACGGAGGCTTCTGAAGTGGCGGCGCAGATCCAGCAGAGCGCCCAGGCATCGGTCGTAATAAAGCAGGGTTCCCGACTCGACCAGGTTAGAACGGCCCAGCCGATTAGCACAATACCCCCGAGCTCGCAAGCGGTAACTAAACCTTCCGCCCCGACCGGCTTTAGGCCGAAACAAAACGGACCGGCAACGTCCCGGCCCATGTCCAACAAATGGATACGACCGGCCTACTTCGCGGATCTCACGGAGTGCGTATCCTCAATCTACGAAAAAACCAAGAGAAGCGGGATGTACCGAAAGCCTTTTCCTATCCCGACGCCTCGGGAACAAAGGAATAACCGCTATTGTCGTTACCACGAGGACGTCGGCCATGACACGAAGGACTGCATAGCTTTAAAGAAGGAAATACAGATGCTCATTGAGCACGGTAACCTGTTAGAGTATGTCAAGAAGGCCCAACATGCCGCGCCCTCGAAAGAGGTGGTCATAATTCCGAAGCCGGAAACCACCATGGCGATTTCGGAAGTTACGGATCAGTTCGACGTATCGGTTGAGTACCTTGATCCCGAGGTCGGTCGGAATATCATCGGGGTCATCGAGGAAGAGGCGGAAGTTAGCGTGCGTGGCCTTTGTCAACTGTTTGATTCATCAACAGACCTCGGAGAAGGATCTGCGACGGGAACCAGAACTGGCTTCCAAACCAGAACTTGCTTCCAAACCTGGCGCACCTTTTCCCCAACTCTGTACCCCGACGATATCAGAGTTGTTGATGAAAAAATTGGCGACCGTGGCGATATCAGAGTTGTTGATGAAAAAATTGGCGACCGTGGCGATATCAGAGCTGTTGATGAAAAAATTGGCGACCGCGGCGGTATCAGAGTTGTTGATGAAAAAATTGACGGGCTCGTCGGTAAGGTACAAGGCCTGCGCGATCTATTCGAATCCATGACCATCTTCGGAGGGGATTCGATGGCAGGAATAACGCATTCCTCCAGAAAGAGACACATCGTTAACTTAGCTACCCAGATGGAAGCCAGAGCTTGCTTCCAAACCCGAAGCACCCCTTCCCCAATTTTGCACTTTGACGATGACGATATGAGAGACTTAGCCGGGCCTCATGAGGATGCCGTTGTGATCGGGGCAGCGATCGCGGGAGAAGAGGTTCGGCGTATTTTGATAGATACCGGAAGCTCAGCTAATATCATCTTTGCTTCAACTTTCGCCAAATTCCGAACACGGCCGGTACTCGAACGATCCGACCGTGCCATCGTTGGGTTTACGGGAACAGCAGCGGACGTCGTTGGAGAGTTCGAAGGTGTGGTACAATTAGGCCGCGGCCCGTTTAAAAAAGAGGTCACCGTGCTGTTCATAGTGGTCGACGCGCCGGCGTCGCACAATGCAATTCTGGGACGATCTTGGATATCGCGCATGCATGCAGTGACTTCAACTATTCATCAGTGCGTAAAGTATGTGGTTGGCAATAACATCGGGGTCGTACGAAGCAGCCAGAAGACGGCCCGAGAATGTTACCGAGCTGCATTGGCACCAAAGACAGACCAGGAGATGTTCCCGTCCCATGCATAGCAATTAAAGGGGAGCTCCCCCGGATCGCAGCCGGTGGACGACCCTCGGGAGACCCCAAGCCTTTTGACAACCAACGAAGAATGTGAGCTGCATCATTTTGCAGATGGAAAAGGGCTGCGGGTCGGGCTGAATATTTTACCGACTTTAAGAGAACAGATGTTAGCTTTGCTCCGGGAGAATCTTGATCTATTCGCGTGGTGTGCTGGGGACGTCACGGGAGTACCCGAATCATTTGCAGTTCACAAGTTGACCATAAACAGGAATGTTAGACCAGTAATTCAGAAACGACGAGCTTTCTCTCCCGAGAAAGCAGAGGTAATTTTACAGGAAGTCGAAAGGATGACTGGGGTCGGACATATCATAGAAGCGCGATACCCTTTGTGGATATCCAACCCCGTTCTGGTAAAAAAGAAAAGCGGGAAATGGAGGATGTGCGTGGACTTTACCGATCTCAATCGGGCATGCCCGAAGGACCCTTTCCCGATGCCGCGGATCGATCAACTGGTAGATTCCACATCTGGCAATAAGCTACTATCTTTTATGGACGCCTATGCCGGTTACAATCAAATTAAACTACACCCCGCGGATCAGGAGAATACCACATTCATCACGGGCCGAGGGCTATACTGTTACAAAGTAATGCCCTTCGGACTAAAGAACGCGGGAGCAACATACCAAAGACTGGTTAACCGAACTTTTGAAGACCAGATCGGGAGAAACATGGAGGTGTACATCGATGACATGTTGGTCAAAAGTGGGACCGACGTGGATCACCTTACCGACCTCAGAGAGGCATTTGATAATTTGCGAAGAGTGAACCTAAAGCTAAACCCTGAGAAGTGTTCTTTTGGTGTACGGTCAGGGAAATTTTTGGGATTCCTTGTCAGCGAAAAGGGCATTGAAGCCGACCCTGTTCAACTCCGAGCTCTAGCAGACATGACTCCTCCTCGGAGCGTAAAAGAAGTCCAGATTCTGACCGGGCGACTAGCCGCATTGAATCGCTTCATCTCTCGATCATCTGACAAATGTGCCCCGTTTTTTCAGGTCCTTCGACAGGTAAAAAATTTTGTTTGGACTGACGAATGTGACAAGGCATTTTCGGGGATCAAAGAGTATCTATCGTCCCCAAACCGACTGACCAAGCCCACGGCGTACGAAACTTTGTTCCTCTACGTGGCAGTTACCGATTATGCGGTCAGTGCGGCACTGATCAGCGAGTCCGGGCCAGTTCCGACAGCTGTTTACTATATAAGCAAAAGTCTGCTTGACGCCGAAACTCGATATTTAAAGCTCGAAAAAGTGGCTCTGGCTCTGGTAACGGCAGCAAGGAAGATGCGCCCTTACTTCCAGGCGCACCACATTGTCGTCCGCACCTCGTTCCCACTAAAATACGTTTTCCAACGACCAGATATGTCCGGAAGGATAGCCAAGTGGTCGGTCGAGCTAGGGGATTTCGACATTGAGTTCGAGCCCCGAACCGCGATTAAGGGACAAGCCTTGGCAGATTTTTTGGTCGAATTCCATTCCGAGCGACCCGAACAAGAAACACCCCTACAAGAAGTTGCGGGGGGCGAATGGACTATCCGCACTGATGGAGGTGCCAACATTAGTGGTTGTGGGGCGGGAGTTCAGATCATTACCCCTTCGGGTTTGAGCATGTTTCAGGCCATCCGTTTTGGTTTTCACACGTCGAACAACGAAGCAGAATATGAAGCGGCTTTGGCTGGATTGCGATTGGCACAAGTCTGTGGGGCGAGGCAAGTGCGCCTGGTAAGCGACTCCCAACTTTTGATAAATCAGGCCTCGGGGAATGCAGAGGCACGGAAAGAACACCTGGTGCAGTATTTAGCGGCTTTAAGAATTCTGGCCGCATCCTTTGACAAAGTCAGGTACGAACATGTCCCCCGAAGTGAGAATATGACGGCAGATTCTTTGGCAACAATTTCATGCTCGACCAGTTATCCTTGGGTGATAGAACAAGAGAATCCGTCCATTTTTAAACGACATGAGCTCAATAACCGACCCGAAATCGCGTGTCAGATCTCTTCAGTTGCGAATTCTGATTGGCGGCGGAATATAATCGCGTTTTTAGCTGGAGGGCAGCTCCCCGACGATGCGGCCTCGGCTCGCAAATTACGTAACAAAGCAAGGGGATACGTCCTTTTGGGGGATGTGCTGTACAAAAAGTCCTTTAGCCGACCTCTGCTTCGATGTTTAGGTTTTAATGAGTCCCAAGTAATTTTGTCCGAGCTACACGACGGGGAGGGCGCGGCTCACTGCGGATACAAGTCTTTGATTAGAAGAGTGTTTCTCGCCGGTTTCTATTGGCCGACCATAACAACAGACGCCAAACTCATGGTGAAAACTTGTGATACGTGTCAACGATTTGGGAATGCGATCAACATTCCTGCAACGCATCTAGAATCTATATCCGAGGGGTTACCCTTTGACCGATGGGGAATCGACCTGGTCGGACCGTTGCCCATGGCATCGGGGGGAAGACAAACGATCGTCGTCGCGGTCGACTACTTTTCAAAATGGATCGAGGCCGAGCCCTTATCTGCTACAAAAACCAAGGACATTGTCAAATTTATCTGGGCAAACATTTGTTGTAGGTTCGGGGTGCCGCAACGGCTAACCATGGACAACGGACCACAGTTTGATAGCGCGGAAATGAAAGCGTTCTGCACCACGCATAATATCCGACAGTGTTTCTCTGCTCCATTTCACCCGCAGGCGAACGGCCAGGTCGAAGTCACGAATCGAACCATTCTTGATGGCCTTAGGAAGAATCTCGAGGGAAAGGCCGGCAAGTGGCCCGACTATTTGCAGGAAGTACTATGGGCCTACCGAACAACACCTCGCACGGCGACCCAGGAGTCACCCTTTGCCTTGGTGTACGGTATGGACGCGGTCACTCCCGCGGAATCTATCTTTCCCTCTTTCAGGATCGGCACTTATCAGCCGGAGACGAATGACGACACCCGACGGCTAGAGCTTGATCTCATTGACGAAAAACGTCACCGCGCCCATTTAAACGCTTTGCACTACCAGACTTTAATGAGAAGTCGGTACTCCACTAAGGTTCGTCGTCGGGAGTTTAAGGTCGGGGACAAGGTCCTGCGACGGGTTTTTCTACACACCAAAGACAAGAGCCTCGGGAAACTCGCTCCGAACTGGGAGGGACCTTACGAGATAGTCGACAGAATCAGGAGCGGGACGTACCGCCTGCAGAATCGGCACGGGCAACTCCTTAGGTTACCGTGGAATATTGAGCATCTGAAATTATATCTTGAATAGTTTGTAATTTTTTGTGAGTTTTGTATTTCTTGACGTTTTGGTCAAATTTGTAATGATCGGGGGTGTACTCTTTTTCCTACCTTGGTGGCGCAAGGAGGTTTTAACGAGGCACAGGTCAAAACCCGAACCACGTTATTGATTATGAAAATTCCTTGCCTTTTAAAAAATCGATTCATTATGACGGTGGGCGGCTGACGAGCTGGGCACCGTAATCTAAATTTAAAATCAATCTGCAGAACTCTCAAAGAGTTTTTCGGTTTTACCGATCCACATTTTGGCTTTCCAGACCCTCTGGATTGACCTTCGATAATAACTCGATCTACAGAACTCTCAAAGAGTTTTTCGGTTTTACCGATCTACATTTTGGTCTTCCAGATCCTCTGGATTGACCTTCGATAATAACTCGATCTACAGAACTCTCAAAGAGTTTTTCGGTTTTACCGATCTACATTTTGGTCTTCCAGATCCTCTGGATTGGCCTTCGATAATAAATCGATCTACAGAACTCTCAAAAGAGTTTTTCGGTTTTACCGATCTACATTTTGGTCTTCCAGATCCTCTGGATTGGCCTTCGATAATAAATCGATCTACAGAACTCTCAAAAGAGTTTTTCGGTTTTGCCGATCTACATTTTGGTCTTTCAGACCCTCTAGGTGGGCTTGCGATGATAAGACAATTTACTTTTTACAGATCAATTTCCTCTTCGAAAAGTTTTTTGGGTTTCCCGATCTACCTTTTGGCCTCCCAGACCTACTGACGCGACTATCACTAATAAAACAGTCAATCCACAACACAGTACTTAGGAAAATATATCATCCTCATACAGGGGGCCCCATGGCCCCCAAAATAAAATAGGTACAGTACAGAATAGGGGGGGGGCCGCGGCCCCCAAAGGTCTACAACACATTGTCAAAAAAAAAAAAAAAAACCCAGAACAAAAAAAAAAGAAAAGGGAAAACTGATTCACTGATCCCCACCTTCTTCATCTCCCTCCTCACTTTCCTCTTCATCATCCGCCCCATCGGACTCCTCCACTACAATCCCCTCGGGACGATCCTTTTCCGGCACATCGAGCCATAACGAGCCAAGGTGAAGCTCCGGGTATCGGTTGTGGAGTGACAGAACATATGCGGCCTTGGTGGCTGCAGCATCTTGGTCCGACCACAGTCGGCACCGTTCGAGATAGGCCTTGTTGGAGGATTTCAGCTTGTGAACCTCCGACGCTAGGGCTGAGGCACGGTCTTCCGCGGTTTTTCTCGCCGACTCAGCCAACTCCTTCGCCTGATTTGCTGCTTCCGCGGCAGCCTTAGCTTCACTGGCTAGCCTCTCAGCCTCAGCAATCTGACCTTTCGCCACGGCCAGAGCCTCTTCAGCGGTCTTCGCCTGCGTGCGGAGACGAGAAATTTTCGCCTCTGCCGCGGATAACTTCTTGCCAAGCCCCCTAGCCTGGCGCTCTTTCATAGAAATCGGTACCAGCAAGCTGTACAACGACATTGCCAGCCCATCTGAGCTCCGAAGCGGGTAAGGGTGCGGACTGCCCATCGTCGTTAACACCGGGAATTTGGGACCGCTCGACGACGAAGCATCAGGGCCAACAGCCTCAGAAGGCTCAGCATCATCCGGGATAGAAACCACATCGACCGGAGCAGGATCCCCACCTTCAACATGGTCCAAAAGCGCAGGTCGTGAAGCGATTGCCTCAGCGCTGACTGCCACCCGATCCTTTGCCACAACCTTGGGTTTCTTTAGCTTGGACCCCTCCATCTCCGCACGACTCTTCCTCTTCGGCGCTACAACCAGGGTCTGACCCTCCTCTGCTGGATCCGCTACCGGTGCGGCCGACCCGATCGGGTTGTTCTCAGCGTCGGGTCCGACTTCAGGCTCCCTACCGTCCTCCTCCGACTTGGGACGCTTGCTGGGCGCCTTATTCCGCTTAGGCAAATACAGTATGTACCCAGGGCGGCCGGTTCGGGAGAATACCTCGTCGAGGTTCGGAGGTTCCCGCAGCTGTTCGATGGTCAGCACCTCGGGTGAGCACCGCCAAAGGTTGCTCATGAACAGATTCTTGTCCATGAAGGTGCGGTGCATGCCCCGACCCCAGTTCGTCCGGGCATAGTTTTTCAGCACCTCAAAGGTGTCTTCCGCAGCTTTGGCATGATCCTTCTTTACCCCCTGCAGCCAGTCCTTCGACACTACGCAGCGGATCAGAACGTTTAAAAAAAAAAAAAAAAAAAAAAAAAAAAAAAAAAAAAAAAAAAAATATATATATATATATATATGTGTGGTAGTGAGTAAAAGGGCAGTACCATCATGGACCCAAGTCCGCAGGATCCGCCTCGGATTTTCCTTTGTATAGGGAAGCCCGTGCTCCCAACACCCGCTCAAAAAAACGAACCGATGCTTCCACCCCTTGTCCCCCTCTAAAAAGTCATTGACAATTTTCCATTTATTGCCAAGAGAGGAATAGAAGAAGGGCGACTTCGGGGATTTCGACAGACCCGACATGGCGATATACTCCTCCATCGGCATGGCTCGACCAGAGAGGCGGGAAGCCATGATGCAGGACATCAGGGTATACCACGCATTAGGCGTCAGCTGTGAGGGGCAGATTTTAAGAGTGCGGAAGTAGAGCGCAATCTCGGGGTCCAGGGGAAATCGCAGACCCCAGTTGAATAATTCGGTGAACACCACGATTTCTCTGGGTCGGGCGTGAATGGGTGTCTCCCCCGGGGTCGGGAATCGAACAGTAACGCATTCAGGGATGCCCCAGCGAATCAGCATCTCCTCGTGATCGGACTCAGGGAAGTAGACGTACTTCCCCTCGAAAAGAGAAACTACGTCCCTGGTCAAAAGCCAGTCAAAATACTTGGTCGAAACGGCAGTTTTGATCTCCTCGGGCCAGGGATCACCCTGATTGTTAGCAGCGTGGCAAGCTGCAGCAACACACTCCCCCGCGGGAGCAATATCTACCTCGGGCTCTCCAGCTTCATGGGTCGGAACTGAGTCAGAGCAGCGGGCAGCAGCAGCGTTTGTATCAGACGGTCGAACCTGGGAGGAAGAAGCATCGGGAATACCGCGGGCCATGGCTTTATGAGCCTCCTCAACTTGCTTAGGTGTCAGCTGCATTTTCGGCAGACCTAAAAAAGTGACCGCAGTGTTAATACCGGTCCGAAATCCTCTAATCGAGGGTGTAAGCTGAACCATTTCGGGACTATTATCTCCTTCCGTGTATTGCAGTAGCTCGTCGTCCCCCATGGTCAGAAAGGTAGATTTACGAGCACGTCGGGGAGTATGCAAGTTTGTGGAAGATCGGGTCGGATTTTCCGGGCGAACCGGTGGACTGTCGCTGGAGGAAAGGGCAATGGGCTCTGGAGATCGACCGGCTTCGGGAGTCGTAGAAATGGAGAGATCGGAAGCGAGGAAAACCTCTGCGGGAACCGGGGTAGCTAGAACGGGATCGTGAGGAGGTGGAGCGGGAACGAAAGGTTTGGAGTTGGAACCCCAGATCAGGCCAGCACGTCGGTATTCCTCTGCTCTATCGCCAATACTAGACCACTGTTCGAAGCTCCACTCAGATCCTTTTTTCTTGGTGGGTTTTTTCTGCGACCGTCCGGGTTTCATACAACAAGAGCCAAAACGAAGAAGGGTCGGGCGAATTCACTTTCTCTCTCTAGAAATGCTCTGGCAGCGTTTTTCTCTCTCTAAAAAGCTTCTGAGAGACACAGAAGGCTTTGGGGTATTTATAGGGAAGCATGGAAGAGCGGGGGATATCAATCGACAGAAACACAGCGGGAAGGCGAAGAGTCTCCTAGGACTCAAGTCTGTCAGAGGGATGGGCTATTAACCTTTGACACGTGTCGATCCGGGTCTGATGAGCCTTGACGTAAGCACCCGTCCCAAGTGCCGTGTGGGAGTGGGCCGCCGCTACCGGGTCTGGTAATATGGTTTGGCCCATTGGGATAGGCCTAAAGTTAAAAGCCCACAAAACCAGAAGATGAAACGCGTGAAGAAATCCGAAGTAGTTACCCCGCGCGTCGGGGAGATGAAACCGACGGGATCGGGATCCCATAATGAAGGCAGGTGACCGGCGAAAGTACTTCTGGAAAGTCTCCGCTCCTGATAGTTCCCGAAGACTGGGGGGCTACTGATGAGGGCGGAATTCGCCGATCCAAGGAATAGGGGTAACAATGTAATAGATAATAGTTAATATAGTTATTTGAGTATACAAAGTTCTTTAGGGACTAATATGCAAAAATAAAAGTAGCAAAAGAGGGCCCATCGACATGTGATGATGGCCCATAGAGCTTAAGCGGGCCCTCCCTATTTTACTATAAAAGGAGGACCCTTTTTGCCTAAAATGGCATGGAATATTTTCTTGACAAAAAGACTACTTTATCTCTCTATACTTTCTCTCTCTAGAACTCCTCAGACGCTATATCCGAAATAAATTCCTTTTTCAGCTATTTACTCATCAAACTCAGTTTCTTTTATTTGAATATTAATTTTAATAAATATTTTTCAAAAAATTGAATATTAATACGTATAAATAGGAAATGTCTATAACTAGATATATAAGATTTAACTCTGGACCAGCTGCTATCATATCTAACGGCCCAAAATATTTGTAAGGTTAACGAATCTACATCGCATCGATGGTAAAGTTCTCTCAAAATCTAGTCATACTAAATTGACCGCTTATAATACGTACACCGATACATCTCTTATTTTGAAAAACTTTTCTATAGAATTGTTGGTTGTTTAATTAATTTTCGTTTGCAACAATATGAAATCATAATAAAGTTCTGAATTTGAGTGCTTTTCAAAATCGTCTAGACAATTGACGTTGTTATTGACGTTGTTTGAGTAGGATTTTGAGATTCTATTGGAATATTTTAATGTAAAAAATTAGTTTCCTCATAGATGATTTTGTATTAATGACTTCATTCTTGGGGACGATGCGTGGAATGCAGCGAATTTATAATTAAAAAACAAACTCGTAATTTATATTCGTTAATACGATTTTATTTCAAAAGTTTTTATCGTTAGAGAAATCAATAATATCTAAATATTTTTTTTATCCTAATCTAATAAAAAAAGTTAGATCGAAATTTAACCATTTATTACCAAAACAATGATCCTAGTTGGTGAGCGACGAGAGGCTGGATGAAGTAATTAGAGTTTTGACTCTTTAACTTAAACATAAAGTTAACCACACAACACGAGATTTAACGTGGTTCGGATGGTGAAGAAATTTAACATCCACGGACAACAGACACACTATATATCACAGGTTCTAAAAAGAATATTCAAACACTAAATATTCAACCACTCAACTTTTGTTACAGAACACTCTCAAATTCAAAAATGAACTATAAATCTCAAAGTATTTATTCAAGTGTTAATCGTTTAACCCACTACACTCTTAAGGCGAACTGAAGAACTTTCTCTCACTCTAGATTTTATTCAAGTCTTACTTATGAAAGTACAAAGCTTTAAACTTTTCTTTCAGTTTATATATAATCAAGGATGTGAAGTATAGCATAACCGTCTCAAAATAACGATGCAACAGGTACAAAGTTTCCCAACCAAATGAAGAAATGTATCGTGCTACACTAACACAAGTATGGCTGCCGGTTAGTGGAACTATTTTTTGACTTACGACTATCGGCTAGAGCATGCGTACTTCTTGTCTCTACTTCAAATACATGCTCCAGACTAATTCTCTTGATCAATGTCATATATCTTTCATCCATTCAGAATATTCTCATACAAGTGGTCATATTTATTCATGAACACTAGAGCATGTCCATAAAGTTTTAGCCAAACATCCCCCACATGTTCAGTCCAACAAGAGTCTAACATGCACCTTTGGTACTAGAAGTTTCAATATACGTTTGTCTTTGGCTATTCTTAATGCTTAGGTTTCTGTAAATTTCTTTACATCTAAGTCTGACGAGCACCCAACAATTCAGCTCTAAGTTACACCATACGATAGCAAGTTACAGATTCAATATTAAGTTGCAGCTTTAACACCAAGTTACAACATTCATCACCGAGTTACATCCTTCGACATAGATCTTGTCGCACTCACTTTGAGCATATACTTAACAATTCTACACCTAGGCTTATACTAACTCCGGGATATGTTTCCTCGGTGATCAAACTACTCATTAAAGATATATTGTTCTTGTATCTTCAAAATGATCAAGTCTCATGCAATGTATGAAATTTATTGTGACAATCCTTCTCGATAAACCAGTCTGAAGATCAGATTGCGCAACATCCACGTAATATTTCTCAAGATAAGATCGTGTTATACTTGAAAACCAACTTCAAGTATGCTTGTTGCTCCATAGTTTTAATACTCAAAACCTCAAACCCATAAAACTTAAAATCAAGTCCCAATCCATGCAATGGTTGAAATTCATTTGAAAAGACCGCACCTGAACCCAGCTTGAAAAATATTTTCTCGAGAAGCATCCTAGTTTTCACCCTTATGTTCAAACTTGTATCTCAACTCTAGTTTCACCTTCGAAAATAATATATGTAGTGCTAGGATCCAACCAAAAATGCATATAACCTTTACAATATTCATGACAACCAAAAGTTTATAAGCTTCTTTTGACGATGATTCCAGGTATCCCAACAACTTATTCACTTAGTTACTTGCTAACTCGAGGTATCATAATCATACCTCTTACTCTAATTAAGGTCTGAATCATCTTCTCAACTATTTCATGCTTCAGAGTACTTCTCGAGACGTTGTGCCTAAAAGATAAAATTTAGAACAATATCTAGTGAATGGTCATAAGTACAATAATATCATGCAATTATCAGTCTTAACCGTCTTCAGGTACTTTCCATATTGGATTTTCACGTGGTTAGGCAAACCTTTAAAGGCCTCCAGTCTAATCTCAGTAAAAAAATAACCAATACTAGACGCATCTTCTACTACATACCCATCCAAAACTAAAATAATACCAATTCGACTAACCTCCATAACAAAATGTGAGATTGGCAAGACCATAAACCACTTCTCTCTCTAAAAAGGTTTTTTCGGAAGCTTTATCTCTCCAGAAAATTTGGTATGAGATCAGTGAGAAACAACAAGCATTTATGAGAGAAAGATATGCCTTAGTAAGTCTCAAAACCCAAGGCTGTGAGGGGATGTTTTTCTATGGGCAAAGTCTAAATTATAATAAATGAGTGCATAAGGAATGAGTGCTTTGTCCCTAGATCAATTTATGTCCGAGTAAAAGACAGGAAAATGACATGTTAATAGATAGTTAACAAATGAGAAAATATTTAATTGGTGGTGTCAGAGAATTATGATGTCATTGAAAAAGAAACTTTTGAGAGTAACGGTTGGTTTGCACACCTGAAAACAGACAAAATCCGATGAAGAATTTCTTATCTACAAAGATTGATAAAACTTGAGGAAGAATTCTCTAATGAAAAAGAAGAATTCTGTGTCTAAAAAGATCAATAAAATCTAAAAAAGAATTGCTTATCTACGAAGATTGACAAAACTCGATGAAGAATTCTCTAATCAAAT
Source organism: Limnanthes douglasii subsp. nivea (assembly GCA_036936605.1). Lineage (NCBI taxonomy): Eukaryota > Viridiplantae > Streptophyta > Magnoliopsida > Brassicales > Limnanthaceae > Limnanthes > Limnanthes douglasii. Next base: position 368,780,319 of record JAUPFV010000002.1, on the reverse strand, counting down.
AGAAGGAGTCTGTGTCCATAAAGATCAATAAAATCCGATAAAAAATTGATTATCCGTGAGTGGCAACATTCGAAGAAGAATTCCTTGTCCCAAAAGATCAACGAAATCCGTTGAAGAATATTTTACTTATGAAGATTGATAGTAATGAAAGTGTTGAGTAGTCCGATCGGAATAAAAACAAGTAAAATGACAGTCTTTGTTCGAACATTTTCACAAGGACTAGGGGACTGCTGATAAAGGAATAATTATGCAATTCGAAGACATTGACAAACTAAGGTTGTAATTTAGCATAAAGAAAAACTCTTAGGAACAATTGTCAATTATGTAATATAAAATGACTATTTTTTAATAAATAATAAACTTAAGGAATGGACCACAATTAGTAATTTGTCTAGACATGTGGTATACAACGGATGTACTATAAAAGCACACCACCTCTTTTTGGGAAGTGTGATTGATTAATGATTAGAGAATTATTGCTTGCGAATTTCTCTCTCTAGATTGTGGAACTTCTCTCTCTAAAAATACCTATAATTATTCATATTAAGAATTTAGTCCTCCAAACATTTCTTTATCCATAAATCCTCTCTAAAAGTTTTGTAGAACGATCAATCTCTGTCCTCATACTTAAATCCTTTCTAATCTAACCTTCATATAGATAAAATTTTATGTTTAAGTTCAATGATATATCTCAAATATTTTAAAGCTTTCTCCACTCCAAATCATAGTTTGAATACAATAATTTATATCTTCTCAACAATATAACTTACATCATCCCCCAACTTGGGATTACAACCTTCAAACAATTCTAGGTTTCTAAACCAATTCATATTGGAATCATATGTAACGACTCTCCAAAATCGAGAAGCCACTTGTTATCGTACCTACAAGAAGATTCCACCAAATTATCAGAATATTCATAGTCATTTGAAACCATTCTTGCATCTCCACCTTTGGTCTTTGAATACTATTTATCATCCTCTTTTAGGGGCCGTTTCTACTGATATGGCTATATTGTTTTTTGTAAAACTAATCTTTCACCTTAAAACCAACATAATTCTTGATTGAATTCTTAACCTTCTCCTCATACTACGTCTGAAACCACCAATGTCACAATTTAGAACTGACTTATTTTGAAGATCTTTCAAGTTCAACACAATCTTAACTTTGGCCATCGTAAGAGAATCTTTGCTATATAGAATTGTGTCAACAAATTACTAAAATAATTACGATATAGAACTCATCTTCTACCTTGGTACCGACTATATTCAAATTAAGAATAATTTTATTGAAATCATACAAGTGTCTTTATATCTCATGGTTACTATTTGCGTATGATTTCTTCATGTGAGTAGCTTTCATCTTATTCAAAATACCCAAGGACGAAGACTCTTCATACTCCTCTAGAAGCACGTTATCCTACAAGTTCAAGATCATATCACTATGTGCCTTGGACACCACTTTGACACTAGTCTTCTTTGTATATTTCACATCGATGGCAGATGATGTTCCCATATGTAAATAAATTTTGTAAACTTAATTATCAAGAAATTAAAATCAGTATCTCCTATGAATTTATCAAGGTCAAACTTCATGAAATCCATATTTATGGTTGTATTTGATTTTTTGGTGAGAACAAAGTTTTCATACTCAAGACCCGAAATAATGTTTTTCCTTCCACCTTATCTTATAATCCAACAATGATAATTACTTATAGATCTCCACACCCAATGCACCATTTTTCTAGGACAGTTGGTGAATAGATGCCAAGAGACTGAAGGCCATCAGAGCTTTAGCTCTTTACCTTTTCAAACATAAACTTATCAAGAAGAAACAAACGTAAATCAAATACATAAGGGATTTAACGTGGTTCCATTCGTGAAGATATCCAACATCCTCGGGAAACATACAATATATATATATATATATATTTAACGTGATTGCAGTTTCCGCTCCTGATTTTAGTATTGCAAATGTCTTCGAGAAAAATAAGGCATTGGGTTGTGGTGCAATCACTCATTTCTCAAATGCTGGAATTTCCAGTCTTCTAAATTTTTCATGGATTAGTCAGTTAATTGCTTCGTATGTTGGTCCTTATCTCATCAACACATAGTAGCTTCATATGTTGGTCCTTATCTCATCAGCACATTTCTTCAATTCTTGAGCGGATGAAAGCTGATAAAAATGAGGGGTATGTTTTAGTTACAATATTATTTGTAGCTAAGGTTGTCGAGTGCTTGATGCAACGCCACATGTTAACCGAGGCATCGCTTATCATTCTGAAGTAACTATGTTAACCATGTTGGTTAGACTTCTAAAAGTCTTAAGGCTTGGTTATTTTCCATTTCTTAGTCAAACTATTATGAGAGATGTCTCCAACTCGGTTCGTACTTAATTATTCATGCCTCGTTATAACCTTTGCCAGCCAAAACCTCTAATGAGAATAAAAAGCTCTATTTTGCCAAAGAAAAGAGTACAACTAACAGTTAGTAGGTTGCTAGGGTGTTACATGTTTCTTGGGCATGCTCCGATTATTTTATATGGATGAGTAGCCTCTATTAGAGATGCACATTCAGAGCTAAAGATGTATCCGTATGGAAATTACTATCACATGTGCATATGTGCAAGAGCTATTTTTTGGACACTTGAGTTTGAATCCGGTCCGAGCCTAATTTTTACGAATCCGAGCGCGTCCGTTAATGTCCGTCGGTCAATCCGGTCCACCTCGCAGACATTAGTTTTAATATATTTAAAAAAAAATAGATCAACTCACGGACAAATTAGAAACCTGAACCCAACCCGACTCAGTCGCGGGTTATAATATCTATGTCGTACCCAGCCCGTTCTATGTTCAGACCACAAAATATCTGGCCGGACGGGATCAGGTCGGGCCATGCAACATCCGCATTTCCATCCCTAGGTAGGTGTAATATTCAATTTGATGTAACCATTTACCAATGGGCTAGTTTGTATTTAATTTAACATTTTAAATAAAAACTAATTAGATTGAATACATGTAGGATAATATGAGACATTAGTATAATTATACTCAATCAATAATATCCCAACTAGGATAATACAAGGGTACATGCGTTAATTTCGTTTGTTGACTTTATTTTAACTTTGACCTAAAGTTGAAGGACCAATGGTGATACAAATTTATGTTAAATTGATGCCAGGGGACAACTTCACATGAATCAGAGGATGTGGTAGACTAACTTTATTCGAAATGAATAAGTCATGGAATACTAGCGGACTTTTGAAAGTCCAAGGACTATCTGTTACTAAATGTGATAGTTTAAAGACGAATTATTGTTCAAATCCTATCATTATAATTTTGTTATAGGTTTTATAAAAACAATTTAGATTTTGAATTGTTTATAATTTTTGGTAGTTTATGTTTTGCTCATAAAAAGAACAAAAAATTAATTTTATAGTTTTAAGATATATCATTGGGATATTATTTTGAAGATCTTTCAAGTTCAACGCACTCTTAACTTTGGCCATCGTAAGAGAATCTTTTTTTGGTATAAAAAGCGTATAATATTAATGTAAATTAAAAGTTACAAAACTTCATGGTGTAGTTAACCCTTATAATTTATGAGAATCAGGAAAGTATACAGAAAAGACATAGTGCTGAGGATTTGGGGTATCCTTAGATGTTAACTCAGGAAGGGGTATTTCGATCCTTTGAATCTGTAGCGGAGGTCGGAGATAATCAAATGAGCGGTGCTACCCGGGCGGAATTGATTATCATTGTAGATTATGTTGTTCCTTTCTTTCCAGATGTAGTAGACAGTGGCGTAGAAGGCGGCATTCTAGTGAAGTCGGCGGTGCTCATTGGGGGGAGCCCAGGTGTTTGCAGTATCGTGCCATTGGTTCCAAGATGACGACACTTGAGGGAGAAAAATTCTTTGGGTAAGGTTTTCCCAAATGGTTGAAGAGTAAGGGCAGAGGACTAGGAGGTGATCTAGAGTTTCAGAGGCGGTATTGGAGAGGATACAAGTCGTTGGGCAATCGAGCCCCCAAGAGATAATTCTGTCGCGAGTGGATAGTTTGTTGTGGATAGCTAGCCAAGTGATGAAGGAATGTCTTGGGATCGAGAATTTATTCCAGACGAGGTTTGCCCATCTGACTTTGGGAGATGGAGGTTTGAGGGCAGCGTAGGTACTGCTGATGGTGAATTCGGGTTTGGACTTATTTGGGATCCAAACAAAGGTGTCTGGATCCAAGGTGGCGGGGGGAAGGTTTTCGAGAGCAGAAGTGATTTCTCGGAGATGATCTTGGAGGTGGCGGTTGAGGGATCTAGCATGGGAGGGCCATGACCAAACCCCGTCAGAGAAAATGTCTTTCACTGTTTTTATGTTTCGGAGGCGAGTTAGGGTGAGGATGTGAGGCCCAAATCTATTGACAAGAGACGTAGGGACCATGGGTCATGCCAAATGGAGGTGTTTGCTCCATTTCCAATCATTACTCGATAGAGGTTTTCTGCTTTGCTTCTTAGATTTAGGATTTTTTTCCAACTCCAGCTCTCGGAGGATGGGAGGGGAAGGGACCAGGAGCTTTTTGATTTGATTTTTTCAGAGAGAATCCATTGCGTCCAGAGAGAGCTTTTGTTTCGAGTGATGATGGACCAGAGGAGTTTGAGGGTAGCCGTCTGATTCCAGATTTTTAGATCTGGGATCCCAAGGCCGCCCTTCTGTTTGGACACGGTCAGATTGTTCCATGCAATTTTTTCTCCAGCAATTTTCATTTCTGGTCCTGACCAGAGGAACCAACGTAGTAATTGGGACAGTTCGTTGAGGACGCGAGCCGGGAGGATGAATATGGTAGACCAGTAGACTTGGCTTGCGAAGAGGACTGAGGTGATGAGTTGAAGTCGACCTGCGTATGAGAGGTGTTTAGAGGTCCATGAGTTGATGCAGTTAGTGATGTTGAGGAAGAGATGGCGGCAGTCATTGTATGTAAGGCGCGAGGAGATGAGAGGTACTCCTAGGTATCTGACAGGGAGGGAGCCTTCCGTGAAGTTCAGGAGGTTGAGGATGCTGAGCTTTATTGAGGGGGAGGTGCTTGAGAAGAAGATAGTGCTTTTGGAGGGATTAAGGTGGAGGCCAGAAATTGCGGCAAATTCAGTTAATCCTTCCAAGATAAGTTTAATTGACGGGAGATTGGCCCTGCATAGGATCATCAGGTCATCCGCAAAACTGAGGTTGATTATCTTGAGTTTATGGCACTTCCAGTGAAAGTCGAAGGAGGGGTTTTGGCTTTTTTCTTGAAGTATTCTTGATAGCACCTGCATGACAATAACAAAAAGATACGGGGAGAGGGGGTCCCCCTGACGAAGACCATTTTTTCCCGGGAAGGGGCTCATCGGCTTCCCGTTAATACAAAGAGAATAGGAGACAGAGGTGATGCACTGGATGATCCAATTGATCATAGGCATAGGGAAACGCATGGCTAGAAGTGGTGTGGATAATAATTGCCTGAGGGTAGGCTGGTAATTTCAAGTGGAGTTTTAAGGTGGTGTGAGGGTGTTTAATGGTTTAGAGTAGAGAGTAGAGAGATAATTAAGCAACTTGGTAGCAGTTAATTCTCATTACCCATAGTTAATGCGGGTGGTTGGGTATTTATAGTGTAATGTTTGGGCCCTTATGGGCTTTCGGGTCATGTTTAATGGACCCGGGTCATGTTCAAAGACCCATGAGCTCTAAGTAGGAGAGCAAGTAGCTTAGTCAAGAAGTGTTTAGGTTTTTTAGTACTTTTGTCATAGTTCGAACAGCCTTAAGTTCATAGTGTTCACAGAAATCTGTCCGGTCCAAGTGACCTGTTCGATCCCTGTCCATGTAACCTGTCCGGTATTCGGAGAGACTAGACCGATTTGCCCTTGTTCGGGGAGCATGCTGAATTCGGACTCATCAGGAGCCCCTTTTTAGGTGTTTGAGCAAGTATTTTTGTCAAAGAACTGAAAAACAGTCCGACGTCAGAAGTGGTTTTCAATCCGGACAGATCTATGGGTATACCCGGACAGATTAAGCTTTCACGAATTCAAAACGGTTTTTGTCAGAGTTAGTGGGACACGTGTCGCTCTCTGATTGGTCACCCCAGCCGTTTTTTCACCTTGAATTTCGCACCACCTTCTTCAACAAGTAACCTCCTTAATTACAAATGGTGACATCAGCGCCGTCTTTTAATCATTGCCAAACTTTTCGAATTCTCCTAGGAATCAACTCCTCTTTTGAGATCTACTATAAATTGAAACTTACTTTCTTCTGTTTTCACTATCTCTTTCACATTTACTCTGCAAATTTACTCAGAGCTTTCTCTCTCTAAAGCAAGGGTTTTCTGGGTAGTTTATGTTTACAGCAAGAACAACACTGATCAAAGGTGGGTGGCTCAATCTTTCGGAGTTGGAAAGAGCACAAAAAGTTGAGAAGGAGAGACGAATAGCAGCAGGGCTACCTTCATCACCCGTTGATAAACCAGTCGCCTCTGTTACTGAGTCAGATCGAGGCTCATCTTCCTCCAAAGGTACTAATCCCAAAAAACTCTTTCAATCCACCCTTTCGCCCATAGTCTCTAGTTCCTCAGTTCAGGAGTCAGTACCTGCTGTTGAGCTAGGAGTCACAGTTACAAGCGTTAGGAAAACTTCACCTTTTATTGCAATGGGGTCTGACACAGAGCATTCTCCGAAAAATCTGGTGGTTAAAAGGTCAAGACGGCTAGTCAAAGGGCTAGCTTCCAAGAATACTCCCTCGAAATCGGGGGCAAAAAACAGTGGCTCTGGGTCTGGAGTGCCCATCAGTGCTCCACGGGAAAGGCCATCTGGTCCGGAGGCCAGCAGTCCGGTACCTCCAAGAGAGACTTCTGCCTCTGAGCCCCAGCCTGAGATAAGAAGTCAAAGAAACACAGAAGGCCAGCAGTCCGGTAGCCAGGCTGAGCCAAGTTTTAACCCTCCCCGGACCACTACCACAGACATTCCCCCAACAATTATGGAGGAAAGAATGGAGGACTCTGCTGAAGAGGTCCCTTTTGAGTCTGAGTCCTCCAGCCAGACTGAAAATGCTACTGCTGCCAAAAAAGGCAAGTAAAACTGTACTTGAGGCATCCGGACCTGCCGGAGTGCCTTGAAGAGAAGGTGGGGCCGTGTTTCCACAGAGTTGAGCTCAAATATCTCTTGGCCTTACAGAAGACCAAGTATGCATTCATCCATACTTCTGACCTGGGTCGAATGCGCACAAAATGGGGGATCCCAGAAAATGTAAAGATAAGGATCCCCATAGATCCGGAGACCCCTATGGATTGCAAGAGGAATTAAATAGTCTTTTTTACAGAGCTATTTAATTGGGGACTCATGTTCCCACTGGACCCGGAGATCGTTCGATACTTCCACCTGGTGAAGCTCTGCCCGAGCCAGCTGAGCCCCAATGGCTGGTATACTATGATGTCATGTATCATGGCATCTAGGCTGTCCGGGATCCCTCTCCCTATGGAAGAGTTCGCAGCGGTGGCCAACCTTTGCAAGCATCACCAATTTCCCTTCTACCATTTCAATATGGGGAACGATCTCAAGGCTGTTGATGATCTCTTGGAGTCAGAGAGCAAATGGAGGAGCCAATTTCTGTTCGTCAGTGGCGCTTGGGAAAACGGCAAGAAGATCAAGGCTGGAGAGAACCCAAGACTCCTCAGGAGCAGGTGGAGGAGTGACCGTAAGCTTCTTACTTTAAATCTCTGTCCATTTCTCTCTTTTTTTAAGTTAGTTTAAATTACCTAATTTCTCTTTTGTTCTAACAGAGCTGCCAAAGGAGTTCGGGGATTATTTGAAGGCCGGACAGGTTACCTGTGGCAAAATCAATGCTTGGGCCGCAGAGAACTGGGAGAATCGATTCCACAAAGCCTTTACCCTTGGAAATCTAGCAAGGTCTCACCTGTGGAACACCACAGACCGGAGAGACCTATCTTGGGAGGAGCTCACCACCCAGCCTCCTGAAGACATTGTGCTTAGAAGGTCCCACGAACCAGATGGGACACTCTACCTGCCTGCCCGGGCCAAAGCCCCAAGCAAAATGAAAGGCAGGAGAAAAGGCAAAAAGGTGGCGAGCGATGCTGAGAAGGATGCCCCAACAGACCCGGAGGGCCCGGCCCAGGTTCAAATTGATGCAGCCCTCTTGCAAGTGGTGGAGCAAGAGACCGAAAGGCAGGAAGTAGACCTCCCAAAACCTCCAAAGGCTCCCAAGAGGACTCGCAAGCAAGTAGGTGAAGGCGCTGACCGGGAAGCCAAGAAGAAAAAGACTTCCCAAGGAGATGAGCTCGCTCTCCGGGATTCGGAGCCTTCTTTCCCCACTGACCCCTCTGACCCAACGCTGGCCGAAGAGATCCCAAGGGACTTTCATACCGATGAGGTAGAGGGGGGAGATCTCAACCTCGATGGAGTGGACATCACTGGTCTAGCTGGGCTTGGTGAGTATTTCCTTGGCCTCCCAGAGATGAATTCGTAGGGCCCTATGTTCCTCCAAGCAGCTCCAATACGGTCAATTTCAATGGTAAGACTTTCATTGTCTCTAGTGAAAAGGACACCATAGCCCATTCCTTGCTTAGTAATGTGCAGCCAGTTCTTACATTGGAGAGACAAGTCCGGAGTCAAGCCGACACCATCAAAGACCTCAAGTCTGAGAAGGAAAAGCTGTCCGAAGACCTCCGCACTGCTACTACCAATGCTGATTTGCTTAAGGAAGCAAATGAGGAGCTGAAGAGGAATCAAGATGAAAGCAACACAAAAGTTGCCACCCTAGAAGAAACCATAAAAGATCTTCGGGAGAAGCTGTCCGGTATGGAGAAGGGCCTTACTGTCTCAAGGGGAGAAACTACTGCAAAGGAGAAGATTATCACCAACTTGACTACTGACAAGATTGCTCTTGAAAATGCAGTGACCCAGGCTGCTGAGGAGAAAACTGCTTTGTTAAGAGACCAAGAGGCCACAATCAATGCCAAGATCAATGCCTACGCCAGGGAGATGATTAAAAGCGAAGAGTTATTGATTCGAAGGGTGAAGTCTGATATGGTTCTCCTTTTTCATGAAAAATTTCCGAAGAGGACCCTGGGGGACTTATAACCCTATGTGGATGATGACGACCTTCCATATTATACAATGGTCGAAGAGGATGGAATTTCTAGTGGGTCTTCATCTGATGATGAAGAGAGGACCGGAGAGAGCCCAGGTGAAGAGGAGAATGATCCCAAAGGCAAGAAGGTAGTCGAAGGGGGGAGCGACTCTAAGGGTAAGAAAGGAGATGAAGGGGAGCCATCTTCAAAGGCTCAATCTTAATTTATGGTTTACTTGGTTTATCTTTTATTTAAACTAAAGTCCTTGGAAGGCCAAGGCACTCTTTTTGTAGTGGTGTCCGGTATTTGTTCGGACAGGTTTTTTGTGCTGTATCCTGACTTATTCGAAAGTCCTTGGAAGGCCAAGGCAATTTTAAGTTGTTCAATGAATACTTCTGTTTTGCACAACCATCATCTTCTTTCATTGTTTGTTTTAGTTTAGATAGCTAGAGTTTAAGTAGCTTTTAGTTATTGCATTCTGAGAGTGTTTAAATTCTCTGGCTAGAGTTTAAATAGCCCTTAGATCTTTCAGTCCGGGTAGTATAACAAGAGATAGAACTTTGAAAATACTTAGAAAATTTTGAAGAAGGCATCGAATTATATTCAACCATCCGGACACCTCACTAAAACCTCCCCGTGCCACCAGGGAGGAAAGAGTATGCCCCCAAATATTTACATGGAAGTTCAAACAAGTAAATATTTACACAAGTGTTATTCCAAGTACATCCGAAGATGCTCAATATTCCAAGGGTGAGTTAGAACCCTGCCATCTTTGTCTTCCAACCAATAAGTTCCAGGATTGATTCTTTCAACCACAACATACGGACCCTCCCAGGTCGAGGCCAGCTTTCCGAAGAGCTTTTCTTTAGTGTGTAAGAAGACCTTTCTTAATACTTTGTCCCCTGGTTGGAAATCTCTTCTTTTAACTTTAGAAGCAAACCTGCTCCTCATCAAGCCCTGATAGTGTGCAATTCTAAGGCGAGGTTTAACCCGTCTTTCTTCTATCAAATCAAGTTGATTTCTGATTGCCATTTCATTAGCGTGTCCGGAGAAGTTGTGAACACGAAAGGAAGGGAGTGTCTTCTCTATGGGAGCTACTGCATCCATTCCATAGACCAAGGCGAAGGGTGATTCTTGTGTTGCAGCCCCAGGTGTTGTCCGATAGGCCCACAAGACTTCTTGTAGATAACTAGGCCACTTCCCAGCAGCCCCTTCCAGATTCTTTTTTAAACCGGACAATATAGTTCTATTAGCCACTTCAACTTTCCCGTTGGATTGTGGGTGGAAAGGTGAAGAAAAACAATGCTGTATACCCCTTGAGGCACAGAAGCTTTCCATTTCTCTATTGTCAAACTGTGGCCCATTGTCTGTTGTTATTTTCTGTGGGACACCAAATCTGCAACATATGTTGGATAGAATGAATTTTATGACAGCTTTTGATGTTGTCCCTGCCAGGGGAGCTGCTTCTATCCACTTTGAGAAGTAGTCAATGGCCACAATTATAGTTTTACGCCCTCCGGACGCTAAAGGGAGAGGCCCTACTAGGTCCAACGCCCATCGAGCGAAGGGAATGGGCTCAGAAATGGATTCTAGAGGAATGGATGTTACATGAATTTCATTGCTGTACCTCTGGCATGGGTCACACCTCCTTACCAACTCCTTAGCATCTTTCATGATTGATGGCCAATAGTATCCGGAGAGAAGTACTCTTCTTGTTAGAGCTCTAAATCCACAATGGGCTGATCCCTCACCATCATGCAATTCAGAGAGGACCACTTGTGACTCATCATCCCCCAAACAACGAAGGAGAGGTTTACTATAGGATTTTTTGTACAACACTTCTCTCAATATAATGAAACCACGAGCCTTGTGTTTCAATGTTCTGGCTTGTGACTTATCTGAAGGCACAATACCATCGGACAGATATTGTATGAGAGGAGATCTCCAGTCTTGAGGCCGTTTCACTTGTATTTCAAAAACTTCCTCTTCTTCACCCTTACTCAGTTGAATAGAAGGGCTTTCAAGCACATGGATCCATGGGTATGACTCCGTATATGCTATAGTTGCCAATGAGTCTGCTAGCTCATTTTCTGCCCGGGGAATGTGTTCATAGACAACAGCTTTAAATTTTAGTGCTTCATTTTTGAGGAGGAGTAAATACTTTACAAGTTGCTCCTTTCTAGCCTCAGATTGGCCTAAGGCATGGTGGATAAGCAATTGGGAGTCACTTAGCAACTTGACCCTCTTAGCCCCACAAATGTAGGCTAACTTTAACCCAGCTATAGCTGCTTCGTATTCAGACTCGTTATTAGATGCCCTGAAAGCAAAACAAATAGTCTGGTACATATTGTCTCCATATGGGGAAGTTAAACATATTCCTGCACCACATCCTATAGTGCTAGATCCACCATCTGTTCGGACGATCCACATTTTCTTATCTTTTGTATCAGTAGCTTGCTCCGAATCCATATCGGAGTGGAATTCAACCAGGAAATCAGCCACAGCTTGGGCTTTTACTGCTGTCCGGGGAGCAAAGTCTATGTCGAAGTCCCCCAATTCTACTGACCACTTAGTCATTCTGCTCGAAATGTCTGTTTTTTGAAGGACATTCTTTAAGGGAAAAGAGGTCCGGACGATGATAGGATGAGCCTGGAAATAAGGCCTCATCTTCCTTGCAGCTATTACCAGAGCTAATGCCAACTTTTCAAGTTTCAAGTAACGTCTCTCAGCATCTATCAAGCTCTTGCTGATGTAGTACACTGGGTGGGGATATCTATCGATCTCTCTTACCAGCACAGCACTGATGGCACAACTCGAAACTGCCAAATATACGAAGAGAGTCTCCCATCAACTGGTTTGAACAAAGTTTTGGGGGAGGACAGGTGTTTCTTGATTTCATTGAAAGCCTCATCACACTGTGGGGTCCACTCGAACTCCTTTGCACCCTTCAAAGTTTGAAAGAATGGAGCACACCTGTCCGAAGACCTCGAGATGAATCTGTTTAAAGCAGCTAATCTCCCCGTTAATCGCTGCACTTCTTTAATGTTTCGAGGAGGCTCCATTTGGAATAGAGCGTTGAGCTGGTCCGGAGCAGGCTGTATTCCATGTTCACTTATGATATACCCTAAGAATTTCCCGGATTGCACTCCGAACTCACACTTTTCAGGGTTTAACTTCAAATTCACTTTTGCCAAGTTGGCAAAAGTTTCTTGGAGATCGGACAAGTGTAACTGCTCATCCACACTTTTCATCATCATATCGTCAATGTATACTTCCATATTTCTTCCAATTTGATCAGCAAATGCTTTATTGACTAGCCTCTGATAAGTAGCCCCAGCATTTTTCAAACCAAATGGCATCACCTTGTAGCAATGCAGACCCCTGTCAGTGACAAATGTGGTATGCTCTTGATCTTTTGGATCTACTTGAATCTGATTGTACCCAGAGAAGGCATCCATAAAGGAAAGCAGTTTGTTCCCAGAAATAGAGTCTACTAACTGATCTATCCGGGGGACCGGATACAAATCTTTTGGGCAAGCTCTATTGAGATCTGTGTGCCCCATCTGGTGTGCCAGGACAAGATTGGCAGTCCACAAATGGTATTGAGATTCTTTAATGTGCCCCATCTTTGTGAGTCTGTCAACCTCTTGTACAATGACATCAGCCTTTTCTTTTGAGAAAGCTCTTCTCTTTTGAACCACTGGTGCTACATCTCTCCGGACATATAGGTGATGGGATATCACTTCTGATGGAACTCCAGGAACATCAGCATTGCACCAAGCAAAAACGTGCTGATGGTCTTTCAAAAATTTCAACATTTCTTTTTTCAACATTGGTGGCATCTTGGACCCTATCTTGACACTCTTGCCTTCTTCCAAACAGTGCGTTTCAACCTCTTCGATTAGAATCAACACTCCAGGGGTCTCTCTGGGGTCATCAATTTCACCCTCACCCCCAGAAAGGCCCTCAAACTGCTATTGATCATTTATACGGACTGCCCCCAGCGTTCGAGGAGCCAGTGCAGTGGCATAGCATTCTCTTGCAATCTTTTGGCTGCTCCGGACAACCCCAACCTGTCCCTGAACAACATACTTTAAGCATTGGTGGACTGTTAAAGCCACTGCATGCATCCTAGAGAGCCAAGACCTCCCTAGAATAGCATTATAGCAAGTGGGACAATCCACCACAATAAAGAGTATTCTAACCATTTTCTTGAAAGGGCCCCTGCCCAATAACACCTCTTCTTCGAATTCTCCGATCACATCGGCTGAGCTGCCTGTGAAGCCCACGATTGACCTGTCCGACTTTTGAATCACAGCTGGATTTTTCATTTTCTTGTAAGTGGTTAGGAAAAGGATATTGGCTGAGCTTCCAGTATCCACCAGGATTTGCCTTATTTCATTGCCCCCTATAGACGCTCCTATGACAACAGCATCCTCATGAGGGCCAGCAATGTCTCTCAAATCATCCTCATCAAAGACAATGAAGGGGAATGAGTTCGGTGACTGATAAGATGTCATGCCTCCTTCTAGCTGGGAGGCTAAATTATGAACATGCCTCTTTCTCGAAGAAGCAGTATGAGCCGTCATAGTGTCCCCTCCGAAAATTGTAAGCGACTCAAAAAACTTAATGAGCCCGGAGACAGATCTAGAACACTCCTCAATAGCACCCACTCTGTTTCGAGTTGGATCAGGATCCAAGTATTCAGATTTCATATCAAACCTTTCAACTATAACCATGGCCCCCTCTGGGGCAGCATTACTTGGACCAACCCGGTGAGTGTTGTCAGGCCTGTTGCCTCCTCTTCTTTTAACGTATGCTCCCAACTTCCCCCTTTCAATCAGGTTTTGAACCTCTTATTTCAATGCTATGCAATCATCAGTGGTATGGCCAATATCATTGTGATATTGGAAAAAAGAGTTGTTACGATGCTCTCTAGGAGACTGCAAAGTTGTTGGTCTCCGGTAATGTACCTCATCTTTTGTTTTATCAAAGATAGTGGCCACACTTTCTTTTAACTCTGCGAACCACTCCGGTTGGACCCATGGTCCTCTCTTGTTTTTGGATTGTTGACTTTGAGCAGGAGCAGCTGGCTGAGACTGAGCTTTTTCCCTACCATGCCCCTGTCCGGTTTCTCTTGCTTTGTTCCCGGACTGGTTTTGATTTGGAGTTTGTGCCACTGGGGTGGACCTCACCTGTCTGTGCACCCTGGTTTTCTTTGTTTCATCAACGTTTATCTGTTTGCCAACTTGATTTAGCAATCCTCCCCAGGTTATGGCCTTCTTTCTGGTCACCGAATCAGCCAGATTTCCTGGGTTCAAACCTTGCCTTAGGGATGCTATTGCCACCTGTTCGAAGCAATCAGCCAACCCATTCTTTGTGTTCACAAAACGGCTTATGTACTCTTTCAAGGACTCATTTGGCTCATGGGCACAATGGATTATTGTGTCTCCATTGCCCTTCAGTTCCTTACTCCCTACGAACTGCCTTCGAAAGGCCACCCAAAACGTATCAAAATCTTTAATACAACCATGAGGCAGGCTGTTGTACCACTTCAGAGCACTCCCCGTGAATGATTGGGAGAATTCCCTACATAGTAGTTTATCATCGTCATCAAAGTTCATCATGAAGTTCTTGAATTGCTCCAGATGATTGTCCGGATCAGTACTGCCATCGTACTTCTCCATTTTAGTGCTATCAAACCTCTTGGGGAGGTTTCCGGACAGAATTTTAAAAGACAGTGGAGACTGCCTCCAATTCCTTCCACGACTGAACACAGTATCCTCATTGGGAGTTGCAAAGATACCTGGTTCATCGTGGAAAGCAAAGGGATCCATCAGCATCTTGTCTGTATACCTCCGGTGGTGAGATGATCCCTTGCCAATATGCTTTTTCATTCTTCCATGTCTGTCTCTTTTTCTTGAATATTTCTTAACCTGCTTTTGATTTTTTCTGGTTCGACCCTCATCGCTGCTAGAGGACAAGGATTTTTCATTTTCCTCACTGTCCGAAAAGCTACCTGAAGATTCTGAGCTTGAGTCAGAACTCTCCACAGGCTTGGACCGGTGAGACTTTTTAGAACTGGCATGAGTCTTTTTGGTGCTCACATGAGTTCTAGAAGCCTCATGCTCTCTGGGGTTGTCGGTGTGATGAGCAACTGATGCTTTGGATTTCTCTTTCACGCCCATCTTGGCCTTTTCAGCCCTCAGAGCTTCTATTTCACCCCTCAACCTGTCACGCTCTTCGATAGTGTACTCATCATTTTCTCCCACCACTTCGAGCAAAGCTGGTGGCAGCTCAGGATTGTCCGGATTCATTCAGAAAGATTTTCTTTTCTGGTTTTGAATGCTTGATTCAGGCACCGTCGCCTCCCACTATGGTCGCCTATTTGGTGTGGATAATAATTGCCTGAGGGTAGGCTGGTTATTTCAAGTGGAGTTTTAAGGTGGTGTGAGGGTGTTTAATGGTTTAGAGTAGAGAGTAGAGAGATAATTAAGCAGCTTGGTAGCAGTTAATTCTCATTACCCATAGTTAATGCGGGTGGTTGGGTATTTATAGTGTAATGTTTGGGCCCTTATGGGCTTTCGGGTCATGTTTAATGGACCCGGGTCAGGTTCAAAGACCCATGAGCTCTAAGTAGGAGAGCAAGTAGCTTAGTCAAGAAGTGTTTAGGTTTTTAGTACTTTTGTCATAGTTCGAAAAGCCTTAAGTTCATAGTGTTCACAGAAATCTGTCCGGTCCAAGTGACCTGTTCGATCCCTGTCCATGTAACCTGTCCGGTATTCGGAGAGACTAGACCGATTTGCCCTTGTTCGGGGAGCATGCTGAATTCAGACTCATCAAGAAGAATGTCCAGGATGACTTCCCATCTGATGTTGTCGAAGGCTTTCATAAGGTCAATTTTAAGGGCACAACGAGGGCCCTTTCGGTTGGTTTGGTAGCCATGCAAAAGATTCTGGGTGAGGAGGATGTTATCAACTATAGAGCGTCCCGGGACGAAAGCTGATTGAGAGGGGTCTATGAGGGTCGGGAGGGCTGGCTTGATTCTATTGGCAATGATATAGAACTCATCTTCTACCTTGGTACCGACTATATTCAAATTAAGAATAATTCTATTGAAATCATACAAGTGTCTTTATATCTCATTGTTACTATTTGCGTATGATTTCTTCATTTGAGTAGCTTTCATCTTATTCCAAATACCCAAGGACGAAGACTATTCATACTCCTCTAGAAGCACGTTATCCTACAAGTTCAAGATCATAGCACTATGTGCCTTGGACACCACTTTGACACTAGTCTTCTTTGTATATTTCACATCGATGGCAGATGATGTTCCCATATGTATAATAAATTTTGTAAACTTAATTATCAAGAAATTAAAATCAGTATCTCCTGTGAATTTATCAAGGTCAAACTTCATGAAATCCATATTTATGGTTGTATTTGATTTTTTGGTGAGAACAAAGTTTTCATACTCAAGACCCGAAATAATGTTTTTCCTTCCACCTTATCTTATAATCCAACAATGATAATTACTTATAGATCTACACACCCAATGCACCATTTTTCTAGGACAGTTGGTGAATAAATGCCAAGAGACTGAAGGCCATCAGAGCTTTAGCTCTTTACCTTTTCAAACATAAACTTATCAAGAAGAAACAAACGTAAATCAAATACATAAGGGATTTAACGTGGTTCCATTCGTGAAGATATCCAACATCCTCGGGAAACATACAATATATATATATATATATTTAACGTGATTGTAGTTTCCGCTCCTGATTCTAGTATTGCAAATGTCTTCGAGAAAATAAGGCATTGGGTTGTGATGCTATCACTCATTTCTCAAATGCTGGAATTTCCAGTCTTCTAAATTTTTCATGGATTAGTCAGTTAATTGCTTCGTATGTTGGTCCTTATCTCATCAACACATAGTAGCTTCATATGTTGGTCCTTATCTCATCAACACATTTGTTCAATTCTTGAGCGGATGAAAGCTGATAAAAATGAGGGGTATGTTTTAGTTACAATATTCTTTGTAGCTAAGGTTGTCGAGTGCTTGATGCAACGCCACCGGTACTTCAAATTACAGATATTTTGGATTATGATGTGATTGGTATTAGTCACAATGATTTACAATAATGGATTGTAGTTGTCTTACCGATCGAAGCTGTATCACACTAGTGGAAAACTAGTAACGCAGTTACGACTCTATTTTATTAACAACTATCCTCCAATAAGTATAATGGATCGCAAGGTGCTGAGTGGTTCTTGGAATGTGGCATGGTCCTCAAGAAGTTAATAATACCATGGGACATGACCTATTACCACAACCTGAAGTGGGCAACATATCTTACAATTTTATGAACTTCCCTAATGCAGATGGACTTCCAAATGCAAAGACTCTTGATCTCATATATGTTGGTTTAGAAACTGACAAGTGGAGAACCTTCGTGGAAACAATTGATAACGAGTCACACATGCAATTCTTTTCGATGGGTTTGCGGAGTTTCTTCTTCTCAGAAAGAGGTACCTTAGAGTTCCGGTTTATTTCCATCAATTGCTCTTATTTGTATTCTTTAAGTCCTATGCTTTCCTAATTTTAAATCATAAATGATACTCTCGAGAGAAAAAACAAAAAAAAAAACATATTTTATTGTCATATTTTTTTTATCAAATTATTTCCATTTCTATTGAAAATAGAATTTTACTAGGTCCATCTATTTTTCCACCATTATTTATTTATTACGTTTCAAAAAGTTCTAACATGTCCTTTTAGTTCCATATTTATTATCTACTTATTAAATATTTGAACGTGCTCTCTATATTTAGTATAATCATTATTCAAATATTGGGTCTTCCATATTCATTGAGTGGGAGAAGAATGAAATTTAAATATTATATAATGGTCGAATATAATATTCACATAT
Organism: Limnanthes douglasii subsp. nivea; assembly: GCA_036936605.1. Taxonomy (NCBI): domain Eukaryota; kingdom Viridiplantae; phylum Streptophyta; class Magnoliopsida; order Brassicales; family Limnanthaceae; genus Limnanthes; species Limnanthes douglasii. Next base: position 368,762,287 of record JAUPFV010000002.1, on the reverse strand, counting down.
TATAATATTCTTGTTCTTATTTGAGGAAACTTGTTTTTTTTTTAATTTTTTTCAATTGTCGTAACTCTGTTTTCATTTATCGTTTTTACCGAGGCATCGCTTATCATTCTGAAGTAACTATGTTAACCATGTTGGTTAGACTTCTAAAAGTCTTAAGGCTTGGTTATTTTCCATTTCTTAGTCAAACTATTATCAGAGATGTCTCCAACTCGGTTCGTACTTAATTATTCATGCCTCGTTAAAACCCTTTGCCAGCCAAAACCTCCATTGAGAATAAAAAGCTCTATTTTTCCAAAGAAAAGAGTACAACTAACGGTTAGTAGGTTGCTAGAGTGTTACATGTTTCTCGGGGATACTCTGATTAATTTATATGGATGAGTAGCCTATAGTATTTGTTAAAGAACGAAGTAAGAAGTATATATATCTTTGTCATCCAGCGACCTGTATTCGTTTACAATCGTACTTAAAGTCATCATGTTTTAAGTCGTCATATTCCAAGTCGTCATGCTTCATCTAAAATATCTCGAAATGATTCCCATTAATGTAGATACTGAAGAAGATTATTGATGTGAACAAAATGTTCCTTCATAACTTTTTTGGTATCATAGACGCATATTTATTTTGGTGAGATATTTACACTCTCGGTAAAATACTTATTTTGGCATGAGATATATTCGTACTTACTCGTATGGGGGTTAGATATGTATTTGACAAGTGAGTCATGACACAATATAACCTCGTGGGTAGCCTTTATTGGATTGGTTGATTAGCGTGTTCACATATTTGATTTTATAAGTATATGCTCAATATGGCCTCTATTGGCTTTGTTGAATACCGAGTTCGCATAAGCATGAGAGTTTGTCACAAAAAAACAAAACTGCGTTGTTGACTGAGCCTTCGTGAAAATATCAGCAACCTGTAAAGGTGATGGAGCATATGGAAACGAGATGGTGCCGATCTGAAGATGATGCCGAGTGAAGTGACAATTTATTTCAATATGCTTCATCCTCTCATTAAAAACATAATTATTTAATATGTACATGACACTTTTGTTATCAGAATTTAGGGCAGTGGGTTTAGTAACACTAACTTTCATATCTCCAAGAAGTCATCGCAATCAAACAATCTCACATGTGGTGACGGCCATAACACGATACTCAGCTTCAGTAGACGATCTAGAGACAACATCTTGTTTTTTTCCTTTTCATAATATTAATGAATCTCCAAGGAAAATACGGAAATTAGTAGTAAATTTTTGGTCATTAGGATCACTATCCCAATTAACATAACTATTCGAACACAGTTCAAGTGAAGAGGGCGAGAGAAATAAAATATTCTAGAACTGAGTGCCACGAAGATATCTCAATATTCGAAGAAAAACTCCCCAATGGACGGATTTAAAAGCAGTAACAAACTGACTAACCACATGAACAACATAATCTATATTTATCCGAATAACTGTAAGATAGACCAAGCCCTCTACAAGAGTTCGATATAAAGTTAGGTCTGACAAAAGAACACCATCAGTCGGAGAATAACGAGCATTGGTTTCAAGAGGGATATCTACCTTCTTGTTATCAGAAAGTCGCGCTCGCTCGAATAAAGCAGATATATATTTTATCTCAGAGAGAATATAACATTTTGGAGAGTGAACCACCTCAATAACTAAAAAATAACGTAATAGTCTCAAGTATTTCCTCGCAAAACGTTGAGCCAAATCATGTTTTAGTGCCTTAATGCCATCAAGATCATCACTTGTAATGATCATATCATTTTTATATAGGGATAAAATAATTCGTCCTACACTCGTACATCTAATAAACCAAACCGAATCATAATTACTAGTAAACCAGAACAAGGAGTTTGTTTAAGACCATATAAAGCTAACTGAAGTCGACAAACTTCACCTGGTTGGTGGACAACACCTGAAGAAGGATTCATGTAAACCTCCTCGTGAAGATTACCATTCAAAAGGCATTTTTAACATATAGTTCGAATATTTTCCACTAGTGAACGGATGCAACCGTAATAAGAGTACGAACTGTCGTAATTGTTTCCACTTGGGAAAATATCTCATCATAATTCATACCAGACTTATATGAATACCCTTTTGCTACAAGCCAAGCCTTATATCTTTCAACAGACCCATCAGACTTTGTTTTAAATTTAAAATCCTATCGAGATCTGATTATATGTTTACGAGATGGAGGTTTAACTATATCCCATGTATGAGTCTGATAAAGAGCGATATGCTCTTTGACTATTGTATTTTGCCAACGAGGATCAGAAACAACTTCTTTAAATGACTGAGGTTCATATAAATTATGTATGTTTACTATGAAAGAGATGAAAGAAGCTGAGTAAGAATAATACGCAAAATCTGGTAGTTCGGTAGACTTACTTGTACGAATAGATCTGTTGAAGGGTAGAGTTGGTGGTTCACTAAAAGAATGATCTGACTCGGACCTTGAAAAATCTGAAGTAGTATCAGCTGTAGTTGATGTCTTATGAGCTGGCACGTCAATATAATGGGTATGTCACTATTATTTTCAAAAGGATCAATAGTCTGAAGTTTGGTACTTGTTATATCATGTGATTTCGCTGAAATAGGATAAAACAGGATATGCTCAAGAAATGTAACATGCTGAGAGACATAAATTTGTTGACTAGTGGGATCAAATTACTCAAATTTTCATGAGAGTCAACATCAATCTTAAGTAATACGTTTACATTATTTATGTTATCTTTAGAAACACATGTGGCACATAAACTGAATTATATCTAAAAATCTTCAAAATTATCCCTTTATTTTTTATACATTAATTTTGGTTCTATAGTGATGAAGCTGCGTTAGGGAGATGCACATTCAGAGCTAAAGATGTATCCGGATGGAAAATACTATCACATGTGCATATGTGCAAGAATCTCTAGCTTATTGTGTAGATTAGTTTTATAAATTTTGTTATACTCGTAAATGGTACACTAAATTACACTTCTTATACAAGTAAGTGGTCATAATCTTTCAATATGACCGGTGGTTAAAGTTTCATGTAGTCGAAACACGTTCCGAAGCTTTTTATAATTCTAATGTTTGACCATGATACATACCATAATGCTCGCTCGAGCTCTTTTATAAAAATAGGGTTGATGTAGTTTTACATGTTGAGCTCAATATATGCTCAGTTAGCTTATATCAATATAATACAATTTTTGTTATAAATATCATTATGGGCTTTAAACAGTAACTCGTCCCTGGACTATCATATTTAGTGACAGATAGTCCATAGACTCTTAATAGTCTGCTTGTAGTCCATGAACTATCCAGTTTGGATAAAGTTAGTTCCCCATCTCCTGATTCATGTGAAGATGTCATCTCACACCAAAATCAGTAAAAACTTATATCACCACTAGTCGTTCAACTTTATATATGATTTTATCCTTTAACTAAATACCTTGTTGGCATCAATATTACTTAAGTAGAATTTTGTTCGGATGTGACACCAATTAAATAATTTTATAGTATTACTGAATTAATTAAATCGTGTGACCTTTTATAAGTTCATAAGTTCTTCTTCCTCAATCACCCTTTCCTTCACCCTCTTTATTTTTCTTTTGTCCTTCGTATTCATTTCATATTTGTTCCTTAAAGAACGGAATAAAAATCGTAACTATTAATCTTAATTTCCTCTTAATTATTAATATCGAATAGTTCAACCATTTTTCAGTTCTACAAATAAAAATAATAATTTATATTCATTTTAATTTTTAAGTTTTTAAGAACTTTATCAATTTATATATATATATATATATATATATATATATATATATATATATATATATATATATATATATATATATATATATATATATATATATATATTTCAGTTCAAATTCAAAATGCCAAATTTATTTATTTGATATGATTTCTACCCTTGACTTTTTAAAACTGGAATCTCAACTTATATCTCTATTTTTATCAATATTTGTTTCATTTTTAAGTTACGAATAAATAATTTTGATGATAACATGAAGAAAAGTTTAATTGTTTTGTTCCTATTTTTGTTTAATTTTCGATGATCTTATTCATACTTTTGAAATCTGGTTTGGGTTGAATTGAATACAGTAGTTATTATAGGCGAGTTTTTGTTAAAACCCAGGTTTTGGGTTTCTTTAAAATTTGGTTGTGTGGTTGAATTTTTGAGATAGGTTTTGTATTTTCACTGTTAATCAATTATGCTGGGTAATTTCTTGTTTGGAATTTGGTTTCTTTATTGCTATTTGAAATAAGTTTCATGTTACTTACATAATTGATTCATATTTTGAAGAAAGTTTCTAATCTAGGTATCATACTAGGCTTTAAATTTAAAGCTTTGAACGATGTCTGATAACATGTTTCATGCTTCGAGCTGTTTTTATGCACACATTTGGGTTAGATATGTTTATGAAATTTTGGTTCTTGTTGTTCGTCTATACTTAATGCCTAAAATGTCGACTGGTTCGTGGTAATGTCACATATATAGTAAATTGAGTAGCTTCTTAATCTTTATTTTACTTTAACCAAATCTTTTGATGTCAATCGTTATTTGTGCATAGAAATGAAGCATGCTTCACATACCAGTTATAAATTTGATTTCTAAATAATAAAAATTCAAGCATTCAAATTGAAAAGTGCACAATATCAATTAGGGATTTGGTTTCGAATCGGGTATAGATTGTGAAGGAGGAGGAAATTTAGGATTTGGTTTCACTAAAGGAAGTTATTTCAAACCCATAGAGTATTTTCTTTATACTTAATTTAGTGTATGTGTAGGGATGACAATGGTCCGTTCGCGAGACGGGTTTGGGGCGGTCCATTCGAGCACGTTTTTTGGACAATTGAGTTCGATAATATGAGACATTAGTATAATTATATTCAATCACTAATATCCCAACTAGGGTAATACAAGGGTACATGCGTTGATTTCGTTTGTTGACTTTATTTTAACTTTGACCTAAAGTTGAAGGACCAATGATGATACAAATTTCTGCTGAATTGATGCCATGTGGCAGCTTCACATGAATCAGAGGATGTCGAAGACTAAATTTATCCGAAATGAATAAGTCATGGACTACCAGCGGAATTTTGAAAGTCCAAGGACTATCTGTTACTAAATTTGATAGTTTAAGGACAAATTATTGTTTAAAGCCTATCATTATGATTTTGTTATAGGTTTTATAAAAACAATATAAATTTTGAATTGTTTATAATGTTGGGTAGTTCATGTTTTGCTCATAAAAAGAACAAAAAATGAATTTAATAATTTTAAGATATATAATTGGGACATTATAAGTATAGTCATTTATATAACACGTTATCACGCTCTACGCAAAATACTTAAAATTTGATTTGTAGCTAGAATACCACTTTTAATGAGCATGCTCTTTTTCATTAATAAAAAAATGTTAACTAAGCTGCTAAGGAGATTAACTACTGAAGAAAATATGGTTGATAGTATTTTTGGTTTCGAAATGTTACTTATACTAAACATATTAGTTCTTTTGGAAATATGATAGGTAATTAAAAGAATACTAATAAAATGTAGACAATTATAGAAAATAATGTTTATGTTAGTATAACTATCTTAATTCACGAAAAACATGAACATTTAACTGAAATAATAAGAGGCTATAACAAACCAATAATGCATAACATAAAAGCCAATCATAATTCATACAATAAAATGGAATTAAATTGATCTATTTAAAGGAAAACATGTTATATGAGTAAAGTAAACGCAAAAGCCAATCAAAATTCATACAATAAAATAATAATAAATAAAACTATACGGATCGTAATACGTTGTTCTAAAATTTAATATAGATATTTCAAAAAATATATTTACACCAACTGTAAATTTTGATACTATAAACAAAGTGAAGATAAAATATCAAAAGTGTCATACGGAGATGAAAAAAATACATGAGCTTAGTAGGTAGTTTTCTATATTCGATAAATATCATATAAAATATTAAGTTTATCACAAATTACCTTTCAGAAACATGTGATACTCTTTTTAAGCTTATATCAGCAAACTTAAGAGAGTGTTATCATATTTTAAAAATCCATAATAGTTTATCCTAAATCTTCCAATTTAATTTTTTTTATGGTTTTGCAAAGCATACCAAAATCATCGCTAGCCAACAAAATATCATAAAAATACAGGATTAATAATGCATAAGACCAAAATAAATTACAGTGTCATGAAATTTCAGATAGATCTAGAATCCTAAAGCCACCCTCCAACAAAGACAAGATGACCGACGACTAAACAACTTTATCCGTGGTAAAGTTCATCTCCGAAAAGGCTAGAGAAAACAATAAAGATAGTTAAATAGCGTTTTGAATAACTCTCACGAAGAGGATGAATAAGAAGACTAATAAAGGCGTTGGCCACCCCATCAGGTGACGCAGTTAGACCACCTCGACTATTGAGAATTGTAACTATTTTGTCATGAAAGATACGAGTTTTTATTATGTTATATAATAACTTTGTGTTATGATCCCTATGTTTGAGTCAAGTCTCTCTAATCTTCGGTTGCAAAAAAATTCCTCATCTCTGTTAAGGAAGGAGCCTCAATATCCGCTAAGGCGAGGGTGGGATTAAGTTGATCATCAGTGAACAAAGATTCGAGAGTAAGATATTATGTGATTGGATAACCGAGAGCTAATATCACTATACTTATTATGAATGAGGAACTGAATAAAATTCTAAAGATGTTACAGTTTGTAAGATGTCAGACTCATACCTTGAGCAGGTTTCAGAAGGTTCCACCTAGTGGATACTAAATATGTGAATAATGAATGAGACTGCCACATATTAAAGAATTTGAACATTTTTATAATATATGGCCGACGAGGGCGGGGTTTAAGGTAATAGTGATGTGATCAAATGTGCGAGGAAGGCCAAAATGGGTAAATAACATAGAGAGATACTCATCAGAGTCGTTGTTGACTAGATCGTGGTCGATTTTAAATGAAATGAGATTAAGGGGTTGTTTGTTATATCAAGTAAATTGCAACCCTAACGAGCGAAAATCACTCACCTCACAATGATAACAATATTAATTAAAATCATCGATAAAACCTTAATATGACGAACTTGTGTATTCTCCCGTGTGACAAACAACATTAAAATTTCTATGGGTGACCCATGAGTTATCTCAAACACTAGCCAAAATACCCTCGATATCATCCCAAAGAGACTGATGGTCAAGCGCATCATTAAAAACATTAACGAGAGAAAGAAAAAAAATACATATTAAGGAGTCAAGCTATTGCATTTAAATTATGAATAAAATATATTATATACATGGATATTACATTAGGATTCCTGAAAATCCAAATCATGCCCAAATGGTGAGAGGAGTGATTAATGACATAACACCAAAAGAGAGCTATAGTTCTAATAATAGAATCAATGTTATGTAATCTAACTTTTGTTTATATGAGAATCATAATAGAAGTACTATTACTTATTATGAAATCAGTGATTTCTTTCTAATGTATTGCGTCATTCAATTCTCAAACATTCTCTGAAACATTAAACATTAAAAAATTGTGTTGGAGACAACCTCTACATGATGGGATTCCACATCGAGAATCGATTGATAGCCGTATAAAGGATGACTAGCGCATGAAAAAAATTAATACATACTCCCAATTATAGGTGATTAAAAAATTATAAACTCAAAATTTTAAAGCTTTTGTTAAACGAATGTAATTTTGGTTAAAGATTAAAAAAATGTGATTATGGATTGTTTTCCAAATAAAAAAACCAAAAAAAAAAACTAAAAAAAGATTCATTTAGTTTGGACAAAAAAAATTCGGATCCCAATTGTAAAACAATTAAATAAAGCAAGTAAGAGGATGTACCAAATTAAAGCCCAAACTCGATTATGTGAGGGTCTTGGGTTTCTCGTATTTCGCTGAAGCCCAATTGAATAAGAAGTTGGGCTATGTACGATGACCTTACCGTAGGTGTTTTTTCTCGTTTTGGTACATGTTTTGGTACACGATCCAGTTACATGTCTACTTCTTTTAACCGGAATCGGTAGAAGGTAAATTGGAGGATATTGCATGCACACATGTATCAACTTGTAACGGGTTGGTGAAAAACGGTTTTGGACATGTGCATTTTTCTTGTATAGACCAGGTTTCAACTAAAGACATTGTTTTAGTTTTATAGGTAAAAAGTACTTCAATTGGAGCAAACTTTACTTCAAGCTACCAGATATGATCTTACCAATGCACTAAAATGTGCATTGCTAACCTTTACGATGAATGAGTTCCTCTCCGTTACCAGCATGGGTTGGACAAGTAAAATCCCGTCCTATACTTTATCTCGGGCAACATGTACAAAATTGTGATTGATTTGCGGGACTCTGAAAACTTGTGGAAGTCATACTTTCTATATGTCAATGACAATTGGAAGATGGGTCGGCCACTACGACATCCGGTTGTACCAATACATATGAGTATGTTCTTTATATGAGGATGGGCTGATTTCGCTCTTCTAGGTGATTTCGCTCAGGCACGCTGGGAGAAGCAGCACCTAGCGGTATTGACTCCGGCTAAGAACGCCTACAATTTTCGATTAAAAAAATCAACTTATAAAATTTACTGATTCAAATATGATTACACTTCAATTAATTTTTTGGGTAACTCAATACTCTTTTCTTATTATTTGAATATAAATTGAATTTTATCACGATGAAATATATGGGCGAATTAATGGATAATAACTATTCTGAAGTTAGTAATTATGGATATTTTAAAATAAGTATATAAAATAAATAGAATGGGATAAATAATTTTTAAATCTAAAACTGGTGAAGTAATATATAATATACGTATCTAATGTAATATATAGAAAAATATATTTTATCATCGAACATTTTAAAATATATTATTTTTTCAAAAAAATTGGTTAAATTGTTAATTATTATTTTATTTGATATATTTAAAAGTGATTTTCTAAGTGTATTCACAATGTTAAACGATAAAAATTTTAGCTAGTAAAATAGTTAGTTTAATCAATAATATCGAATCATGTATTTTAATTTTAAATATATTAGTTAAGTATGAAGTTTTATTAGTTCATCACCTTTTTTTTGTAATTTCGTTTTTGATTTTCTACGATTCATACCTTTAGTTAAAATTTATAGTTGTTACGATTTACTATGTCGTCTTTATAGAAAAAGAGATCAATTTGTTTTCATGGACATTTTTAGATTCAACTAAACGAGCTTGCTCAGGAGATATTATTTTAGAGAGAATCTTAACTAGTTTATTGTTTAAAAGCTTGGACAATATTCTATTGAATACTGTGCTGATGCTTATTGGCGTGTATTCTTGCCAACTTTTAAAGGAAGTGTTTTTTTGCAATTAAGCATAATATGGTGGCGTAAATACCTTTAAAAGCCGGGGAGCCTCTAAAGTAAGAACAAACTTCAATACAAAGGTCATTTTGAATGATTGGCGAGCAAATTCTTTAATGAATCTTGAGTTGAATCCATCAATTCCAAATACACTATTACCATATAAAAAGTTAAAACATAGTATATTTCATTTGGGGATGAAATTGAGGTTAGAAACATATTATCTTGTTCACTTAAAAGATTAGGAATAATCTCATAAATATGATCTAAATAGAGGTCAAAGTTATTCCAGTTAAGAAGGTCGTAGAAAATTTCAACTGACAAATCACCTACAAGAGTAGGATTCTCTGTCCAAGAGTTGTTACTGTTGATGCCATGAATTATATTCTTTTTATACCTCTGTTTAACATAATTCTGGTAGATTTTAGAGTTATTGTCTCCATTTTGAATCCAGAGGGAGGCACTTTTCTGGTGCCAAAAGTTTTCTCTATAGCCAAAATTTTTAAATGGTCATATGTGGCTTTTGGTAAGATATGATTTGTTAATCTGGTGGTTTAAAATTTTAAGATATTCTTCAGCATATTTAGTATTGTCCTCGACTTTGGCAAAACTGTCAAAAATGTTGCCAAATACAGTTTTGGTCCAAGTTTTGAGATTAGTTTTAAGATTTTGTTAATTTTAACCAGAAGATTAAAATAAGATTACCAATCTGAGCCTTGTTCCAACTTTGATCAACAAAGTTTAAAAAATATTGTGGAGGATCCACGTATTTTGGAATTTAAAAGGAGATTTTGGAATGTTTGAGCAACAAGACAGATGCATACAAAGAGATGACTGATCTGAACCAGTTTTGGCTAGATGATTCACTTTTATAATATCAAAAAGAAATATCAAGGCTACGTTGTGAAGAGCTCTATTAATACCCTTCCATTTAAGATTATTAGACCATGTGAAATTGGAACACAAATATCCACGGTCTTTCTAACTTACAGTCAAGAATCATATGGTTGAAGTCATCCATACCTCTTAAATTTAGAGAGCTACAATAAATTGCTCGGAAACTTTAGTGATTTTATTGAAATCTCCAACAATAAACCATGCTTAATTAGTGGAGGGGATGACTCTTAAATGATCCCAAATAAGAGATTTTTCATATCTTAAACATTTGAAAAAAATGATGGTGAAGCTGTTGACCAAGAGTAATTGTTTTGATTCGAAGTATTATATGTTTATTGAAAGCACTGTTTGAAAACAAAAACCACATTAGAAGTGCTAATGCTCTCTAAACGCACTAGTTATATTCGAGGTGCCAACATTTTCTAAAAGTACTAGTTGTATTCGAGGTTCTAACGTTCTTTAAACACATTGGTTGTATTCGAAGTGTTAACGTTGGCTAAACGCACTAGTTTTATTTGAGGTACCATATGTTCTTCAAATGCACTATTTTTATTTCAGGTATTATACATTTACTTGTAACATATATTGGAATTCGAGGTGATAATAACTTGCTAATGAAATAAAAAGTATTCAAGATAAGAAAAAAATTGGCAAATAAATGTAGAATGAAGAAAATATTTGTTCATTATAGTAAATGTTTCGATCTTACAAAAACATTGGATTAAATGCCAAGTGGTTAAGCATTCAAAAAATATGAATCATCGACTACAAACGATGCCTTTATAGCACCAAAACAAAAACAGCAGTTAATCATCTTCTTCAGAGTTCTCTTTAAATGAATTTTATTGGTGCTCAGATGCATACTAATCTTCTTCTAAGTCGTTTTGTTCTGAGGAGTCAGGTGGTATAGCTTCGAATGCTTCGGTACGACGATTCTCCATGGGGACTAATTCCCAAAATCTTGAAAGTTTTGCTTTTGGGAATGCTGCATGGAATTTGCAGAGCAAAATAATTGTTTTTAGCACTTCGACATCTTTAATTGCAGCAAATGTGTCCGTTCACATTGAGTTTTGACAGCTTCCAGAACGACTTATTTTTCTCCTTTAAATGTCGTCTTGAGTGCTGCCATTTTTTCAGTCAACTTCCTTTTTACTTCTTCACTCTTGTTCAGAGAATCTTAAAGAAATGAGTACTTTTTCTGCTCCTCGGGTATCTTCTGGCATGTTTGGCTTTAAGATCATCCATCTCAGACTGATGGAAAGTATTTACCTTGATTTTTTTTTATCATGCACAGATCTCAGATGACGTTTTACTTGAATGGCTAATTTTGTAAATTCTGACCTGTCAGCTTGTGAGATGACGTTTTACTTTAATAGCACAATATGTCTACTAAAAATCTCCTTCATCTTCTTTTCTCCTTCAGTTTCGTTTTTTCATTAGACCATATCCTTAGCGATGATTTCCAAAAGGCTTCGAGCAGAGTCCACTTTTGTGCACAATTTTTTGCTGCAGCTCCAAGGTTAGCAAATGCTTGTAATGCAAGTGAAACTTCTTTATATGGCTTTTTGGTAGGAACGGTAGGAGATTAGTTGTAAGGCATAATATTGGAATATGAGGCAGATATGGGAAGATTTGAATTTAAAATTTCAGGTAAAAGAGGAGTAGTGACCTAATAACTAATTTGTTGAAGTTTTTCTTGAAGTTGTTGGACCATCGTATCTATATCTTGGAAGAGGTTTTGCATTTCTTCTGCACTGATGAGATCTTCAACAATAAAGTTATCATCTCCTTGGTGATCTTTAAATACAGTGTCTTCAGCTTCAGAGGCAGATACTTCTAAGATATCCACTTCAGTATTCTTTTCTACCCTCTTAGTTGAAGGAGTTTAGTGCTCCTATTCTTTTTCGAGGTCGTAGTCTTTTTTAAAGGCTCAGCCTCAAATCCTTCTTTGATAGTTGGAAGACGAGCTTTGTTTGTCTTCCTCTTGCTTTTTATCTCTTTCTTCTTTAGGATCAGATTTGTTCAAGAGCTAACACCAACATTACTAGCTATTTTTTTCTTTCTAGCCTTATTTTTTAAGGGCAGATGACTTTGAGACCTATTTCGAATAGGCAAACTGACATTGGCATCAAGTGCAAGTAATCTCTTCACAAAATTATTTGGATTTGGGGGTTTCATCAAATCTTGTGGAAGTACATTATCTGAGGAGATCTTGCACATGTTACTGTTGATGAATTTTATAGGCATGAATGCTGAGTAAACCTCGTTGCCACATGTATTTTCTGCCTATGTAGCAAGTTTGGCAACAGTATCTTTAGTATCCTTTTTGTGACCTTTGTAACTCTTTTAAATTTCTTCCTACAGTAGTAATACATATAAGAAATAATAATATATAAGTAACAAAGAGCAGAGGAAAGTGTAGGAAACCTTACTTGTACTTCCCCAGATAAGGCTGAGTCTTAAGGGGTTCTATTCTGATATTTCCTAGCCATTCTCCCATTCACCATATATGAAGAAATTGTTTTATTTCAGAACTTGCCAACCTCAAAACGTTCGTCAATCACTTTGAAATTATCCCCAAGCGTCAGATAATCGAACGGCAGTACGGGACCCTTCGATGGACAAGTCATGAATATTTTTTAATATATAGAGGGATTTTGCTCAGTCTAGAAGCCATAATCACTGACAGAAGAGGGAAACATAAATTTGGTGTTTCTTGTGTAGGGCAGAGACTTAGGAGTTCGAAGTACTCCAGTATTATTGGATCCAATGGGAACCAAAATCCTCAGTTGATGATATCAGTATAGAACACCAATTTATTTGCTTCATAGTTAAGTGAAGTCTTTCTTTTTCTGGCAGTCGAAGCTCCATATTATTTACTAGTCCCTTCATTAGTCGTCTAGCTAAGAATTGACTGTAATATTCATACGCCACATTTTGTAGCGCCATTATATATTTGGGGAGGAGTGGTTTTAGTTTTAAACTGACAATGGCAACGATATATTCAGGAAGCTCAACTTGGCAGCGATATCTTTAGAAATCTCAACTGACACTTTCTTTTTCTTCTCTTTTTTCTCTGCTCTCCCTTTTGTTTGAAGCTTTGTCTTTGGTTTCAGAAGTAGCACCGCTTTCTGTAGCCTCGATATTTGAATTCGTTTCTGTCTTTTCCTTTGAACCAGTTTCTTCTTTAGAAGCTTCGTCTACCAGTTGAGGGGAATTTGAGCTTGAGGCCAAATTTTCATGTTGGATATTCGAATGAGTTTGTTGTGACTCCAGGTTAGTCTCAACAATCTTCCTCGGGGGACGAGATGGTGGTATAGGATTATCTGTGGTGTTTTGCTTAGGATTTTGTTAAACAAAAATAATAAGTAAAAGAGTATTTATTAAAGATAAAGTGGTCAGAGAAGTTGGAGAGGTGATGATGGCTATTGGATGAAAAGAAGGAATGTCAAAACGCTACTTGTTGTTGGGTAGTGTAGCACCTGTTTTTTATTAGACCTAATGACATGCCTAGTGGATTTTCACATGCATACTAGAGTGTTCCAAATTTTTCTAACTGTTACAAAAAGGCTAACAAAAGATCGATGTGTGATTATCCCACCCAGAAACAAAGGGTGATGTGAAACGTTTGGGTCATATTCGAAGTGAACCTGGGTATAATTCTATTTGCGGATGACAAGTATGTAACATATCAGTTTTGAGTTAATTAATAAATGGACTACATTCGAAGCAAAATCTAGATATGATATTATTCGAAGATGAAATATGTTGAAAGAAATCATTTTGATGCGGAGATGAAAAGATTAAATCCGAAGTGAATTAGATTTTGGTAATTAGCAGTTTCCATACACCGTGATTTTCGATGATTACTAGTTCTTATTCATTGTCCCTCATAAGAACTAGGGGGCTACTAAAAAGAATATGAAATATTGAGGATTTACTATAATAATACGAAGGTTATTTATGATAAATTTTATAGTTATAAGAGGATATTTAAATTATTTGTAAATATAAGGAGTTGTAATGCAGGATGGTCGAAGGAGTAGATAGATCTGATGTAAAGCTCTATGGGTCAGGTAGTTTGTAACCTGATTAGAGTGAGCAGATGAAAGTCAATTGAGATGAGGCCAAAGTGCTACTTTATTCGAGAGCAGGATTGGTAGGTGCGACCAAAGTATCATATACCACGTCGTTTATACATGGGAATAAAGAATAGTATATAAGTAAAAATTATATTTCAATTAGTGTGAGGCCTTCTCGAAGTAAACCAAAATTAAACATGTATGGGCCTTTATTCCCAAAGCGAAATATATCATACTAGAGTGAAGATTAATTATTCTTACTTATATACAGAGACAGAATATGCGCTACCCATATTCCCCACATATACACTGCAGGACCTCATGGGCTCTCTCCGAATTCCCACTAATTTTTGAAAAATTAACACAAACAATGTATAACCTCATGAACTATTGAAACTCCATTGAACTTGCTCATTCGACGTGAGAAGCGACAATCATGATGGACTTTTCGTGGGTAAGAGAGTTGGGATAGAGATTGAGATTGAGATTCTGCATGACTCTTCTAATCCATGTAGCCATATACGGGATCCACAAAAATGTAATTTATAGGAACCCATTGTTTCTAAAGGTATGGAACTGTAGATACATGCAAACACATCAGCAACAACAATTATTTTCTCAAGAATGTAAAATTTGTCAGACTTTTTTTCTACCCGGATTTCTATAACCTTGCCAATTTTTAATATTAAAATACAATTAACCTACTAGACCACATGCTAGTGATATTTTTTATCCCTTTTTTACATAATCAGGATCCAACGCAATTGTATTCTTCTGACGATGATAATCGAATTTCATATTCTCATCATCTTTTTTATCTTCATTTAAATTAATTTTGTCAATTTCATCGGTGTTTCTTATTGTCTCATCATGAAGGATTTTTTTAATCTCGTAAATAGTTTATTTTCTCTTTACAAATCCCTCAATTTGGTAATCACGATCATACTCATCGTAGATAGTGTTAGTCGAATACCGATCAAGATGCACCTCTAAAGATATCTTTGTTATAGACGGGCTTATCAAATATCGACCCATATACACCTTAGTGTCAAAACTAAGATAGTATAAGTACAAAACTAATTAATTAGTGGTTGGTGGTTTTAGAGACACTACTCTAGACGACACCAATGTAATCTTGTATTTATTTATTATAAAACTATATGGATTATTTCTACCATCATGAATGGAACCTCTATCAAAATGTCATGAGTGTCCTAACACTAGATGGCAAGCATACATAATTACTACATCACATTATGCTTTATCTTTATAATTACCAACATAAAATGCAATTAGAAAACATTTAGAAAATATTACATTGTTGTCCTCGTTCACCCCGACCAATAGGTAAGGACTTGGAAGAGCTTCAGTATTCGATAATAATTTATGAACCCTCTTTTGAAATCAGATTCTCACAACTTCTCGAAACAATTTTGAACTTGCAATTTTTCCCCAATGGTGTATGTAGACTAAAAGTTGTTGTTCTCTAGTTAGTCCTCAAATCAGAAATAATATATTTCAGAAACATGATTCGTATATATACGTATTAGAAAGTCAAGCTCTGATACGCATTTGAATATTGATAAAAAAAGAACAAAAGAAGTAAATAGATAAGCGTAACCCTAATCCAAGGATAACAAATGATAAGAAAATCCTTAATTTAAGGGTAATAAAATTGAAAATTTTAGTATAAATATTAGATTCAAGAATACACCTTCAAATTAGGTTATGAGATGCTTTATATTGAGAACATCTGAAACTCTAATCAAACATTTGGAATATAAAATAAACTTAAAAAACAATCCTATCAAATCTGGATGCAGTCAGATTTGATTCACTAATTAAAGTTAGTTTCTAAAATTATATACATACCATTAAAATAGGCTTTTGGACCTCCAAACATTCAAAACATGTTACTAAAATTATATAACATGAACTACTTAAAATACAATACATCTTATTAAAAGAATTGTAAAACATATAGTAAATCTAGCCATGAAATATGTGTTTGTAGAATTATAAAAAGAGTGTTTATATATCTCGTATTCTTTTTGTTAGATCTCAAACAACTGGATCTCAAATAATTTTCTTAGATATCTCACCAAAGTTTGGACCATTTTACCCTTTCCAGAAGAAAAAAATTATAAATAGATTTTGATAGATATCTCATATTTATTCATTTTCTCTCAAAACCTATTTGAAAACTCAAATTCCAAACTCATTTTTTCAACCGGACCTTACAAGAACGTTAAGGTATGTCATACAAGCTTAATGATATAGTTTTTATTTAATTTTTTTTAGTTTGGTAGATATTTATATTTGAAATTTTGTTTTTTTAAATGGATGTTCTTAGGGTTTAAGGTGTTATTTTGTTGATTTGGTAGGTTATCATTGTTAGTGAGTAGAAGATTTACATTTAGCATGTATTTTTGTCTCGAATGATGCATGATATAGTAAGTTAGGTTTTCTGGTTTTATGTTTATAGGTTTTATGTTCGTCGTACAACTCATGCGACCATGATCGATGGTACAGGTCGTGCGACTAGGATGATTGTCTGTCACAAATTTTCATGCGACAAACCAATTGATAAACGCAAAAGTTATGCCTAAAATTGCTAGATTGTCATAGTATTTAGACGGTTTATAAAGTGTTTTACGTTTGTCTTCTTACATGTTTTGTTGATTGCATGGGTACCTTTTTATGCTTATATGATGTGTATATATTTTAAATTTCATTATTTGTGTCCTAATTTGAAAAAATATGTTTTGTCTTTTTTATTTGTTCGTAAACTGATTTGTTTTTGCAGACATTCTGAGAACAAAGACCACCACGATAAGAAATCAGGGTCAGGATCCATCATCTGTAACACCGAAGGTAAAACAGGTGGTCCCTAGTGATACGGGTTCATGTAATAGATGACGTATGCATCGTGAAACAACTGATAATACGAGTCATAATACATGGTCGGCTTCGGCTGGGAATAGTGTTGTTGGGTCGTCTTTGCAGCCAGCGCGTGAGGAGGAGTTTGAGCAAACCAATCACCACGTCCCTCGATTGTATCCTCACTATGCCCTCCATGAAGCGTACATAGTTTACATGATGATGTAAGTTTTTTTAAAAGTTTTAATATTTAAACCCATATTGTTTTAATTTAGTTTCAGCTATATTTTAAGCTACAATTTTATTATTTAAAATTTTGTGTTTATTACACTTTATATGCTAGAGTAATCCTATGGTGCTTCTCGATGTATGAAAGTATCCAAAAGGGAGACTTGAGTCGTAATCAGACTAGAGTATGTGAGAGGATCATGCGTACTATTATCAAACCGCTCATCGAAGCTTTCTCCCGCTGGCATACCAACATTCACTTGTTTGAGGTGTTTCTGGAGCGTTGGCATGAAGAGAAATATTTATTCCGTTTTTCCTTTGGCAAGATGACTGTCATTTTTAATGACGTCCATGTCATTATCGACTTTCCTATTCGTGGTAATGCTTTCGACATTATTTTTTTAGTGATGAGACAGAGAAGTTGAGAATGTATGGTAGAATGCTTAGTATACGACCTTCTAACATCGGTAGCAACCTATAGGGTGGGAGTAGTCTGACTTTGCATGTTGGTTACATTTTCTGACAGACAACATGATGATATTAGGGCCACTGATGCACTATGCGATCATGCTACCCAAGCTTATATACATTACATTTTAGGAGCTACTATATACGCCAACAAAATTGCAAATGGTATTTCTCTCGATTACCTACAGTTCATAAACCATTACTAGATGATGGCTAAGTATACGAGAGTTAGTTGGTTTTGACACAAATTTACCACACACTTGAAGTTGATGTAAGTTTTATTATGTTTTATTAATCTACAATAACTTTCATTTACATATACTAACTATTTAATGTCTTCCAGGTCACGTTTCTTCCTTACATTCTTTTACGTGGTATGCGGTAGTTGAATAGGTCAGTTGGATTGAGCATACTTTGAATTCATTCGATATAGTCATGTCGTACTATCTTGATGGAGTGACCCGTCGAATGAGCCACATTCAAATGGTACCGTGTCTGATACATCCTACCACAACCAAGAAATAAGGTAAAATATATAGTCAGGAGTTCCTATGAGATCCTAAAATTTGGGAAAATTGGCAGAACCATCTATTCACAACTTTAGGTGATCAATTTGAGACCGGGCCAAATGTTATGAACCCGATGTATCGTATTTGAATTAGCACTAACCTATGTTATATAGTGGCCAACCCGACCTCGGTAAGTGCTGATACATATGTTGGAGAAATGATCCGGTAGATACTCACGGCACTGCGGATGAGGCATTAGATCGGATATGCGTGTTTCAAGCATTAATTGACACAATGACGTCGAATGAGGGACTCGATGCGTTAGATTAGTGTGTATGTATAGTCGAGATATTTCTGAGGTTTAATTTTCCATTTTGATTTACTTGATTGACTATATGTTCACGATCATCATATGATTTGTGTTTATGAATTCACGACCCGTTTTTTTAGTGAGCAAGTCTGCAACTTGATCGTGAGAAGGTACGTAAAGTATATCTAATAAGTTTTGTGTTACCGTATCTCGTATGAAGTGTAAATCTAACTCGATGTGTTTTGTTCGAGCATGAAAAACGGGATTTAAAGCAAGAGAGCTCGCTCCAAGGTTATCACACCAGATAATCGGAGCTCTGTGAAGATCAAGACGAATCTCATGAAGCACTGATTGTACCCAAATGAGTTCAGAGGCCAGATTTACAAGCGATCTGTATTCTGACTCTGTACTCGATTTGGAGACAATCCCTTGTTTCTTTGAGGACCACGAAATCAAGGAGTCACCCAGAAAAACGCAATATCAACCAACAGATCGACGGTCATCCAACGAGGCAGCCCAATCGACATCAGTAAAGCCTGTGAGTTGATGAGAGTCGCTCGGTTTGATGTGGAGTCCCATCATCTTAGTACCAGATAAGTATCTTAGAACCCGTCTTACACATTGTAGATGAATTTTGGTAGGATTTTGTTGAAACTGACTGAGTTTGTTAACAGCAAACGCAATGTCAGGTCTAGTGTGAAGTAGGTACTATAAAGACCCTAACAAGCTTCTGTATCTTGTAGGGTTCTGGAGCAATTCACCATCAGTTTTGGAGAGAGGTGGAGTCACCTTCATAGGAGTCATGCAGGAGTTAGCATTGGTCAAGCCTTTTTTAACGAGTAAGTCTTCAATATATTGTGTTTGAGTCAAAAATAGACCAGACTCATCTCTGTTAGCCTCAATACCCAGAAAAAGCCTTAGAGACCCCATATCTTTTAGAGCAAATTCAGAATTAAGCTTCTGAATAAATCTGGACACATAAGATGGACAATTACCAGTGACAATAATGTCATCTACATAAACCAGTAGAATGACAAAAACACCTTTAGACCGTAGAAAGAACATAGAGTAGTCAGCCTTTGAATTTTGAAACCCCATAAGATCAGTGTATCCTTGAGCTTGGGATACCAGGCTCGAGGTGCCTGTTTCAGTCCATATAGTGCCTTGTTTAGCTTGCATATGTGATTAGGGTATTTAGGATCAACAAAACCTTGAGGTTGTACCATGTACACCTGTTCTTTGAGATGACCATTCAAGAAGGCATTATTGATATCAAGTTGCCTGATGACCCAGTCCCTAGACACAGCAATAGTGAGCACTAACCTTATCGTAGAGGCTTTAATCACTGGTGCGAAAGTCTCATTGAAGTCAACCCCATGCTGTTGATGAAAGCCTTTAGCTACAAGTCTAGCCTTGTAGCGCTGAACAGACCCTCCTGGGTTATATTTAACCTTATACACCCATCTGCACCCCACCAGACTCATGTTACTACTGTGGGGAACAAGAGACCAAGTATGATTGTTTATCACAGCATCATATTCACACTTCATGGCATGAACCCATTGAGGACATAAAACAGCCTCTGAAAACTTAGTAGGTTCTTTAACAGTGGTAGTAGATGTAACAGTAGTTCCTGAGTAGATATGCTTAGGTTTTGAAATACCATCTTTAGCTCTAGTGGTCATAGGGTGTCTGTTAGATAGAGTTTGAAAAGTAGTTTGATTATTAGTTCTATCAAAAGGTAGCTCAATGAATAACTCACCAGGTTTTGATGATTGTATTTCAGGTAAAGTGCTGGGCAAGGAGTTTTGAGTAGCTGTGGGATCTTGTGACTCAGGTTGGGCTTGTGGAGAGATGGCAAGGCTATCAGGTGAGTTATTACAAGGTATATATGAATTTGTTGTGTCAATTTGGTTTGAAAGTAAGGGTTGGTTAGTATTTGGATGTTGGTAACTGTTGTTGTGACTGTTAATATGTTGTAGAGTAGAACTCTCAGTTGGCATGTATAGATTAGGCAACTTAGCCAACCAAGAGACTCTAGAGACAGACACGGAGGACTTAGTGTTTAGGAAACCAGACATATATTGAAACTCACATTCATTAAAAATGACATTCCTTGACACATAAACTCTCCCACTAGGACTGAGACACTTGTACCCTTTGTGAACCCCACTATACCCTAAAAAGACACACTTGACTGAGTGAAACTAAAACTTATTAGTTTGATAGGGTCTAAGACACGGAAAAAAATTGCACCCAAAGACTTTTAGGAACATGTAATCTGGTTTAGAACCAAAAAGCTGTTCAAAAGGAGATTTATCTTTTAGAAGGAGTGTAGGTAACCTGTTAATCAAGTAAACAGCAGTGTGAAAAGCTTCTGGCCAGAACTTGTGAGGAAGACTAGACTGAGCTAGAAGGGTCAGACCAGTCTCAGTGACATGTCTGTGCTTCCTTTCTGCTTTACCATTCTGAGCAGAAGTGTAAGGACAGGATGTCCTGAGCTGGATCCCTGATTCTTTAGCCAAGGACAGAAAAGACCTGAACTCACCACCCTAGTCAGACTGAAAAACTTTAATCTTTTTATCAAACTGATTTTCAACTAGAGTCTTAAACTCTTTAAACACAGTCACAACCTCACTTTTGAATTTCAGTGGATATATCCATGTGAACCTACTGTAATCATCTACAAATAATATGTAGAATTTATAGCCAGAAGTAGATAGGACAGGAGCAGGTCCCCACAAGTCAGAATGAATTAAATCTAGGACATTAGAAGAGTGAGAGACTGAATTAGAGAAGGGTAATGAGTGAGACTTGCCTAATTGACAATCATCACAAAAAAGTTTTTCATTGCTAGCAATAGTAGGTAGATTACAACTTTTCATCACAACAGACAGAACACGTTTAGAGGGATGGCCCAGTTTTTTATGCCACCAAACCTTTAGGGAATCAGAAGTATTAGTAAGAACAGACACATGATAAACAAAAGAATTCGACTTAGGAAAGGTTGCCTTAGTAGTCCTAGGAATAGAAGAGTCCTCCAACTTATAGAGCCCATTTTCAACCCTGCCTTTAAGTAGAATCATCCCGGTTGTCTTGTCCTTCACAAAACATTCAGAACTGTGAAACTCAATAAAAATATTATTATGAAGAGTTAATTGAGAAACAGAAACTAGGGTTTTGTTGATATAGGGCACATGTAAAACACTGTTTAGGAGGATCTGTTTGTTGGTCTTAGTAGATAGGCAAGGCTTACCTAAGTTAGAAATGTTCAGTTTACTAGCATTACCTACTATCACTGTTTTATTACATGTGTACTGTGTTTTCTGGTTCAGCATCTTAGCTGAGTTGGTGACATGGTGGCTAGCACCACTGTCAACATACCAACTTTCATCACAATTCCCTTGTTCTTGTGAAACTGTCATCACATTTTGATCCTGGTCATTTCTTTGTTGATCTGTTGGCATTTGTCCCATCACATTAGGATCATCCCTAAAATAGCAATAAGCAGCCCCATAACCAGACTTGCCACATATTTGACAAGTAGGTTTGTTGTTAGAGTAGTAGAACCTACCACCTCTGCCTCTGTTAGGACCTCTACCCCTGTAATTGTTAGAGTAGTTTGAGGAAAACCTTCCTCTAGAGCCTCTACCTTGATTCTTATTCCCATACCTTGAATTGGAGCCATAGTTGTTTTTGTTGTTGCCAGAAGACTTAGTTTCTGACTTGTTAACAGGAGTGAGATTCAAATTAGCCATAGCGACCAGAATTTTACCTAGTTGTTCAAGCGTGCTTTCGTACGTAAGTAGAGTAGCTTGTAGATCAAGCCAATTTTGAACATCTTTGTCACCTAGATGGACTGCAATAAGAGTGTATTCACTGTCAAGACCTGCCAAAACTTGTGAAACCAAATCACTTAGTGAAATAGGTGAGCCAGCTAGAGCCAGACTATCAGCAATGTGTTTCATCTTAGCTAGGTACTCCTCCATAGAACTAGCTCATTTCCTGGTTCTTTGAAACTCAGCTTTAAAGAAAGTCACTCTGGACTTCGTTTGAGAGCCAGAAAGCCTTAGTACCGCATCCCACAGACCTTTGGAGGACTCCTCCTCCATCACCTGAGATGCAACTTCAGCACTCATGGTGCTGTACAGCCATCCTAACAGCAACTGGTCTTTAGCAATCCAGTTGTCGTATTCTGCATTATCAATTAGAGAACCATCTGGTCCAACTATAAGCTTGGGAGGACAAGGTTTCTCACCACTTATGAAACCTCCCAGCTTGTTACCTCTAATTATAGGCAACACCAAAGTCTTCCATAGAAGAAAGTTGTTTCTGTCCAACTTGAGACTAGTGACTGCATTCATCTGATTCATTGCATTGTTTTTGTTTGTCAAAAGGTGATCCATTGAAGACGTAACCTGCTCAGCAGATCTTGAGCTGAAGCATGGTGAGTCAGTCCATGCCATTGAAGAGACCTGCTCTGATACCAACTTGAATCTAGAGAGAGATGAAGATTGAAAGAAAAGAATGTGTAACCGAATTTTATTAAATCTTTCTCTACCATCTGTATTTACATTTGTAATATTTATATACACTAAATTCTGTTCAATGTGTAACAGAAATTAGTTAGAAATTGTTACAGAATTTGTTATTGTAATGGACTCTTAATAACAAACACAGCCCATTCAAAACAACCCACAAGGCTAAGCTTTAGGTCCAATACAAGAGGTTAGGTCGCCAGCCCATGACCCGGTCCAGAACACAGCCCAACCATATAAAAGGCTTAAGACACACCTTCACACACTTCCTGTTTCTCCAAACCCTAGATCGAAAATACCAGCCTCCAACTTTCCCAAATCTGTCAAGCCCTAGAGCACACAGCCATCTTCTCCTTCTCTGAAACTTCTACTTCTTCAACTATTCTAACTTCCCACCTCAAACGAGACGGAGGTTCACCAAGGCTCAGTTTGTCCCGAAGAAATAAGAACCGGTTTTGAGACAGAGGCTTTGTGAGCAAGTCTGCAACTTGATCGTGAGAAGGTACGTACCGTATATCTAGTAAGTTTTGTGTTACCATATCTCGTATGAAGTGTAAATCTAACTCGATGTATTTTGTTCGAGCATGAAAAACAGGATTTGAAGCAAGAGAGCTCGCTCCAAGGTTATCACACCAGATAACCGGAGCTCTGTGAAGATCAAGACGAATCTCATGAAGCACTGATTGTACCCAGATCTGTTCAAAGGCCAGATTTTATCACACCTTAACACAACTATAATAACTGAATCAAATACATAATACAACCAGTTTGTAACTTAGCATACAACAAAAATTCATGAAATCGTATTGTTATACATTATGTTTCGAAAAAATAAAACATAACAGGAAACAAAGAAAGACTGTACGACAAATCCTCACCTGACTGATAAAACACATGGAAAAAGAAAACTTAGATAATGCACAGATGAAACAACCTGAAGAAAAAAAATATAATGATGAAACAACGATAAATCAAGAAGCGCGAATGAAACAACATACTCACAAACTCCGATGATGCTTAAAAACATTTCACAATCGTTTTGTTCGTCGATAAACTGATAAACAATAGAGAGAGTCGGCGATATAACTAATTCGATAAGCTGAATCCCGAATTGTGAAATTTGGTATGTTTACAGTCTATATTAAAAGATTAAGCTTATATAGCTGATAAAAAGTATTTAACGTATTATATAAAAAATAGATATTGAGTGGAAGTTACTAAGTTGAGATGAGTTTTAAGTAAGCATAAATAATAATTCTCGTATTAGATGACAATATATTTTGTGAGTAGTTACCTCTGATGTCATTTTTCTTACAAATAACTAATTGTTAATGATATACTTTTAAAATCTTTATAAGCGTATACTTCAAAATCCAAATGATTTTCGATATTTTTTTTAAAGTTTATCGATAACTTACATTTTAAAATAATTTAATAAATAAATTAGTTTATTTAACAATTTATTTATGGTACATAACTAATTTCCATTAAACTCGAATATGAAGCAAAAATTTAAAAGTGTTAAACCATTTTTAGTTAAAACACTGATAGTTAACATTTGAATTCATAATCGTTCTCGATAAAAACCTAAAATCTCTACAATAAGTTCTTGATAAAAAACCAAGAAGCCCCAAACACGATAAGCCCAATACTTATTGTATGGTTAAACATCCGGCCCAGCTTAAAACAGTAAGACCTAATGTTCTATGTTTTTTAGTATAAATACGAGCATTTAGTTCTCAGCACGGTCAAGTCTCTAGATCAGACTCTTTGGAATTGGCACTATCAGAGACAAAGCTGTGGAGTCACTTTGCAGACAGATGAGTGAGAGTGAGCCTTTGTTCCTCTTAGTTTTATTCTTTATTTGAAATACTTTTGTGACATCGAAAATTATAGTTCATCTCAGATCTAGATCCCGTTAGACTATTAGCCGTTCATGTACTAATATGTTTTTGGTAGATTTGTTTTGATTTTTGAAGTATGCTATGTTGCTATTTTTCTATACTCGAGTCTAAAATTATATTGTATTTACTTATCTTGACTCGATATAACTGTTTGTATTGTTAATCTCTAGGTGGTAGTATTGTCTCTTACTAAGAGTTTAGTTGTGTTTTGGCTGAGATCTTAGTGTCTCTTACTGAGATCTTACTAAAAGTGATACTCAGGTCATTTGCTCAATGGGGACCCTAAATGAGCTACTAATAACAATGTGTTGATTTAAAACCGTAAGTTTATGCTTCTAATACCTTTTAACATGTCTTATTTTAGAAACCAAAATTGGAAGTTATTGTTTTTTATGTTTTTTTAATTCAAAGTAGTTTTCTTTATTGTTTAAAAATTGTTTAATTGTTAAGTTAGACCTTTTTTCTTTTTTTTTCATCTTAGTTGTGTGTAAAGATAAGAAAATTAATAAATATTTTTAAAGACCATTGATTATACTTGTAGAGAAGACTAAATAGTGGCGAAATATTGGCAAATGTAACTTTGTCTTTAACCTAATTTATTAATAGATCATTGTGATTTTGTTGTTAATAGTTATTCACCAAAGTCACAAGGATTTAATCGTGTGTTTGGATTAAAACTTGTTATGTTTGTTGAGATTTTGAAACTATTGACTGTTACCTAATAAATAATTTTAGAGTTTGTTCAAATACTTTGTTTTTAAGCATGGTAAGCAACATCTTTTGTTACCGAAAGTAGAACCTTAAAGTTACGTCTAGTTTGGCTAGATTCTTCAAAGCATACGAGCAGGTATGCAGGAAAGGTATCGAACAAAACCCAATTAAAAATTAATTATATATATCTTTATAATTAGTGGAAAATGACTATTTCCTTGATGGTACTCTTACAAGGAAGTTGGATCTTGTGTGTCTTGTGATTTAGACTCTTGTGTCTTGCTGTGTTCTGACCCACTTAGTTAAACTTTTGATTTAAGTGGAAGGTTACGGATGGTCTTTTCTAATAAGTGATAATTTAACAAAAAAAATTAATACTTATTAGAAAAACGCATTCTTTACTAAAAAAATCCATAGAATAAATAATTTAATAAAAAAAACGTTCAGAATATGGAAAGAAAAAGAGAACCCTTTCCTTACTTTTACTACATTTTTCGTTTTCCAACACTGTCTCCTGTATTCTTAAATTTAGTGGAATCTGATACTGTTTTTACCCTAATTTGTTTCGAACTGTCTATAAGTTGAATCTAGAGAGAGATGAAGATCGAAAGAAAAGAATATATAACTGAATTTTATTAAATCTTTTTCTACCATCTGTATTTACATTTGTAATATTTATAGACACTAAATTCTGTTCAATGTGTAACAGAAATTAGTTAGAAATTGTTACAGCATTTGTTATTGTAATGGACTCTTAATAACAAACACAGCCCATTCAAAACAACCCACAAGGCTAAGCTTTAGGTCCAATACAAGAGGTTAGGTCGCCAGCCCATGACCCGGTCCAGAACACAGCCCAACCTTATAAAAGGCTTAAGACACACCTTCACACACTTCCTGTTTCTCCAAACCCTAGATCGAAAACACCAGCCTCCAACTTTCCCAAATCTGTCAAACCCTAGATCACACAGCCACCTTCTCCTTCTCTGAAACTTCTTCTTCTTCAACTATTCTAACTTCCCCCCTCAAACGAGACGGAGGTTCACCAAGGCTCAGTTTGTCCCGAAGAAATAAGAACCGGTTTTGAGACAGAGGCTTTGTGAGAAAATCTGCAACTTGATCGTGAGAAGGTACGTACCGTATATCTAGTAAGTTTTGTGTTACCATATCTCGTATGAAGTGTAAATCTAACTTGATGTGTTTTGTCCGAGCATGAAAAACAGGATTTGAAGCAAGAGAGCTCGCTCCAAGGTTATCACACCAGATAACCGGAGCTCTGTGAAGATCAAGACGAATCTCATGAAGCACTGATTGTACCCAGATGAGTTCAGAGGCCAGATTTACAAGCGATCTGTATTCTGACTCTGTACTCGATCTGGAGACAATCCCTTGTTTCTTTGAGGACCACGAAATCAAGGAGTCACCCAGAAAAACGCAATATCCACCAACAGATCGACGGTCATCCAACGAGGCAGCCCAATCGACATCAGTAAAGCCTGTGAGTTGATGAGAGTCGCTCGGTTTGATGTGGAGTCCCATCATCTTAGTACCAGATAAGTATCTTAGAATCCGTCTTACACATTGTAGATGAATTTTGGTAGGATTTTGTTGAAAGTGACTGAGTTTGTTAACAGCAAACGCAATGTCAGGTCTAGTGTGAAGTAGGTACTGTAAAGACCCTAACAAGCTTCTGTATCTTGAAGGGTTCTGGAGCAATTCACCATCAGTTTTGGAGAGAGGTGGAGTCACCTTCATAGGAGTCATGCAGGAGTTAGCATTGGTCAAGCCTTCTTTAACGGGTAAGTCTTCAATATATTGTGTTTGAGTCAAAAATAGACCAGACTCATCTCTGTTAGCCTCAATACCCTGAAAAAGCCTTAGAGACCCCATATCTTTTAGAGCAAATTCAGAATTAAGCTTCTGAATAAATCTGGACACATAAGATGGACAATTACCAGTGACAATAATGTCATCTACATAAACCAGTAGAATGACAAAAACACCTTTAGACCGTAGAAAGAACATAGAGTAGTCAGCCTTTGAATTTTGAAAACCCCATAAGATCAGTGTATCCTTGAGCTTGGAATACCAGGCTCGAGGTGCCTGTTTCAATCCATATAGTGCCTTGTTTAGCTTGCATATGTGATTAGGGTATTTAGGATCAACAAAACCTTGAGGTTGTACCATGTACACCTGTTCTTTGAGATGACCATTCAAGAAGGCATTATTGATATCAAGTTGCCTGATGACCCAGTCCCTAGACACAGCAATAGTGAGCACCAACCTTATCATAGGGGCTTTAATCACTGGTGAGAAAGTCTCATTGAAGTCAACCCCAGGCTGTTGATGAAAGCCTATAGCTACAAGTCTAGCCTTGTAGCGTTGAACAGACCCTCCTGGGTTATATTTAACCTTATACACCCATCTGCACCCCGCCAGACTCATGTTACTACTGTGGGGAACAAGAGACCAAGTATGATTGTTTATCAAAGCATCATATTCACACTTCATGGCCTGAACCCATTGAGGACATAAAACAGCCTCTGAAAACTTAGTAGGTTCTTTAACAGTGGTAGTAGATGTAACAGTAGTTCCTGAGTAGATATGCTTACGTTTTGAAATACCATCTTTAGCTCTAGTGATCATAAGGTGTCTGTTAGATAGAGTTTGAAAAGTAGTTTGATTATTAGTTCTGTCAAAAGGTAGCTCAATGAATAACTCACCAGGTTTTGATGATTGTATTTCAGGTAAAGTGCTGGGCAAGGAGTTTTGAGTAGCTGTGGGATCTTGTGACTCAGGTTGGGCTTGTGGAGAGATGACAAGGCTATCAGGTGAGTTATTACAAGGTATATATGAATTTGTTGTGTCAATTTGGTTTGAAAGTAAGGGTTGGTTAGTATTTGGATGTTGGTAACTGTTGTGGTGACTGTTAATATGTTGTAGAATAGAACTCTCAGTTGGCATGTATAGATTAGGCAACTTAGGCAACCAAGAGACTCTAGAGACATACATGGAAACTCACATTCATTAAAAATGACATCCCTTGACACATAAACTCTCCCACTAGGACTGAGACACTTATACCCTTTGTGAACCCCACTATACCCTAAAAAGACACACTTGACTGAGTGAAACTGAAACTTATTAGTTTGAAAGGGTCTACGACACGGAAAACAAGTGCACCCAAAGACTTTTAGGAACATGTAATCTGGTTTAGAACCAAAAAGCTGTTCAAAAGGAGATTTATCTTTTAGAAGGAGTGTAGGTAACCTGTTAATCAAGTAAACAGCAGTGTGAAAAGCTTCTGGCCAGAACTTGTGAGGAAGACCAGACTGAGCTAGAAGGGTCAGACTAGTCTCATTGACATGTCTGTGCTTCCTTTCTGCTCTACCATTCTGAGCAGAAGTGTAAGGACAGGATATCCTGAGCTGGATCCCTGATTCTTTAGCCAAGGACAGAAAAGACCTGAACTCACCACCCCAGTCAGACTGAAAAACTTTAATCTTTTTATCAAACTGTTTTTCAACTAGAGTCTTAAACTCTTTAAACACAGTCACATCCTCACTTTTGAATTTCAGTGGATATATCCATGTGAACATACTATAATCATCTACAAATAATATGTAGAATTTATAGCCAGAAGTAGATAGGACAGGAGCAGGTCCTCACAAGTCAGAATGAATTAAATCTAGGACATTAGAAGAGTGAGAGACTGAATTAGAGAAGGGTAAGGAGTGAGACTTGCCTAATTGACAATCATCACAGAAAAGTTTTTCATTGCTAGCAATAGTAGGTAGATTACAACTTTTCATCACAACAGACAGAACACGTTTAGAGGGATGGCCCAGTTTTTTATGCCACCAAACCTTTAGGGAATCAGAAGTATTAGTAAGAACAGACACATGAGAAACAAAAGAATTCGACTTAGGAAAGGTTGCCTTAGTAGTCCTAGGAATAGAAGAGTCCTCCAACCTATAGAGCCCATTTTCAACCCTGCCTTTAAGTAGAATCATCCCGGTTGTCTTGTCCTTCACAAAACATTCAGAACTGTGAAACTCAATAAAAATATTATTATGAAGAGTTAATTGAGAAACAGAAACTAGGTTTTTGTTGATATAGGGCACATGTAAAACACTGTTTAGGAGGATCTGTTTGTTGGTCTTAGTAGATAGGCAAGTCTTACCTAAGTTAGAAATGTTCAGTTTACTACCATTACCTACTATCACTGTTTTATTACATGTGTACTGTGTTTTCTGGTTCAGCATCTTAGCTGAGTTGGTGACATGGTGGCTAGCACCACTGTCAACATACCAACTTTCATCACAATTCCCTTGTTCTTGTGAAACTGTCATCATATTTTGATCCTGGTCATTTCTTTGTTGATCTGTTGGCATTTGTCCCGTCACATTAGGATCATCCCTAAAATAGCAATAAGCAGCCCCACGACCAAACTTGCCACATATTTGACAAGTAGGTTTGTTGTTAGAGTAGTAGAACCTACCACCTCTGCCTCTGTTAGGACCTCTACCCCTGTAATTGTTAGAGTAGTTTGAGGAAAACCTTCCTTTAGAGCCTCTACCTTGATTCTTATTCCCATACCTTGAATTGGAGCCATAGTTGTTGTTGTTGTTGCCAGAAGACTTAGTTTCTGACTTGTTAACAGAAGTGAGATTCAAATTAGCCATAGCAACCTGAATTTTACCTAGTTGTTCAAGCCTGCTTTCGTACGTAAGTAGAGTAGCTTGCAGATCAAGCCAATTTTGAACATCTTTGTCACCTAGATGGACTGCAATAGGAGTGTATTCACTTTCAAGACCTTCCAAAACCTGTGAAACCAAATCACTTAGAGAAATAGGTGAGCCAGCTAGAGCCAGACTATCAGCAATGTGTTTCATCTTAGCTAGGTACTCCTCCATAGAACTAGCTCCTTTCCTGGTTCTTTGAAACTCAGCTTTAAAGAAAGTCACTCTAGACTTCGTTTGAGAGCCAGACAGCCTTAGTACCGCATCCCACAGACCTTTGGAGGACTCCTACTCCATCACCTGAGATGCAACTTCAGCACTCATGGTGCTGTACAACCATCCTAACAGCAACTGGTCTTTAGCAATCCAGTTGTCCTGTTCTGCATTACCAATTAGAGAACCATCTGGTCCAACTATAAGCTTGGAAGGACAAGGTTTCTCACCACTTATGAAACCTCCCAGCTTGTTACCTCTAATTATAGGCAACACCATAGTCTTCCATAGAAGAAAGTTGTTTCTGTCCAACTTGAGACTAGTGACTGCATTCATCTGATTCATTGCATTGTTTTTGTTTGTCAACAGGTGATCCATTGCAGACGTAACCTGCTCAGCAGATCCTGAGCTGAAGCATGGTGAGTCAGTCTATGCCATTGAAGAGACCTGCTCTGATACCAAGTTGAATCTAGAGAGAGAGATGAAGATTGAAAGAAAAGAATATGTAACCGAATTTTATTAAATCTTTCTCTACCATCTGTATTTACATTTGTAATATTTATAGACACTAAATTTTGTTCAATGTATAACAGAAATTAGTTAGAAATTGTTACAGAATTTGTTATTGTAATGGACTCTTAATAACAAACACAACCCATTCAAAACAACCCACAAGGCTAAGCTTTAGGTCCAATACAAGAGGTTAGGTCGCCAGCCCATGACTCGGTCCAGAACACAGCCCAACCATTTAAAAGGCTTAAGACACACCTTCACACACTTCCTGTTTCTCCAAACCCTAGATCGAAAACACAAGCCTCCAACTTTCCCAAATCTGTCAAACCCTAGATCACACAACCACCTTCTCCTTCTCTGAAACTTCTTCTTCTTCAACTATTCTAACTTCCCCCCTCAAACGAGACGGAGGTTCACCAAGGATCAGTTTGTCCCGAAGAAATAAAAACCGGTTTTGAGACAGAAGCTTTGTGAGCAAGTCTGCAACTTGATCGTGAGAAGGTATGTACCGTATATCTAGTAAGATTTGTGTTACCATATCTCGTATGAAGTGTAAATCTAACTGGATGTGTTTTGTTCGAGCATGAAAAACAGGATTTGAAGCAAGAGAGCTCGCTCCAAGGTTATCACACCAGATAACCGGAGCTCTGTGAAGATCAAGACGAATCTCATGAAGCATTGATTGTACCCAGATGAGTTCAGAGTCCAGATTTACAAGCGATCTATATTCTGACTCTGTACTCGATCTGGAGACAATCCCTTGTTTCTTTGAGGACCACGAAATCAAGAAGTCACCCAGAAAAACGCAATATCCACCAACAGATCGACGGTCATCCAACGAGGCAGCCCAATCGGCATCAGTAAAGCCTGTGAGTTGTTGAGAGTCGCTCGGTTTGATGTGGAGTCCCATCGTCTTAGTACCAGATAAGTATCTTAGAACCCGTCTTACACATTGTAGGTGAATTTTGGTAGGATTTTATTGAAACTGACTGAGTTTGTTAACAGCAAACGCAATGTCAGGTCTAGTGTGAAGTAGGTACTGTAAAGACCCTAAAAAGCTTCTGTATCTTGTAGGGTTCTGGAGCAATTCACCATCAGTTTTGGAGAGAGGTGGAGTCACCTTCATAGGAGTCATGCAGGAGTTAGCAATGGTCAAGCCTTCTTTAACGAGTAAGTCTTCAATATATTGTGTTTGAGTCAAAAATAGACCAGACTCATCTCTGTTAGCCTCAATACCCTGAAAAAGCCTTAGAGACCCCATATCTTTTAGAGCAAATTCAGAATTAAGCTTCTGAATAAATCTGGACACATAAGATGGACAATTACCAGTGACAATAATGTCATCTACATAAACCAGTAGAATGACAAAAACACCTTTAGACCGTAGAAAGAACATAGAGTAGTCAGCCTTTGAATTTTGAAAACCCCATAAGATCAGTGTATGCTTGAGCTTGGAATACCAGGCTCGAGGTGCCTGTTTCAGTCCATATAGTGCCTTGTTTAGCTTGCATA
The DNA here is from genome assembly GCA_036936605.1 of Limnanthes douglasii subsp. nivea. Classification (NCBI taxonomy): domain Eukaryota; kingdom Viridiplantae; phylum Streptophyta; class Magnoliopsida; order Brassicales; family Limnanthaceae; genus Limnanthes; species Limnanthes douglasii. The sequence goes on along the minus strand of JAUPFV010000002.1, from coordinate 368,729,363 downwards.
TGTGATTAGGGTATTTAGGATCAACAAAACCTTGAGGTTGTACCATGTACACCTGTTCTTTGAGATGACCATTCAAGAAGGCATTATTGATATCAAGTTGCCTGATGACCCAGTCCCTAGACACAGCAATAGTGAGCACTAACCTTATCGTAGGGGCTTTAATCACTGGTGAGAAAGTCTCATTGAAGTCAACCCCAGGCTGTTGATGAAAGCCTTTAGCTACAAGTCTAGCCTTGTAGCGTTGAACAAACCCTCCTGGGTTATATTTAACCTTATACACCCATCTGCACCCCGCCAGACTCATGTTACTACTGTGGGGAACAAGAGACCAAGTATGATTGTTTATCAAAGCATCATATTCACACTTCATGGCCTGAACCCATCGAGGACATAAAACAGCCTCTGAAAACTTAGTAGGTTCTTTAACACTGGTAGTAGATGTAACAGTAGTTCCTGAGTAGATATGCTTAGGTTTTGAAATACCATCTATAGCTGTAGTGGTCATAAGGTGTCTGTTAGATAGAGTTTGAAAAGTAGTTTGATTATTAGTTCTGTAAAAAGGTAGCTCAATGAATAACTCACCAGGTTTTGATGATTGTATTTCAGGTAAAGTGCTGGGCAAGGAGTTTTGAGTAGCTGTGGGATCTTGTGACTCAGGTTGGGCTTGTGGAGAGATGGCAAGGCTATCAGGTGAGTTATTACAAGGTATATATGAATTTGTTGTGTCAATTTGGTTTGAAAGTAAGGGTTGGTTAGTATTTGGATGTTGGTAACTGTTGTGGTGACTGTTAATATGTTGTAGAGTAGAACTCTCAGTTGGCATGTATAGATTAGGCAACTTAGGCAACCAAGAGACTCTAGAGACAGACACAGAGGACTTAGTGTTTAGGAAACCAGACATACATGGAAACTCACATTCATTAAAAATGACATCCCTTGACACATAAACTCTCCCACTAGGACTGAGACACTTGTACCCTTTGTGAACCCTACTATACCCTAAAAAGACACACTTGACTGAGTAAAACTGAAACTTATTAGTTTGATAGGGTCTACGACACGGAAAACAAGTGCACCCAAAGACTTTTAGGAACATGTAATCTGGTTTAGAACCAAAAACCTGTTCAAAAGGAGATTTATCTTTTAGAAGGAGTGTAGGTAACCTGTTAATCAATTAAACAGCAGTGTGAAAAGCTTCTGGCCAGAACTTGTGAGGAAGACCAGACTGAGCTAGAAGGGTCAGACCAGTGTCAGTGACATGTCTGTGCTTCCTTTCTGCTCTACCATACTGAGCAGAAGTGTAAGGACAGGATATCCTGAGCTGGATCCCTGATTCTTTAGCCAAGGACAGAAAAGACCTGAACTCACCACCCCAGTCAGACTGAAAAACTTTAATCTTTTTATCAAACTGATTTTCAACTAGAGTCTTAAACTCTTTAAACACAGTCACAGCCTCACTTTTGAATTTCAGTGGATATATCCATGTGAACCTACTATAATCATCTACAAATAATACGTAGAATTTATAGCCAGAAGTAGATAGGACAGGAGCAGGTCCCCACAAGTCAGAATGAATTAAATCTAGGACATTAGAAGAGTGAGAGACTGAATTAGAGAAGGGTAAGGAGTGAGACTTGCCTAATTGACAATCATCACAGAAACGTTTTTCATTGCTAGCAATAGTAGGTAGATTACAACTTTTCATCACAACAGACAGAACACGTTTAGACGGATGGCCCAATTTTTTATGCCACAAAACCTTTAGGGAATCAGAAGTATTAGTAAGAACAGACACATGAGAAACAAAAGAATTCGACATAGGAAATGTTACCTTAGTAGTCCTAGGAATAGAAGAGTCCTCCAACTTATAGAGCCCATTTTCAACCCTGCCTTTAAGTAGAATCATCCCGGTTGTCTTGTCCTTCATAAAACATTCAGAACTGTGAAACTCAATAAAAATATTATTATGAAGAGTTAATTGAGAAACAGAAACTAGGTTTTTGTTGATATAGGGCACATGTAAAACACTGTTTAGGAGGATCTGTTTGTTGGTCTTAGTAGATAGGCAAGTCTTACCTAAGTTAGAAATGTTCAGTTTACTACCATTACCTACTATCACTGTTTTATTACCTGTGTACTGTGTTTTCTGGTTCATCATCTTAGCTGAGTTGGTGACATGGTGGCTAGCACCACTGTCAACATACCAACTTTCATCACAATTCCCTTGTTCTTGTGAAACTGTCATCACATTTTGATCCTGGTCATTTCTTTGTTGATTTGTTGGCATTTGTCCCATCACATTAGGATCATCCCTTAAATAGCAATAAGCAGCCCCATGACCAAACTTGCCACATATTTGACAAGTAGGTTTATTGTTAGAGTAGTAGAACCTACCACCTCTGCCTCTGTTAGGACCTCTACCCCTGTAATTGTTAGAGTAGTTTGAGGAAAACCTTCCTCTAGAGCCTCTACCTTGATTCTTATTCCCATACCTTGAATTGGAGCCATAGTTGTTGTTGTTGTTGCCAGAAGACTTAGTTTCTGACTTGTTAACAGAAGTGAGATTCAAATTAGCCATAGCAACTAGAATTTTACTTAGTTGTTCAAGCCTGCTTTCGTACGTAAGTAGAGTAGCTTGTAGATTAAGCCAATTTTGAACATCTTTTTCACCTAGATGGACTGCAATAGGAGTGTATTCACTGTCAAGACCTGCCAAAACCTGTGAAACCAAATCACTTAGAGAAATAGGTGAGCCAGGTAGACCCAGACTATCAGCAATGTGTTTCATCTTAGCTAGGTACTCCTCCATAGAACTAGCTCCTTTCCTGGTTCTTTGAAACTCAACTTTAAAGAAAGTCACTCTGGACTTCGTTTGAGAGCCAGACAGCCTTAGTACCGCCTCCCACAGACCTTTGGAGGACTCCTCCTCCATCACCTGAGATGCAACTTCAGCACTCATGGTGCTGTACAACCATCCTAACAGCAACTGGTCTTTAGCAATCCAGTTGTCATATTCTGCATTATCAATTAGAGAACCATCTCGTCCAACTATAAGCTTGGGAGGACAAGGTTTCTCACCACTTATGAAACCTCCCAGCTTGTTACCTCTAATTATAGGCAACACCATAGTCTTCCATAGAAGAAAGTTATTTCTGTCCAACCTGAGACTAGTGACTGCATTCATCTGATTCATTGCATTATATTTGTTTGTCAACAGGTGATCCATTGAAGACGTAACCTGCTCAGCAGATCCTGAGCTGAAGCATGGTGAGTCAGTCCCTGCCATTGAAGAGACCTGCTCTGATACCAAGTTGAATCTATAGAGAGAGATGAAGATTGAAAGAAAAGAATATGAAGCAAAAATTTAAAAGTGTTAAACCATTTTTAGTCAAAACACTGATAGTTAACATTTGAATTCATAATCGTTCTCGATAAAAACCTAAAATCTCTACAATAAGTTCTTGATAAAAAAACCAAGAAGCCCCAAACACGATAAGCCCAATACTTATTGTATGGTTAAACATCCGGCCCAACTTAAAACAGTAAGACCTAATGTTCTATGTTTTTTAGTATAAATACGAGCATTTAGTTCTCAGCACGGTCAAGTCTCTAGATCAGACTCTTTGGAATTGGCACTATCAGAGACAAAGCTGTGGAGTCACTTTGCAGACGGATGAGTGAGAGTGAGCCTTTGTTCCTCTTAGTTTTATTCTTTATTTGAAATACTTTTGTGACATTGAAAATTATAGTTCATCTCAGATCTAGATCCCGTTAAACTATTAGCCGTTCATGTACTAATATGTTTTTGGTAGATTTGTTTTGATTTTTGAAGTATGCTATGTTGCTATTTTTCTATACTCGAGTCTAAAATTATATTGTATTTACTTATCTTGACTCGATATAACTGTTTGTATTGTTAATCTCTAGGCGGTAGTATTGTCTCTTACTAAGAGTTTAGTTGTGTTTTGGCTGAGATCTTAGTGTCTCTTACTGAGATCTTACTAAAAGTGATACTCAGGTCATTTGCTCAATGGGGACCCTAAATGAGCTACTAATAACAATGTGTTGATTTAAAACCGTAAGTTTATGCTTCTAATACCTTTTAACATGTCTTATTTTAGAAACCAAAATTGGAAGTTATTGTTTTTTTTTGTTTTTTTTAATTCAAAGTAGTTTTCTTTATTGTTTTTTTGTTTAAAAATTGTTTAATTGTTAAGTCAAACCTTTTTTCTTTTTTTTTTCATCTTAGTTGTGTGTAAAGATAAGAAAATTAATAAATATTTTTAAAGACCATTGATTATACTTGTAGAGAAGACTAAATAGTGGTGAAATATTGGCAAATGTAACTTTGTCTTTAACCTAATTTATTAATAGATCATTGTGATTTTGTTGTTAATAGTTATTCACCAAAGTCACAAGGATTTAATCGTGTGTTTGGATTAAAACTTGTTATGTTTGTTGAGATTTTGAAACTATTGACTGTTACCTAATAAATAATTTTAGAGTTTGTTCAAATACTTTGTTTTTAAGCATGGTAAGCAACATCTTTTGTTACCGAAAGTATAACCTTAAAGTTACGTCTAGTTTGGCTAGATTCTTCAAAGCATACGAGCAGGTATGCTGTTCTCTTATCGAACAAAACCCAATTAGAAATTAATTATATATATCTTTATAATTAGTGGATAATGACTATTTCCTTGATGGTACACATGTGCCATAAAATAATACTTTGACAAACAAAACATATATATTTTTCTTGCTTTTAACGAGGATTATAAATTAAGATAGAAAACAAAATGTTTTAACCACTACATGAACAATATTAATAATAATATGTAGTAACAATTGGATATCCATTTATTAATATTATTTATATTTTTTATTATATATTCAAAATATTTTATACCATGACAGTTCCAAAAGGGTAGAAAATTCTAAAATTTATATTTTATATTTAAAAAAAATTAAACAAAATAGATATAAATATATTATAATTTTTTTTATATTTAAAACGATAAAATAATTAAAATAATACGAAACAAACAATGAAACCTTAAAAATTATAATAAATGAATATAATTTTAATTATAAACACAATTTTATTTAAAATCACACTAATTTTAAAACAAATACAATATATTTAACATTAAAAAATAAAATTAAAACTGAATTTAATATTGAAAAGCTAGTCCACTATTCACATACAATTTATTATGTTTTAAAATCTCTTGCAGTTAATTATGGAATGAGAACACATTTTAAGAAATAGACTACAAAATAATAATTACAATAGTGGGTTATTAGAAGATTTATAAGATCAAACCGTTCCGTATGTATCCAATTTTCTAACTGAGTGCGTTCTGTGAAGATTATGTAACCGGTGGATTCATGACTGCTGGTTTCTTGGTATGGATAAGAGATAGAGAGGAGAATGTTGTTTAGGGTTTCTTCAGACAACCCTCAAGTGTGTCGAGTTGGTTTCAAGGGAGTTAATAGTTTGGGCTTTGGATCGGGTCGGTGTGTTGGTTTCCTTTGGCCCATGTCGAGTCCATCATACCCATGGACAACATCACACGTTCTGATGTTATGATGGACTAGTCACTTTTATTAAAACACCCATTGATTAAATTAGAAAGTGTAACAATATGTGTAACAAACTATCCTAACTGGCAAAACAAACTAACAAATTAGATTCCCTCTTCTACTATAAAGATGTACTATTGGTTACAATTTGAAATAAGAGAATCAGTTACACAATTCTAAATCTTATCTTTCTCTTCAATCTTCAACTTGGTATCAGAGCCTTCAAGGCCTTCAATGGCGAATCCTGATTCACCTACGCTAAGCAATGAGTCACTAGGTTCAGTTCTTCCTGGCTGTTTCTCCACCGCAACCAAGAATGTTCACCTGCAAACAATCAGCAACAACAACAATCAAATCAGACTTGACATAAATAATTATCTACTACGGAGAACAATGGTTCTACCTATTGTTAAAGGGAACAAACTAGGAGGCTTCATCACAGGGGACAAGCCCTGTCCTCCTAAGTTTACTAATGATTCTGAAGGAAACATGGTTAAAAATACTGACTATGAAGACTGGATCGCTAAGGATCAGCTTCTACTTGGATGGCTGTATTCTACTATGACTTCTGAGATGGCTACTCAACTAATGCAAGAAGGTACTTCTAAGGAGTTATGGGATGCTGCTAACAAACTTTCTGGCTCACAAACAAGAGCCAGAATCACCTACTACAAGTCAGAATTTCAGAGGACACGAAAAGGTACCTCTACCATGAATGATTATCTAAGTAAAATGAAGAGTATAGCTGATAATCTTGTGTTGGCTGGTTGTGGTGTGTCTGTTGATGATCTTGTGACTCAAGTCCGTGCTGGTTTGGACTCTGAGTACACCCCTATTGTTGTGAGTCTAGCAGATAAGGAATCAGTTGGTTGGCTAGATCTACAAACTAGTCTACTCACATTTGAGAGCAGACTAGATCAGCTTTTGAGTCTACAAAACAATGTATCTAACCTAAATTTAGCCTCTGCTAACTTCACTCAAAAGACAGAATATAAACCACAAAACAACAGCAACAATCAAAGAGGTTCTTATGGACAATACAGAGGTGCTTACAGAAACAATAGAGGAAGAAGTAGTTACTCTAACAATGGAAGAGAAAGGAACAATTTCTTTAGAGGGAGAGGGGGGCGTTACTACCAAAATAAACCTACTTGCCAAATATGCAATAGGTTTGGACATTCAGCTCCAGTCTGTTATTATAGAGACGATCCATCTGTTATGGGATTTACCTCATCTGAATAACCTAAAGAAGATGGAGACCATTCTGCCTATCTAACTACTCAAGACTCAACTGGAAACTCTGCTTGGTATGCTGACTCTGGTGCTAGTCACCATGTAATTGGGAATTCAGCTGTGTTGACTCAGAAGACTCAGTATGCAGGTAACAAAGGTATCATGGTTGGTAGTGGTCACAGGTTGCCAATACAATATATTGGGAATTCTAGTTTGCAATCCTTCACTAAAAAACCTATTTACCTAAAAAATGTTCAACATGTACCTAAAATAAACAAGAACTTGTTATCTGTCTCACAACTTACTAATCATAACAGGGTTTTCGTTGAATTTCATGATGGTTTTTGTCTTATGAAGGACAAGGTGTCAGGGACAGTGCTTTTCAAAGGGACTACTGAGAATGGGTTGTATAGAATGAAGAGTTTTCCTAAGTCACAAGCATTGGAGGATCATTCTATCTTTACAAAGCCTAGGTCTCAAGTCACTGGTGTATTTTCTTCTACTGCTTTGTCTGTTGGTCTTTCTAATTCCCTAAAAGATGGATGGCATAGGAAGCTTGGCCATCCATCACAGCATGTTCTAAACACTGTTCTTAAGGCTTGTAATCTTTCTTCTGTTTTAAAAGATGAGTGTAGTTTATGTGAAGCCTGTCAGCTTGGTAAATCTCATTTTCTACCCTATCCTGTGTCTAACTCTTATGCTAATAGTGTGTTAGATCTCATACATACAGATGTATGGGGTCCATCTCCTATTCCTTCCACTCAGGTCACAGATACTATGTTATTTTCCTAGATGACCATACTAGGTTTACCTGGTTCTATCCTACCAAGCATAAAAGTCAAGTTGTTGGTGTGTTCAAAATGTTCAAATGTCTAGTTGAGAAGCAGTTTGATAAGTCTATAAAGGTGGTTCAGTGTGATGGTGGAGGGGAATACTTACCCTTGTCCACTATGGCTCAGGAACATGGTTTTATTCTGAGAAAGTTCTGTCCTTATACATCAGCTCAGAATGGCAGAGCTGAACGTAAACATCGACATCTTGTAGAGACAGGACTGACTCTCTTAGCTCAAGCCAGTCTGCCCTACAAGTTTTGGGTTCAAGCATTTGAAACTCCTGTCTATCTTATAAACAGACTCCCTACACCAATTTTGTCAAACAAATCACCATATGAGTTATTATTTCACAAAGTTCCAAACTACCTAGTCCTGAAAACTTTTGGATGTGCATGTTTCCCCTGTCTCAGGTCCTATCAGACTCATAAGTTTCAGTTTCATACTACAAAGTGTGTCTTTTTGGGGTATAGTCAGTCTAATAAAGGTTACATTTGTTGGCAAGATCTATATTTCTCGAAATGTGGTTTTTAATGAGACAGATTTCCCTTTTCAAGGGGACTTTCCACACAGTTCACACTCTGAGTCTCTAAATAGTTGTCCCCTAGAGATGTGGCTTCCTTGTTTACCTACAGGGCTTGTGACTAATGACAACTCTTCTACTTCTACTATCCCTCTTGGTGTCTCTCATGAAGTAAGTTCTCTACATCAATCTCCCTCACAAGGTACTACTCTAAATTCATCTAATCCTGGTATTGATACTTGTTCTGTACCTGTTACTCAAACTAGCCCTATCTCACCACATACTCAGCCAAATTCTTCTCCCTATACTCATAACTCTAGTCCTAGTTTATCTACTCACAGACATGCCTCAAACACTGCCCTAAATCTTGACTATTCTAATCTAAAAATCTCTATCTGTTTGCCTTTTTCTTCTCCTGATCTATCTCTCAAACCACTGTCTGTTTCCCACACTCATCATATGCAAACTAGGTCTCAAGATGGGACTCGTATACCTAACGTCCCTTATGTGGGCTCCTTAACTACTACTGACCTATCTACCTTGGAACCTACTACTTATTCAAAGGCTGTTCTTAGTCCACACTGGGTCACTGCTGTGGAGGCTGAATATTAGGCCCTTATGTCTAATAAAACTTGGTCTTTGGTTCCATGGAGTCCTAATCAGAATGTTGTAGGTTGCAAATGGGTTTACAAAGTGAAACATCACATGGATGATTCTATTCAGAGGTACAAGGCTAGACTTGTTGCCAAGGGGTTTCATCAAACCCCTGACGTCGATTTTTTAGAAACATTCAGTCCTGTAATCAAACCATCTACAGTCAGACTGATTCTTACTTTGGCAGTGTCTAAAGAATGGGAGGTCAGACAGCTAGACATTAACAATGCATTCCTAAATGGTTTTCTTACTGAGGATGTATATATGGCTCAACCAGAAGGGTTTCAGGATCCTGTAAAGCCTACACATGTATGCAAGCTTCACAAGGCCCTGTATGGTCTCAAATAGGCTCCAAGAGCCTAGTATTCTAGATTGAAGGATACATTAATTCAGTGGGGTTTCAAAAACTCTAGGGCTGATTGTTCTCTGTTCTATTTTGTCTCTAAAGCTACTGTGATTCTAATATTGGTCTATGTTGATGACATTCTTGTCACAGGAACACAATCAGTATGTTTGCAGGGTTTTGTTCACAAGCTTAATGCTATGTTCTCTCTTAAAGACATGGGGCCACTCCATCTATTCCTTGGAATAGAGGTTCATCGTGACCCCTCAGGCATCTATCTAACTCAGCATCAGTATATTAAAAACTTACTGATTTCGGAGGGTCTTTCTCAGGCTAAGCCATGTCTGACTCCCATTGTTGTTGGTGTCCATCTTTCAAGCACCTCAGGGACTCCTCTTGCTGATCCTACACCATACAGAAGTTTATTAGGCGCTTTATAGTATTTAACGCACACTCGACCTGATATTGTCTTTGCTGTCAATAAGCTAAGCCAATATCAGCAAGCACCTACTACTCTACATCTACAAAGTCTAAAGAGGGTGCTTCGTTACTTATCTGGATCTAGCTGGGTTGGTCTTCATATCAAACCCAGTTGCAATCTTCAACTCCAAGGTTTTTCTGATGCCGATTGGGCGTCTTCTCCAGATGATAGAAGAAGTGTGGGTGCGTACTGTGTTTATCTTGGAGACTCTCTGGTTTCGTGGTCCTCCAAGAAGTAGAACGTCGTTGCTCGATCTTCGACTGAGTTTGAATATAGGGCCTTGGCGAATTTGTCGGCAGAACTAATTTGGTTGCGCTCTATCCTCACTGAAATCGACTTCCCAGTCACACATGATCTGGTGTGACAACTTAGGAGCGAATTCGCTTGCATGTAACCCTGTCTTCCACGCGAGGACGAAGCATATCGAACTCGATATCCACTTCATCCGTGATCAGGTTCTACAAGGCTCCCTTCAGGTTCTATTTGTCCCCTCTCACGATCAAATTGATGACTGCCTTACAAAGCCACTAACTCTCCACCGGTTTTCTTTCCTCCGGGACAAACTCGGGCTCACTGAGTCGCCCTTTCGTTTGCGGGGGGATGTGAAGATTATGTAACCGGTGGATTCATGGCTGCTGGTTTCTTGGTATGGACAAGAGATAGAGAGGAGAGAATGTTGTTTAAGGTTTCTTCAGACAACCCTCAAGTGTGTCGAGTTGGTTTCAAGGGAGTTAATAGTTTGGGCCTTGGATCGGGTCGGTCTGTTGGTTTCCTTAGGCCCATGTCGAGTCCAGCATACCCATAGACTACATCAAACGTTCTGATGTTATGATGGACTAGTCACTCTTATTAAAAACACCCATTGATTAAATTAGAGAGTGTAACAATATGTGTAACAAACTATCCTAGCTGGCAAAACAAACTAACAAATTAGATTCCCTCTTCTACTATAAAGATGTACTATTGGTTACAATTTGAAATAAGAGAATCAGTTACACAATTCAAAATCTTATCTTTCTCTTCAATCTTCAACTCGTTCGAATTCGATCTCGGCCCCACATTTTTAAAACAATAATTTCGAAAACAAAATGAGGTTCAAACTTGTGTGACCTGACCTCTGTTTGATGTCTGAAGTACTATACCCTCTGTTCGAAGTCTGCAGTACTGTGACCCCACAAAACACCTAACAACACGGGGTTGAAGTCTGAAGTGCTATGTTTACAGATTTAGCTGGTCCACAAAGTTGATAGGTTAATTATCCCTTTCTATTACAAGAATCTATTATTGTATTCGGGCAAAAAAATGTTAACAAAAAAATATATTTTTTTTGAATTTTTACTATTTAATTTTTATTCGGTGGTTGAATCTTTCTCAACCGTCGGATGAAACTTTCTCATCCGCCGGATCAAATTCCGCCGCCGGTTGAGGGGGTCTCAACCGACGGGATAAGATTACAATTTTGGTACGCTTTTAAATTTTGGGGTTGGTTAGCGTAATCGACCCTAATTTAGCCACAACCAAAATTTAATTCTCTATGGAATCCAAAATTTTGAATTCAAATGTTAACTATAAAAGTATTTTGAATTAAGGATGGTTTAAAAAATTCAAAATTTTGTTATATATTCAAATTAAATGGAAAATTCCTAGTGTACTCTAACCGGTGTATTACCGGTCTTGTTCCTCTTGTATCGATGTAACACCGTTGTAGGTTTGTTTGTTTTCTCATCACCGAAGTTTTTCCGGTAGTTTTCAAAATATCTGATGGTATTTTCAGTTTTGTCTACTCCTCGAGGTACTTCTTTGTCTGCCACACGCGATTCTGAGTGTTTTTGTACTTATTGTCATAAAAATGGTCATGAGGAATCCAATTGCTACGCCAAACATGGGTATCCTGCAAGCTGGGTGAAACATTCAGGCACTATACCACCTTACGATTATGGAGAGAGAGTTCTGCGCGGACCGCCAGGCGGCGGCGGCACTCCAAGGCCACGCAGTGTGACGGCACAGACATCTACCGTGGGTTCGTCGGCTATGGCTATTGCCGAGTTACCTGTTGGTGAGGCTTTTCATCTTTCTATTGTTTTCCCTTTTTTTAGTAGACAAATTTTCCCAAACTGATGAGCTTATGAGTGGTGAGTTGTTCATCACCCATTGGATTATTAATATTACGGCTTCTAATCACATGACGGGTGACGTATCTATATTGCACAATGTTTTTGTTATGCTTGTCTGTGTAGTATCTCTATACGATGGTTCTCACGAACTGCTACACATTGTGGTAGTGTGCGCTTGTCTTGTGAGTTGTCTTTTTAGAATGTATTTTTGGTTCTCAAGCTTACCTGTAATCTGTTTTCAGTATCCCACTTGGCTGATGATCTCGACTGTATGGTTTACTGTGTTAAGTTTGGTTGTGTTATTTAGGACCGCCGATGAGGGACTATGATTGGACTGGGTGAGCAGAAAGGTGGAATTTACTACTTCAGCGGTGTTGTGAAGACTGAATCTTGTAGTGCGGCAGTGGTTGATAGTGATATTGAGTTGTGGCACTGTAGGTTGGAACATCCCTCAACTAAGATACTTCAGTCTTTATCTTTTGTATCTAGTACTGGTGATAGGACCGTAACCCACATGTATGATGTTTGTTTTTACGCTAAACAGACTCATGAATGTTTTTTGTCGGTGATTCTAAAACGAATGTTTGTTTTGAATTAATTCATTGTGATTTATGGGGTCCTTATCATACTTTATCTTCCTATGCAACTTGATATTTTCTCACCATTGTTGATGATTACTCTCGTGTTGTACGGACTTATTCATTGGCTAAGAAAACAGAAGTAACTTCCTTGTTTTTACATATTCTCGCAATGGCTAAGAAACAATTTAATAGGGTTGTTAAGGTAGTGCACAGTGAAAATGACCATGAATATTTCTCTACGTGCTGTGTTTTTTATGAGTTAGGTATTTTTTTTCAATATTCATGTGTGAGTACTCCTTAACCAAATGGTAAATTCGAACGAAAACGTAGATATATTTGAATATTGCTCATGCTCTCAGGTTTCAGGGTTACTTAAGTGTTAAAACATTTATAGGGGGTGTATTTTGATTGCCGGGTATTTGATTAACAAAACTCATTCTTAATTTTTGGTTTCCAAAACTCCATTTGAGATGCTTTTTGGTGTGCCTCCTATTTTCTCTAAGATTCGTGTGTTTGGGTCTATGTGTTATGTGCTTGATTAGAAGTCTAAGGGTGAGAAGTTTTCGAGTCGTAGATGTTGGTTTGTTTTTGTTGGCTATATTTATGGAAAGAAAGCCTAGAAAGTATATAATTTGGAGAGTCAAGATTGTTTTATTTCCTGTGATGTGAGTTTTTTTTAACATATTTTCCATTTTCCTCATACTACTGCTCTGGAGTATTGGGAGGAGAATGAGAAGGCCTCGCCGATTGAAGAGAGGGAGTCGTCGAATAACGACGTCCATGTGGTAGCGCCACTCACGGAGGTTTTCGATGTTGGTGATGCACAACCTCCGTCTCAGGTTTATAACATCATTGTCTCAGATCCACCATTAGTTTTGAATATTATTTCAGGTACTCGTGCATTGTTCAGATATTAGACGGGGAAAGCGTAGTGAAATTGTTTCTACTCATTTGAAGGATTTTGTGATGACTACAATAGTATATTCAACACTATCTACTTCTCATACTCTCGGTTTCATCAATCTCTTGATCATGGTATGCCTTATCCTCTCACTCATTATATAGACAGTTCTTATTTTTTATTGGCACACCACTCTTTTCTTGTAGTTATACCTATGGGGATGAGCCTATGTCATTCTTAAAGGCTATGCAGCACCCTAGTTAGAGAGAGACAATGCAATAGGAGATTCAAACACTAAAGGATAATCATATTTGGACCTTGACGCATCTACCTCCAGGGTAGAAAGATTTGGGGAGTTAGTGGATTTATAAAATTAAATATTAGTTGATAGGAAAGTAGAGTGCCTCAAAGCTCGTTTGGTCGTGTTTGTAAATTAGCAAGTAGAAGTGGTTGATTATACAGAGATCGTTGCCCATGTTTCCAAGATGGTTACTGTACGTCTTTTCTTAGCGGTTGCAGTAACTCAGAATTAGGAGTTACATCAGATGTATGTACACAATGTATTTCTGTATGGTGATCTAGATGGGGAGGTTTACATAAAAATTCCTCCAGGTTTTGATTGAGGGTGTGAATGACAAGTCTTTACCTTCGCAAATCATTGTATGGCCTAAAACAGGTATGTCGGTGTTGGTTTGCCAAGTTAGTTGATGCATGGAAGAGGTATGGGTTTGTTCAGTCCTATTCTGATTATTCTTTATTCTCTTATTCCACAAGTGGTTGTTGTATTCATATTTTAGTGTATGTTGATGATCTTATTCTATCTGGAAATGACCCTGGTACATTGGCGGAGTTTAATAAATACTTGAGCACTTGCTTTCATATGAAGGACGTAGGCCATCTCAAATATTTTCTTGGAGTTGAAGTAGCACAGAGTCCGGGGGTATCTTTCTATGCCGACGTAAATATACTCTGGATATTATTTCTGAGACAAGTTTACTTGCCAGCAAGCCTGCACCATTTCCCATAGAGCAAAATCACCAACTTGACAATAGCGAGTTAACGCTACTCATTGACAGGTCTGTGTACCGCAGTTTGGTGGGGAGACTTATTTTATGGTATTTACACGGCCATGTATCAATTTTTTGGTACATTTTTTTATCTCATTTTCTGTAGAAACCACATGAGGATCACTGGAAACTGCATTATGAGTTGTTCGATATCTGAAATGGAGCCGGGGTTAGGGAACTATTATGCCGAGTAGTAATGTAAACAAAAATGAAGGGATAGCCTATACCTAAATACAAAAGGTGGAATCACTCAAAATAAAACTTCAAAAACCTATATTGGAAGTGTCTATCCAACAAACTACTACAATCCAAATAGTTATACAAACTGCGAAAGATAAAAAATTTACAAGAATATAATAGTTATCCAAAAATTTTATAGCGAGATAACTAAAACAAAGGATTTTCCTCTTAGTTCATGAGAGAGATGAGTCAAGGTTTGGTTATGTCTGGTCTCACACGGTTGGTTTTGTGTCTCTCATGGTGGGTTTTTTCTGGTCTCACATGAATGGTTGTGCCTGATCTCACATGGATTGTTTTGTCTCATCTCGCATTTTACGAACGGAATTTTTTTTCAAAAATAAAAATAAAAATATTTAATTATTTTTGTTCGTTCCAAAAAATTAAAATCAATAGTCTTTTGGGATAATTAAATAAATATTTATATGTATTTTTTATATAAAAAAATACACAATTTTTTTTTAATATTTATAATGCTAGCAATAAAATGTTATTTTTCGTCTCCATCCATAATATTTTTCACAGCAATTCCGTCTCACGATTGATTACATGACTAAAATGTCAAATATCCAAACTTGATAAATGAAATCTTATGACTAAAATGTCAACATATGAACTTAACAAATAAAATCTTACAATAATGATGTCCCTCTGTTATCTAATTACAACATTACATATAGAATTGATACTTGTAGTAATTGAATTTATAAAGATAATAAAATTTTGAAACTTTTGAGTTCACAATCTGCAACTAATTCAACCGCCAAAAATCCACAAGTACCATGATTGCTATCCAATTTTGCTTTGACAGTTTAGGCTTAAATGAACCAGGACCACTGTAGATTCCCTTAGTTGCTCCATATGAGAATAAAAGAACTGCTACATCGCCATCTACACTACCACCCAATAACTCACAACTGTTGCGGACGAATTCATGGTTTAGTCTTGCTTCTGCCGGTCTCTGTCTCTTAACCATTTATATAAATAAATTCTTATTTTATACCAATGCTACAATTTCATAGTTTTTATAACGAAATAACCTTTTCAAAATTTATATACATTTAAAAATAAGATTTGAAGTGATTAAAATAATTAGTTATAGTTCAATTTCTATGATGGTTGACAACTCAGTTTCTTTTATTTGAATATTAATTTTAATAAATATGTTTTAAAAAATTTGAATATTAATACGTATAAATAGGAAATGTCTATAACTAGATATATGAGATTTAACTCGGGACCAGTTGCTATCATATCTAATGGTCCAAAATATTTGTAAGGTTAACGAATCTACATCGCATCGATGATAAATTTCTCTCAAACTCTAGTCATACTAAATTGACCGCTTATAATACGTACACCGATACATTTCTTATTTTGAAAAACTTTTCTATAGAACTGTTGGTTGTTTAATTAATTTTTGTTTGCAACTCATAATAATATGAAATCATAATAAAGTTCTGAATTTGAGTGCTTTTCAAAATCGTCTAGACAATTGACGTTGTTATTGACGTTGTTTGAGTAGGATTTTGAGATTCTATTGGAATATTTTAATGTCAAAAATTAGTTTCCTCATGGATGATTTTGTATTAATGACTAAATTGTTGGGGACGATGCGTGGAATGCAGCGAATTTATAATTAAAAAACAAACTCGTAATTTATATTCGTTAATACGATTTCATTTCAAAAGTTTTTATCGTTAGAGAAATTAATAATATCTAAATAATTTTTTATCCTAATCTAATAAAAAAAGTTAGATCGAAATTTAGCCATTTATTACCAAAACAATGATCCTAGTTGGTGAGCGACGAGAGGCTGGATGAAGTAATTAGAGTTTTGACTCTTTAACTTAAACATAAAGTTAACCATACAACACGAGATTTAACGTGGTTCAAATGGTGAAGAAATTTTACATCCACGGACAACAGACACACTATATATCACAGGTTCTAAAAAGAATCTTCAAACACTAAATATTCGACCACTCAACTTTTGTCACAGAACACTCTCAAATTCAAAAATGAACTATACATCTCAAAGTATTTATTCAAGTGTTAATCGTTTAACCCACTACACTCTTAAGGCGAACCGAAGAACTTTCTCTTGTTAGAGATATAAGGCCTAAGCCCATTAGCCCATATAGTTTATCTGTATTACATAGAGTCTAAATCTATTATTTATAGATAAACTATATGGGCTAATGGGCTTAGGCCTTATATCTCTAAAGCCTGTTCTGATACCACTTTGGTATCAGAGCCTCAATTCCTGTTATGGGGAAGCATGTTTCTAAAGCCTGACTATTCTCATTCAAGGTTCAAAGAAGAGAACAACACACATGGTCATGAAGATCGGGAAGATCGTTTGAGTATTAGGGGGCATACCAACCGTTTCAATGACGATCGTATTGATCGGTTACTGAAGGAGTTCAAATTGGCTACCAATCGTCGAATCAAGGTAAAAAAAAATTATCGAGATGTTGTCTCATGCTATGAAAAAGTTTTCAAAACCATCTTTTTTCATCAACTAGACATGGGGATGTTGTCTTCAGGCTATGAAAAGGTTTTTGAAATTATTATTTTTATCAACCGGATGACTTAAATGTGACTTTGAATAAGGAACACTCGAGAAAAATTTATCTTATTCCGATAAGGTCAACAATTATAATTCTCAATGTAACGATTGAATAAAATAAAATAAATAATTTGGGTTCTTGATGGTGATGGTGCTGTGAATTCGAAGAAGAATTCCTCTCAACCAAGAGAGAATCATATAGCCCAGAAAGTCTGTATTACATAGAGTCTAAATCTATTATTTATAGATAAACTATATGGGCTAATGGGCTTAGGCCTTATATCTCTAACATCTCTCACTCTAGAAATTATTCAAGTCTTACTTATGAAAGTACAAAGCTTCAAACTTTTCTTTCAGTTTATATATAATCAAGGATGTGAAGTATAGCACAACCGTCTCAAAATAACGATGCAACAGGTACAAAGTTTCCCAACCAAATGAAGAAATGTATCGTGCTACACTAACACAAGTATGGCTGCCGGTTAGTGGAACTAGTTTTTGACTTACAACTATCGGCTAGAGCATGCGTACTTCTTGTCTCCACTTCAAATACATGCTCCAGACTAATTCTCTTGATCAATGTCATATATCTTTCATCCATTCAGAATATTCTTATACAAGTGGTC
This sequence comes from Limnanthes douglasii subsp. nivea, assembly GCA_036936605.1. NCBI lineage: Eukaryota > Viridiplantae > Streptophyta > Magnoliopsida > Brassicales > Limnanthaceae > Limnanthes > Limnanthes douglasii. The sequence goes on along the minus strand of JAUPFV010000002.1, from coordinate 368,711,618 downwards.
ATATTCATTCATGAACACTAGAGCATGTCCATAAAGTTTTAGCCAAACATTCCCCACATGTTCAGTCCAACAAGAGTCTAACATGCACCTTTGGTACTAGAAGTTTCAATAGACGTTTGTCTTTGGCTATTCTCAATGCTTAGGTTTCTGTAAATTTCTTTACATCTAAGTCTGACGAGCACCCAACGATTCAGCTCTAAGTTACACCATACGATATCAAGTTACAGATTCAATATTAAGTTGCAGCTTTAACACCAAGTTACAACATTCATCACCGGGTTACATCCTTCGACATAGATCTTGTCGCACTCACTCTGAGCATATACTTAACAATTCTACACCTAGGCTTATACTAACTCCCGGATATGTTTCCTCGGTGATCAAACTACTCATTAAAGATATATTGTTCTTGTATCTTCAAAGTGATCAAGTCTCATGCAATGTATGAAATTTATTGTGACAATCCTTCTCGATAAACCAGTCTGAAGATCAGATTGCACAACATCCACCTAATATTTCTCAAGATAAGATCGTGTTACACTTGAAAACCAACTTCAAGTATGCTTTTTGCTCCATAGTTTTAATACTCAAAACCTCAAACCTATAAAACTTAATATCAAGTCCCAATCCACGCAATGGTTGAAATTCATTTGAAAAGACCGCACCTGAACCCAGCTTGAAAATAGTTTCTCCAGAAGCATCCTAGTTTTCACCCTTATGTTTAAACTTGTATCTCAACTCTAGCTTCACCTTCGAAAATAATATATGTAGTGCTAGGATCCAACCACAAATGCATATACCCTTTACAATATTCATGACAACCAAAAGTTTATAGGCTTTTGACGATGATTTCAGGTATCTCAACAACTCATTCACTTAATCTCTTGCTAACTCGAGGTACCATAAACATATATCTTACTCTCATTAAGGTCTGACTCATCTTCTCAACTATTCCATGCTTCAGATTACTTCTCGAGACTTTGTGCCTAAAAGATAAAATTTAGAAAACTATCTAGTGAATGGTCATAAGTTCACTAATATCTTGCAATTATCAGTCTTAAACCTCTTCAGGTACTTTCCATATTGGATCTTCACGTGGTTAGGCAAACCTTTAAAGGCCTCCTGTCTAATCTCAATAAAAAAATAACCAATACTAGATGCATCTTCTACTACATACCCATCCAAAACTAAAATAATATCAATTCGACTATCCATAACAAAAGGTGATATTGGAAAGACCATAAACCACTTATCTCTTAAAAAGGTTTTTTCAGAAGCTTTATCTCTGTAGAAACTTTGGTATGAGATCAGTGAGAAACGACAAGCATTTATAAGAGAAATATATACCTTAGCAAGTCTCAAAACCCAGGGCTGTGATGTGATGCTTTGCTATGGGCAAAGTCTAAAGTAGAATAAATGAGTGCATAGGGAATGAGTGCTTCGTCCCTAGATCAATTTATGTCATAGTAAAAGACAGGAAAATGACATGTTAATAGATAGTTAACAAATGAGAAAACGTTTCATTGGTGGTGTCAAAGAATTATGACGTCATTGATAAAGAAACTTTTGGGAGAAACGGTTGGTTTGCACATCTGGAAACAGACAAAATCCAATGAAGAATTTATTATCTACAAAGATTGACAAAACTCGAGAAAGAATTCCCTAATGAAAAAGAAGAATTTTGTGTCTAAAAAGATCAATAAAATCTAACAAAAAATTTCTTATCTACAAAGATTGACAAAACTCGACGAGGAATTCCCTAATCAAAGAGAAGGAGTCTCTGCCCAGAAAGATCAATAAAATCCGATAAAAAATTGATTATCTGTGAGTGGCAACATTTGAGGAAGAATATGTTGTCCCAAAAGATCGACGAAATTCTATGAAGAATGTTTTACGTATGAAGATTGATAGTAATGAAAGTGTTAAGTAGTCCAATCATAATAAAAATCAGCAAAATGACAGTCCTTGTTCGAACATTTTCACAAGGACTATGGGACTACTGATAAATGAATAATTATGCAATTCGAAGACATTGGCAAATTAAGGTTGTAATTTAGCACAAACAGGATGTGGACGTGGAAATCAAAGAAGAATAGGCTCTTATACTTATGGAATGGGTCATTATGAAAATCGATTGAGAGAAACAAACCAAAATCAAAATTTTAGAGGTTTGTAAAGAGGACATGGATGTGGAAATCAAGGAGGAACAAGTCGTGGGTATTTTGAGTGTTTTAATTGTCACAAACCTGGTCATATGGCGAGCGATTGTTGGTACAAGGAAAAATAATAATACGAAGCTAATATGGTAAGAAAATAATCAAGAAACTTTATTTACTGTGACTCATGGTGAGGAGACTTATGATTTATGGTACATAGACACTGGTGCTAGCAAACATATGACAAACAAGGTAAGATTAGTGGTGTTGGTGGATTAGAATTAAAAACAAAGCAAGGTAAGATTGAGAAAATCTCTGATGTTTATTTTGTTATTGGCCTTAAAACAATTTGCTTAGTGTTGGGCATCTACTGATGAAGGGGTATGTTATTCATTTTCTTAACATGACATGTTACTTAGAATTGAATAATCTGGTTGTTGCTAAAATTGGAGTAACACAAAATAATATTTTCTCACTCATTCTTTAAAATCAAATTATGTCTTGCTTGATTAGTTCTCATGAAGCCGTTGCGAAGTTATGGCATAATCGGTATGAACATTTAAATTAGATAAATTTAGAGATACTTTCAAAAACGATGATGGCCAGAGTTTTACCAAATATTAGTCGTCTCGATGATGCATGTGAAACTTGTCAGTTTGGAAAGAAACATAAGATTGTGTTTCTATCTTGATCTTCGTCGAAAGCAAAAACACCAATGCAATACTCAGATCTTTGTGGTCCAATGACAATTCTGTTTTTTGAGGCAATTGTTATTTTATATCTTACATTGACACAAAAACTTTCGGTGTATTTTTTCAAATAAAATATCCAAGGTATTTAAAAAATTTAAGTATTTTAAAGCAGAAGTGGAAAACTTTATTGAACTAAAAATCAACACCTTATGGACAGATCGTGGAGGTGAATATTTTTTCAAATAATTTGAGAAATATTACAAAAAAGGACATTCGGCATAAGATGACACTATGTTATTCGCTTGAATAAGATGGTATATCTGAAAGAAAGAACAAGAAAATAATAGAGATAGATATATGTCTTCTTAAGAAGAAAATGTTATCAAGAGGTTTTTAGGTTGAAGTTGCTGTCTGCGTAGTTTATCTTATTAACAGATCACAAACAAAAATCTTAGAGAATTTCACGCCACATGAGATGTGGTATGGTAAAAAGCCTAATGTTCATCATCTAAGATTATTGGGGAGTGTTTCCTACTCTCATATTCCAGACGCAATGAGAATAAATTTGGATGACAAGTAAAAAAATGCATTTTTATTGGTTATAGTGAAAGAAGTAGGGCAAACAAGCTATATAATCGAGTAACAAAAGAGATTGTGATAAGTCGAGATGTTAGGTTTGATGAAAATTCGTTTTTTGAAGAGATGACAACTGAGAAAGAAATCTTACCAAAATTTCCATTTGAACCTGAAGAAAAAGAAGAGGTAGACTTTGAAAATGCTCAAAATAATACTCCAACAGGAAGCCCTCCCGATTCCTCAAAATTGTCATCAAGTTCTTCATCTAGTCTAAGTATTCAAGAACTTTATGATGTAACTTATGAAATCGTGCAACATGATGCCGTATTGCGAGGGCCTTATGTGGTAATGGACCAAATAAAACCAGATATATATCGCTTTCATGATGAACAAGGAAGATTACTTCAACATCCTTGGAATATAGAACATTTGAAGTTATATCGGGAGTGATTTTTTATTTTGATACTTTTTGAATAACTGACATATTGTTTACGATCATGTTGGCCCATGAAGGTTTTAACGAGGTTTCATGTATATATTCGAGGATTAATAAAATTCATTTTTGGCTAATGGTTGTTTTAAATCAAATTATTTAAATTATCTTGGTAATTAGTCAGAGACTGATCATCTTTGAAGCTGTTGACCAAGAGTAATTGTTTTGATTCGAAGTATTATACGTTTATTGAAAGCACTGTTTGAAAAAACAACCACATTAGAAGTGCTAACGTTCTCTAAACGCACTAGTTGTATTCGAGGTGCCAGTGTTTTCTAAACGTACTAGTTGTATTCTAGGTGCCAGTGTTTTCTAAACGTACTAGTTGTATTCGAGGTGCTAACGCTCTCTAAACACATTAGCTGTATTCGAAGTGTTAACGTTTGCTAAACGCATTAGTTGTATTCGAGGTGCTATACGTTCTTCAAATGCACTATTTCTATTTCAGGTATTATACATTTACTTGTAATATATATTGGGATTTGAGGTGATAATAACTTGCTCATGAAATAAAAAGTATTCATGATAAGAAAAAAATTGGCGAATAAATGTAGAATGAAGAAAGTATTTGTTCATTGTAGGAAATTCTTCGATCTTACAAAAACATGGGATTAAATGCCAAGTGGTTAAGCATTCACAAAATATGAATCATCGACAATAAACGATGACTTTATAGTACCAAAACAAAAACAACAGTTACTCATCTTCTTCAGAGTTCTCTTTAAATGAATTTTCTTGGTGCTCAGATGCATTCTCATCTTCTTTTGAGTCGTTTTGTTCCGAGAATTTGGTTGGTATAGCTTCTAATGCATCGGTAGGATGATTCTTCATGGGCACTAATTCCCAAAATCTTGAAAAAATTTCTTTTGGGAATGCTGCATGGAATTTACAGAGCAAAGTAATTGTTTTTTGCTCTTCGACATTTTTAATTGCAGCAAAGGTGTCCATCCACACTGAGTTTTGGAAGCTTTCACAACGACTTATTTTTATTCTTTAAATGTCGTATTGAGTGTTGCCAATTCTTCATTCAACCTCCTATTTACTTCTTAACTCTTGTTCAGGGAAACTTAAATAAATGAGTACTTTTTCTGCTCCTCGGGTATCTCCCTATCATGTTTGGCTTTAAGATCATCCATCTCGGACTGATGGAAAGTCTTTACCTTGATTTTTTTATCATACACAGATCTCAGATGACGTTTGACTTAGATGACTCATTTTATAAATTCCGACATGTCAGCTTAGAACACATGAAACTGTTCCACAATATGTCTGCCAAAGATCTCTTTCATCTTCTTTTCTCCCTCAGTTTCTTTTTTTCATTAGACCATATCCTTAGCTATGATTTCCAAATGGTTTCGAGCAGAGTCCATTTTTGTGCATAATTGTTTTTGCTACAGCTCCAAGGTTAGCAAATGGTTGCAATAAAAGTGAAAATTCTTCAGATGGCTCTTTGGTAGGAATGGTAGGAGATTAGTTGTAAGGCATAAGATTGGAAGATGAGGCAGATATGTGAATATTTGAATTCAGAATTTCAGGCATAAGGTATCATAGACGCATATTTATTTTGGTGAGATATTTACACTCTCGGTAAAATACTTATTTTGGAATCAGATATATTCGTACTTACTCGTATGGGGGTTAGATATGTATTTGACAAGTGAGTCATGACACAATATAACCTCGTGGGTAGCCTTTATTGGTTTGGTTGATTAGCGTGTTCACATATTTGATTTTATAAGTATATGCTCAATATGGCCTCTATTGGCTTTGTTGAATACCGAGTTCGCATAAGCATGAGAGTTTGTCACAAAAAAACAAAACTGCGTTGTTGACTGAGCCTTCGTGAAAATATCAGCAACCTATAAAGGTGATGGAGCATATGGAAACGAGATGGTGCCGATCTGAAGATGATGCCGAGTGAAGTGACAATTTATTTCAATATGTTTCATCCTCTCATTAAAAACATAATTATTTAATATCTACATGACACTTTTGTTATCACAATTTAGGGAAGTGGGTTTAGTCACACTAACTTTCATATCTCCAAGAAGTCATCGCAATCAAACAATCTCACATGTGGTGACGCCCATAGCGCGATACTCAGCTTCAGTAGACGATCTAGAGACAACATCTTGTTTTTTCCTTTTCATAATATTAATGAATCTCCAAGGAAAATACGGAAATTAGTGGTAAATTTTCGGTCATTAGGATCACTATCCCAATTAACATAACTATTCGAACGCAGTTCAAGTGAAGAGGGCGAGAGAAATAAAATATTCTAGAACTGAGTGCCACAAAGATATCTCAATATTCGAAGAAAAACTCCCCAATGGACGGATTTAAAAGCAGTAACAAACTGACTAACCACATGAACAACATAAGCTATATTTATCCGAATAACTGTAAGATAGACCAAGCCCTCTACAAGAGTTCGATATAGAGTTAGGTCTAACAAAAGAACACCATCAGTCGGAGAATAACGAGCATTGGTTTCAAGAGGGATATCTACCTTCTTGTTATCAGAAAGTCGCGCTCGCTCGAATAAAGCAGATATATATTTTATCTCAGAGAGAATATAACATTTTGGAGAGTGAACCGCCTCAATAACTAAAAAATAACGTAATAGTCTCAAGTATTTCCTCGCAAAACGTTGAGCCAAATCATGTTTTAGTGCCTTAATGCCATCAAGATCATCACTTGTAATGATCATATCATTTTTATATAGGGATAAAATAATTTGTCCTACACTCGTACATCTAATAAACCAAACCGAATCATAATTACTAGTAAACCAGAACAAGGAGTTTGTTTAAGACCATATAAAGCTAACCGAAGTCGACAAACTTCACCTGGTTGGTGGACAACGCCTGAAGAAGGATTCATGTAAACCTCCTCGTGAAGATTACCATTCAAAAGGCATTTTTAACATATAGTTCGAAGATTTTCCACTAGTGAACGGATGAAACCGTAATAAGAGTACGAACTGTCGTAATTGTTTCCACTTGGGAAAATATCTCATCATAATTCATACCAGACTTATATGAATACCCTTTTGCTACAAGCCAAGCCTTATATCTTTCAACAGACCCATCAGACTTTGTTTTAAATTTAAAATCCTATCGAGATCTGATTATATGCTTACGAGATGGAGGTTTAACTATATCCCATGTATGAGTCTGATAAAGAGCGATATGCTCTTTGACTATTGTATTTTGCCAACGAGGATCAGAAACAACTTCTTTAAATGGCTGAGGTTCATATAAATTATGTATGTTTGCTATGAAAGAGACGAAAGAAGCTGAGTAAGAATAATACGCAAAATCTGGTAGTTCGGTAGACTTACTTGTACGAATAGATCTGTTGAAGGGTAGAGCTGGTGGTTCACTAAAAGAATGATCTGACTCGGACCTTGAAAAAGCTGAAGTAGTATCAGCTGTAGTTGATGTCTTATGAGCTGGCACATCAATATAATGGGTATGTCACTATTATTTTCAAAAGGATCAATAGTCTGAAGTTTGGTACTTGTTATATCATGTGATTTTGCTGAAATAGGATAAAACGGGATATGCTCAAGAAATGTAACATGCTGAGAGACTTAAATTTGTTGACTAGTGGGATCAAATTACTCAATTTTTCATGAGAGTCAACATCGATCTTAAGTAATACGTTTACATTATTTATGTTATCTTTAGAAACACATGTGGCAAATAAACTGAATTATATCTAAAAATCTTCAAAATTATCCCTTTATTTTTTATACATTAATTTTGGTTCTATAGTGATGAAGCTGCGTTATATCTAAAAATCTTCAAAATTATCCCTTTATTTTTTACACTATCACATGTGCATATGTGCAAGAATCTCTAGCTTATTGTGTAGATTAGTTTTATAAATTTTGTTATACTCGTAAATGGTACACTAAATTACACTTCTTATACAAGTAAGTGGTCATAATCTTTCAATATGACCGGTGGTTAAAGTTTCACGTAGTCGAAACATGTTCCGAAGCTTTTTATAATTCTAATGTTTGACCATGATACATACCATAGTGCTCGCTCGAGCTCTTTTATAAAAATAGGGTTGATGTAGTTTTACATGTTGAGCTCAATATATGCTCAGTTAGCCTATATCAATATAATACAATTTTTGTTATAAATATCATTATGGGCTTTAAACAGTAACTCGTCCCTGGACTATCATATTTAGTGACAGATAGTCCATAGACTCTTAATAGTCTGCTTGTAGTCCATGGACTATCTAGTTTGGATAAAGTTAGTTCCCCATCTCCTGATTCATGTGAAGATGTCATCTCACACCAAAATCAGTAGAAACTTATATCACCACTACTCGTTCAACTTTAGATATGATTTTATCCTTTAACTAAATGCCTTGTTGGCATCAATATTACTTAAGTATAATTTTGTTCGGATGTGACACCAATTAAATAATTTTATAGTATTACTGAATTAATTAAATCGTGTGACTTTTTATAAGTTTATAAGTTCTTCTTCTTCCTCAATCACCATTTCCTTCACCCTCTTTATTTTTCTTTTGTCCTTCGTATTCATTTCATATTTGTTCTTTAAAGAACGGAATAAAAATCGTAACTATTAATCTTAATTTTCTCTTAATTATTAATATCGAATAGTTCAACCATTTTCAGTTCTACAAATAAAAATAATAATTTATATTCATTTTAATTTTTAATTTTTTAAGCACTTTATCAAATTATATATATATATATCAGTTCAAATTCAAAATGCCAAAATTATTTATTTGATATGATTTCAACCCTTGACTTTTACAAACTGGAATCTCAACTTATATCTCTATTTTTATCTATATTTGTTTCATTTTTAAGTTACGAATAAATAATTTTGATGATAACATGAAAACAAGTTTAATTGTTTTGTTCCTATTTTTGTTTAATTTTCGATGATCTTATACATACTTTTGAAATCTGGTTTGGGTTGAATTGAATACAGTAGTTATTATAGGCGAGTTTTTGTTAAAACCCAGATTTTGGGTTTCTTTAAAATTTGGTTATGTGGTTGAATTTTTGAGATAGGTTTTGTATTTTCACTGTTAATCAATTATGCTGGGTAATTTCTTGTTTGGAATTTGGTTTCTTTATTGCTATTTGAAATAAGTTTCATGTTACTTACATAATTGATTCATATTTTGAAGAAAGTTTCTAATCTAGGTATCATACTAGGCTTTAATTTTAAACCTTTGAACGATGTCTGATAACATGTTTCATGCTTCGAGCTGTTTTTCTGCACACATTTGGGTTAGATATGTTTATGAAATTTTGGTTCTTGTTGTTCGTCTATACTTAATGCCTAAAATGTCGACTGGTTCGTGGTAATGTCACATATATTGTAAATTGAGTAGCTTCTTAATCTTTATTTTACTTTAACCAAATCTTTTGATGTCAATCGTTATTTGTGCATAGAAATGAAGCATGCTTCACGTACCAGTTATAAATTTGATTTCTAAAAATAAAAATTCAAGCATTCAAATTGAAAAGTGCACAATATCAATTAGGGATTTGGTTTCGAATCGGGTATAGATTGTGAAAGAGGAGGAAATTTAGGATTTGGTTTCACTAAAGGAAGTTATTTCAAACCCATAGAGTATTTTCTTTATACTTAATTTAGTGTATGTGTAGGGATGACAATGGTCCGTTCGCGAGACGGGTTTGGGGCGGTCCGTTCGAGCACGTTTTTTCGACACTTGAGTTCGAAATGTTACTTATACTAAACATATTAGTTCTTTTGGAAATATGATATGTAATTAAAAGATGACTAATAAAATGTAGACAATTATAGAAAATAATGTTTATGTTAGTATAACTATCTTAATTCACGAAAAACATGAACATTTAACTGAAATAATAAGAGGCTATAACAAACCAATAATGCATAACATAAAAGCCAATCATAATTCATACAATAAAATGAAATTAAATTGATCTATCTAAAGGAAAACATGTTATATGAGTAAAGTAAACGCAAAAGCCAATCATAATTCATACAATAAAATAATAATAAATAAAACTATACGGATCGTAATACGTTGTTCTAAAATTTAATATAGATATTTCAAAAAATATATTTACACCAACTGTAAATTTTGATACTATAAACAAAGTGAAGATAAAATATCAAAAGTGTCATACGGAGATGAAAAAAAAATACATGAGCTTAGTAGGTAGTTTTCTATATTCGATAAATATCATATAAAATATTAAGTTTATCACAAATTACCTTTCAGAAACATGTGATACTCTCTTTAAGCTTATATCAGCAAACTTAAGAGAGTGTTATCATATTTTAAAAATCCATAATAGTTTATCCTAAATCTTCCAATTTAATTTTTTTTATGGTTTTGCAAAGCATGCCAAAATCATCGCTAGCCAACAAAATATCATAAAAATACAGGATTAATAATGCATAAGACCAAAATAAATTACAGTGTCATAAAATTTTAGATAGATCTAGAATCCTAAAGCCACCCTCCAACAAAGACAAGATGACCGACGACTAAACAACTTTATCCGTGGTAAAGTTCATCTCCGAAAAGACTAGAGAAAACAATAAAGATAGTTAAATAGCGTTTTGAATAACTCTCACGAAGAGGATGAATAAGAAGACTAATAAATGCGTTGGCCACCCCATCAGGTGACGCAGTTAGACCACCTCGACTATTGAGAATTGTAACTATTTTGTCATGAAAGATACGAGTTTTTATTATGTTATATAGTAACTTTGTGTTATGATCCCTATGTTTGAGTCAAGTCTCTCTAACCTTCGGTTGCAAAAAAATTCCTCATCTCTGTTAAGGAATATAAATAAGGAAGGAGCCTCAATATCCGCTAAGACGAGGGTGGGATTAAGTTGATTATGAGTGAACAAAGATTCGAGAGTAAGATATTATGTGATTGGATACCCGAGAGCTAATATCACTATACTTATTATGAATGAGGCACTGAATAAAATTCTAAAGATGTTACAGTTTGTAAGATGTCAGACTCATACCTTGAGCAGGTTTCAGAAGGTTCCACCTAGTGGATACTAAATATGTGAATAATGAATGAGACTGCCACATATTAAAGAATTTGAACATTTTTATAATATATGGCCGACGAGGGCGGGGTTTAAGGTAATAGTGATGTGATCAAATGTGCGAGGAAGGCCAAAATGGGTAAATAACATAGAGAGATACTCATCAGAGTCGTTGTTGACTAGATCGTGGTCGATTTTAAATGAAATGAGATTAAGGGGTTGTTTGTTATATCAAGTAAATTGCAACCCTAACGAGCGAAAATCACTCACCTCACAATGATAACAATATTAATTAAAATCATCGATAAAACCTTAATACGACGAACTTGTGTATTCTCCCGTGTGACAAACAACATTAAAATTTCTATGGGTGACCCATGAGTTATCTCAAACACTAGCCAAAATACCCTCGATATCATCCCAAGGAGGCTGATGGTCAAGCGCATCATTAAAAACATTAATGAGAGAAAGAAAAAAATACATATTAAGGAGTCAAGCTATTGCATTTACAATGAGTAAATTATGAATAAAATATATTATATACATGGATATTACATTAGGATTCCTGAAAATCCAAATTATGCCCAAATGGTGAGAGGAGTGATTAGTGACATAACACCAAAAAAGAGCTATAGTTCTAATAATAGAATCAATGTTATGTAATCTAACTTTTGTTTATATGAGAATCATAATAGAAGTACTATTACTTATTATGAAAAAAAATTATAAACTCAAAATTTTAAAGCTTTTGTTAAACTAATGTAATTTTGGTTAAAGATTAAAAAATGTGATTATGGATTGTTTTCCAAATAAAAAAACCAAAAAAAAACTAAAAAAAGATTCATTTAGTTTGGACAAAAAAAATTCGGATCCCAATTGTAAAACAATTAAATAAAGCAAGTAAGAGGATGTACCAAATTAAAGCCCAAACTCGATTATGTGAGGGTCTTGGGTTTCTCGTATTTCGCTGAAGCCCAATTGAATAAAGAGTTGGGCTATGTACGATGACCTTACCGTAGGTGTTTTTTCTTGTTTTGGTACATGATCCAGTTACATGTCTACTTCTTTTAACCGGAATCGGTAGAAGGTAAATTGGAGGATATTGCATGCACACACGTATCAACTTGTAACGGGTTGGTGAAAAACGGTTTTGGACATGTGCATTTTTCTTGTATAGACCAGGTTTCAACTAAAGACACTGTTTTAGTTTTATAGGTAAAAAGTACTTCAATTGGAGCAAACTTTACTTCAAGCTACCAGATATGATCTTACCAATGCACCAAAATGTGCATTGGTAACCTTTACAATGAATGAGTTCCTCTCCGTTACCAGCATGGGTTGGACAAGTAAAATCCCGTGCTATACTTTATCTCGGGAAACATGTACAAAATTGTGATTGACTTGCGGGACTCTGAAAACTTGTGGAAGTCATACTTTCTATATGTCAATGACAATTGGAAGAGATGACTTGTCAATGTCAATGCATACAAAGAGATGACTGATCTGAACCAGTTTTGGCTAGATGATTCACTTTTATAATATCAAAAAGAAATCTCAAGGCTACGTTGTGGAGAGCTCTATTAATACGCTTCTATTTAAGATTATTAGACCATGTGAAATTGGAACACAAATATCCACGGTCTTTCTAACTTACAGTCAAGAATCATATGGTTGAAGTCATCCATACCTCTTAAATTTAGAGAGCTACAATAAATTGCTCGGAAACTTTAGTGATTTTATTGAAATCTCCAACAATAAACCATGCTTAATTAGTGGAGGGGATGACTCTTAAATGATCCCAAATAAGAGATTTTTCATATCTTAAACATTTGAAAAAAATGATGGTGAAGCTGTTGACCAAGAGTAATTGTTTTGATTCGAAGTATTATATGTTTATTGAAAGCAGTGTTTGAAAACAAAAACCACATTAGAAGTGCTAACGTTCTCTAAACGCACTAGTTATATTCGAGGTGCCAACATTTTCTAAAAGTACTAGTTGTATTCGAGGTTCTAACGTTCTTTAAACACATTGGTTGTATTCGAAGTGTTAACGTTGGCTAAACGCACTAGTTTTATTCGAGGTACTATATGTTCTTCAAATGCACTATTTTTATTTCAGGTATTATACATTTACTTGTAACATATATTGGAATTCGAGGTGATAATAACTTGCTAATGAAATAAAAAGTATTCAAGATAAGAAAAAAATTGGCAAATAAATGTAGAATGAAGAAAATATTTGTTCATTATAGTAAATGCTTCGATCTTACAAAAACATTGGATTAAATGCCAAGTGGTTAAGCATTCAAAAAATATGAATCATCGACTACAAACGATGCCTTTATAGCACCAAAACAAAAACAGCAGTTAATCATCTTCTTCAGAGTTCTCTTTAAATGAATTTTATTGGTGCTCAGATGCATACTCATCTTCTTCTAAGTCGTTTTGTTCCGAGGAGTCAGGTGGTATAGCTTCGAATGCTTCGGTACGACGATTCTCCATGGGGACTAATTCCCAAAATCTTGAAAGTTTTGCTTTTGGGAATGCTGCATGGAATTTGCAGAGCAAAATAATTGTTTTTAGCACTTCGACATCTTTAATTGCAGCAAATGTGTCCGTTCACATTGAGTTTTGACAGCTTTCACAACGACTTATTTTTCTCCTTTAAATGTCGTCTTGAGTGCTGCCATTTTTTCAGTCAACTTCCTTTTTACTTCTTCACTCTTGTTCAGAGAATCTTAAAGAAATGAGTACTTTTTCTGCTCCTCGGGTATCTTCTGGCATGTTTGGCTTTAAGATCATCCATCTCAGACTGATGGAAAGTATTTACCTTGATTTTTTTTATCATGCACAGATCTCAGATGACGTTTTACTTGAATGGCTCATTTTGTAAATTCTGACCTGTCAGCTTGTGAGATGACGTTTTACTTTAATAGCACAATATGTCTACTAAAAATCTCCTTCATCTTCTTTTCTCCTTCATTTTCGTTTTTTCATTAGACCATATCCTTAGCCATGATTTCCAAATGGCTTCGAGCAGATTCCACTTTTGTGCACAATTTTTTGCTGCAGCTCCAAGGTTAGCAAATGCTTGTAATGCAAGTGAAACTTCTTTATATGGCTCTTTGGTAGGAACGGTAGGAGATTAGTTGTAAGGAATAATATTGGAATATGAGGCAGATATGGGAAGATTTGAATTTAAAATTTCAGGTAAAAGAGGAGTGGTGACCTGATAACTAATTTGTTGAAGTTTTTCTTGAAGTTGTTGGACCATCGTATCTATATCTTGGAAGAGGTTTTGCATTTCTTCTGCACTGATGAGATCTTCAACAATAAAGTTATCATCTCCTTGGTGATCTTTAAATACAGTGTCTTCAACTTCAGAGGCAGATACTTCTAAGATATCCACTTCAGTATTCTTTTCTACCCTCTTAGTTGAAGGAGTTTAGTGCTCCTATTCTTTTTCGATGTCGTAGTCTTTTTTAAAGGCTCAGCCTCAAATCCTTCTTTGATAGTTGGAAGACGAGCTTTGTTTGTCTTTCTCTTGCTTTTTATCTCTTTCTTCTTTAGGATCAGATTTGTTCAAGAGCTAACACCAACATTACTCGCTATTTTTTTTCTTTCTAGCCTTATTTTTTAACGGCAGATGACTTTGAGACCTATTTCGAATAGGCAAAATGACATTGGCATCAAGTGCAAGTAATCTCTTCACAAAATCATTTGGATTTGGGGGTTTCATCAAATCTTGTGGAAGTACATTATCTGAGGAGATCTTGCACATGTTACTGTTGATGAAGTTTATAGGCATGAATGCTGAGTAAACCTCGTTGCCCCATGTATTTTCTACCTATGTAGCTAGTTTGGCAACAATATCTTTAGCATCCTTTTTGTGACCTTTGTAACTCTTTTAAATTTTTTCCTACAGTAGTAATACATATAAGAAATAATAATATATAAGTAACAAAGAGCAGAGGAAAGTGTAGGAAACCTTACTTGTACTTCCCCAGATAAGGCTGAGTCTTAAGGGGTTCTATTCTGATATTTCCTAGCCATTCTCCCATTCACCATATATGAAGAAATTGTTTTATTTCAGAACTTGCCAACCTCAAAACGTTCGCCAATCACTTTGAAATTATCTTCAAGCGTCAGATAATCGAACGGTAGTACGGGACCCTTCGATGGATAAGTCATGAATATTTTTTAATCTATAGAGGGATTTTGCTCAGTCTAGAAGCCATAATCACTGACAGAAGAGGGAAACATAAATTTGGTGTTTCTTGTGTAGGGCAGAGACTTAGGAGTTCGAAGTACTCCAGTATTATTGGATCCAATGGGAACCAAACTCCTCAGTTGATGATCTCAGTATAGAACACCAATTCATTTGCTTTATAGTTAAGTGAAGTCTTTCTTTTTCTGGCAGTCGAAGCTCCATATTATTTACTAGTCCCTTCATTAGTCGTCTAGCTAAGAATTGACTGTAATATTCATACGCCACATTTTGTAGCGCCATTATATATTTGGGGAGGAGTGGTTTTAGTTTTAAACTGACAATGGCAACGATATATTCAGGAAGCTCAACTTGGCAGCGATATCTTCAGAAATATCAAGTGACACTTTCTTTTTCTTCTCTTTTTTCTCTGCTCTCCCTTTTGTTTGAAGCTTTGTCTTTGGTTTCAGAAGTAGCACCGCTTTCTGTAGCCTCGATATTTGAATTCGTTTCTGTCTTTTCCTTTGAACCAGTTTCTTCTTTAGAAGCTTCGTCTACCAGTTGAGGGGAATTTGAGCTTGAGGCCAAATTTTCATGTTGGATATTCGAATGAGTTTGTTGTGACTCCAGGTTAGTCTCAACAATCTTCCTCGGGGGACGAGATGGTGGTATAGGATTATCTGTGGTGTTTTGCTTAGGATTTTGTTAAACAAAAATAATAAGTAAAAGAGTATTTATTAAAGATAAAGTGGTCAGAGAAGTTGGAGAGGTGATGATGGCTATTGGATGAAAAGAAGGAATGTCAAAAGGCTACTTGTAGTTGGGTAGTGTAGCACCTGTTTTTTATTAGACCTAATGACATGCCTAGTGGATTTTCACATGCATACTAGAGTGTTCCAAATTTTTCTAACTGTTACAAAAAGGCTAACAAAAGATCGATGTGTGATTATCCCACCCAGAAACAAAGGGTGATGTGAAACGTTTGGGTCATATTCGAAGTGAACCTGGGTATAATTCTATTTGCGGATGACAAGTATGTAACATATCAGTTTTGAGTTAATTAATAAATGGACTACATTCGAAGCAAAATCTAGATATGATATTATTCGAAGATGAAATATGTTGAAAGAAATCATTTTGATGCGGAGATGAAAAGATTAAATCCGAAGTGAATTAGATTTTGGTAATTAGCAGTTTCCATACACCGTGATTTTCGATGATTACTAGTTCTTATTCATTGTCCCTCATAAGAACTAGGGGGCTACTAAAAAGAATATGAAATATTGAGGATTTACTGTAATAATACGAAGGTTATTTATGATAAATTTTATAGTTATAAGAGGATATTTAAATTATTTGTAAATATAAGGAGTTGTAATGCAGGATGGTCGAAGGAGTAGATAGATCTGATGTAAAGCTCTATGGGTCAGGTAGTTTGTAACCTGATTAGAGTGAGCAGATGAAAGTCAATTGAGATGAGGCCAAAGTGCTACTTTATTCGAGAGGAGGATTGGTAGGTGCGACCAAAGTATCATATCCCACGTCGTTTATACATGGGAATAAAGAATAGTATATAAGTAAAAATTATATTTCAATTAGTGTGAGGCCTTCTCGAAGTAAACCAAAATTAAACATGTATGGGCCTTTAGGCCCAAAGCGGAATATATCATACTAGAGTGAAGATTAATTATTCTTACTTATATACAGAGACAGAATATGCACTACCCATATTCCCCACATATACACTGCAGGACCTCATGGGCTCTCTCCGAATTCCCACTACTTTTTGAAAAATTAACACAAACAATGTATAACCTCATGAACTATTGAAACTCCATTGAACTTGCTCATTCGACGTGAGAAGCGACAATCATGATGGACTTTTCGTGGGTAAGAGAGTTGGGATAGAGATTGAGATTAAGATTCTGCATGACTCTTCCAATCCATGTAGCCATATACGGGATCCACAAAAATGTAATTTATAGGAACCCATTGTTTCTAAAGGTATGGAACTGTAGATACATGCAAACACATCAGCAACAACAATTATTTTGTCAAGAATGTAAAATTTGTCAGACTTTTTTTCTACCCGGATTTCTATAACCTTGCCAATTTTTCATATTAAAATAAAATTAACCTACTAGACCACATGCTAGTGATATTTTTTATCCCTTTTTTACATAATCAGGATCCAACGCAATTGTATTCTTCTCACGATGATAATCGAATTTCATATTCTCATCATCTTTTTTATCTTCATTTAAATTAATTTTGTCAGTTTCATCGGTGTTTCTTATTGTCTCATCATGAAGGATTTTTTTAATCTCGTAAATAGTTTATTTTCTCTTTACAAATCCATCAATTTGGTAATCACGATCATACTCATCGTAGATAGTGTTAGTCGAATACCGATCAAGATGCACCTCCAAAGATATCTTTGTTATAGACGGGCTTATCAAATATCGACCCATATACACCTTAGTGTCAAAACTAAGATAGTATAAGTACAAAACTAATTAATTAGTGGTTGGTGGTTTTAGAGACACTACTCTAGACGACACCAATGTAATCTTGTATTTATTTATTATAAAACTATATGGATTATTTCTACCATCATGAATGGAACCTCTATCAAAATGTCATGAGTGTCCTAACACTAGATGGCAAGCATACATAATTACTACATCACATTATGCTTTATCTTTATAATTACCAACATAAAATGCAATTAGAAAACATTTAGAAAATATTACATTGTTGTCCTCGTTCACCCCGACCAATAGGTAAGGACTTGGAAGAGCTTCAGTATTCGATAATAATTTATGAACCCTCTTTTGAAATCAGATTCTCACAACTTCTCGAAACAATTTTGAACTTGCAATTTTCCCCAATGGTGTATGTAGACTAAAAGTTGTTGTTCTCTAGTTAGTCCTCAAATCAGAAATAATATATTTCAGAAACATGATTCGTATATATACGTATTAGAAAGTCAAGCTCTGATACGCATTTGAATATTGATAAAAAAAGAACAAAAGAAGTAAATAGATAAGCGTAACCCTAATCCAAGGATAACAAATGATAAGAAAATCCTTAATTTAAGGGTAATAAAATTGAAAATTTTAGTATAAATATTAGATTCAAGAATACACCTTCAGATTAGGTTATGAGATGCTTTATATTGAGAACATCTGAAACTCTAATCAAACATTTGGAATATAAAATAAACTTAAAAAATAATCCTATCAAATCTGGATGCAGTCAGATTTGATTCACTAATTAAAGTTAGTTCCTAAAATTATATACATACCATTAAAATAGGCTTTTGGACCTCCAAACATGCAAAACATGTTACTAAAATTATATAACATGAACTACTTAAAATACAATACATCTTATTAAAAGAATTGTAAAACATATAGTAAATCTAGCCATGAAATATGTGTTTGTAGAATTATAAAAAGAGTGTTTATATATCTCGTATTCTTTTTGTTAGATCTCAAACAACTGGATCTCAAATAATTTTCTTAGATATCTCACCAAAGTTTGGACCATTTTACCCTTTCTAGAAGAAAAAAAATTATAAATAAATTTTGATAGATATCTCATATTTATTCATTTTCTCTCAAAACCTATTTGAAAACTCAAATTCCAAACTCATTTTTTCAACCGGACCTTACAAGAACGTTAAGGTATGTCATACAAGCTTAATGATATAGTTTTTATTTAATTTTTTTTAGTTTGGTAGATATTTATATTTGAAATTTTGTTTTTTTTAAATGGATGTTCTTAGGGTTTAAGGTGTTATTTTGTTGATTTGGTAGGTTATCATTGTTAGTGAGTAGAAGATTTACATTTAGCATGTATTTTTGTCTCGAATGATGCATGATATAGTAAGTTAGGTTTTCTGGTTTTATGTTTATAGGTTTTATGTTCGTCGTACAACTCATGCGACCATGATCGATGGTACAGGTCGTGCGACTAGGATGATTGTCTGTCACAAATTTTCATGCGACAGACCAATTGATAAACGCAAAAGTTATGCCTAAAATTGCTAGATTGTCATAGTATTTAGACGGTTTATAAAGTGTTTTACGTTTGTCTTCTTACATGTTTTGTTGATTGCATGGGTACCTTTTTATGCTTATATGATGTGTATATATTTTAAATTTTGTGTCCTAATTTAAAAAAATATGTTTTGTCTTTTTTATTTGTTCGTAAACCGATTTGTTTTTGCAGACATTCTGAGAACAAAGACCACCACGATAAGAAATCAGGGTCAGGATCCATCATCTGTAGCACCGAAGGTAAGACAGGTGGTCCCTAGTGATACGTGTTCATGTAATAGATGACGTATGCATCGTGAAACAACTGATAATACGAGTCATAATACATGGTCGGCTTCGGCTGGGAATAGTGTTGTTGGGTCGTCTTCGCAGCCAGCGCGTGAGGAGGAGTTTGAGCAAACCAATCACCACGTCCCTCGATTGTATCCTCACTATGCCCTCCATGAAGCGTACATAGTTTACATGATGATGTAAGGTTTTTTAAAAGTTTTAATATTTAAACCCATATTGTTTTAATTTAGTTTCAGCTATATTTTAAGCTACAATTTTATTATTTAAAATTTTGTGTTTATTACACTTTATATGCTAGAGTAATCCTATGGTGCTTCTCGATGTATGAAAGTATCCAAAAGGGAGACTTGAGTCGTAATCAGACTAGAGTATGTGAGAGGATCATGTGTACTATTATCAAACCGCTTATCAAAGCTTTCTCCCGCTGGCATACCAACAGTCACTTGTTTGAGGTGTTTCTGGAGCGTTGGCATGAAGAGACATCTTTATTCTATTTTTCCTTTGGCAAGATGACTGTCATTTTTAATGACGTCCATGTCATTATCGACTTTCCTATTCGTGGTAATGCTTTCGACATTATTTTTTTTAGTGATGAGACAGAGAAGTTGAGAATGTATGGTAGAATGCTTAGTATACGACCTTCTAACATCGGTAGCAACCTATAGGGTGGGAGTAGTCTGACTTTGCATGTGGGATACATTTTCTGACAGACAACATGATGATATTAGGGCCACTGATGCACTATGCGATCATGCTACCCAAGCTTATATACATTACATTTTAGGAGCTACTATATACGCCAACAAAATTGCAAATGGTATTTCTCTCGATTACCTACAGTTCATAAACCATTACTAGATGATGGCTAAGTATACGAGAGTTAGTTGGTTTTGACACAAATTTACCACGCACTTGAAGTTGATGTAAGTTTTATTATGTTTTATTAATCTACAATAACTTTCATTTACATATACTAACTATTTAATGTCTTCCAGGTCACGTTTCTTCCTTACATTCTTTTACGTGGTATGCGGTAGTTGAATAGGTCAGTTGGATTGAGCATACTTTGAATTCATTCGATATAGTCATGTCGTACTATCTTGATGGAGTGACCCGTCGAATGAGCCACATTCAAATGGTACCGTGTCTGATACATCCTACCACAACCAAGAAATAAGGTAAAATATATAGTCAGGAGTTCCTATGAGATCCTAAAATTTGGGAAAATTGGCAGAACCATCTATTCACAACTTTAGGTGATCAATTTGAGACTGGGCCAAATGTTATGAACCCGATGTATCGTATTTGAATTAGCACTAACCTATGTTATATAGTGGCGAACCCGACCTCGGTAAGTGCTGATAGATATGTTGGAGGAAACGATCCGGTAGATACTCACGGCACTGCGGAGGAGGCATTAGATCAGATATGCGTGTTTCAAGCATTAATTGACACAATGACGTAGAATGAGGGACTCGATGCGTTAGATTAGTGTGTATGTATAGTCGAGATATTTCTGAGGTTTAATTTTCCATTTTGATTTACTTGATTGACTATATGTTCACGATCATCATATGATTTGTGTTTATGAATTCACGACCCGTTTTTTTAGTGAGCAAGTCTGCAACTTGATCGTGAGAAGGTACGTACAGTATATCTAGTAAGTTTTGTGTTACCGTATCTCGTATGAAGTGTAAATCTAACTCGATGTGTTTTGTTCGAGCATGAAAAACAGGATTTGAAGCAAGAGAGCTCGCTCCAAGGTTATCACACCAGATAACCGGAGCTCTGTGAAGATCAAGACGAATCTCATGAAGCACTGATTGTACCCAGATGAGTTCAGAGGCCAGATTTACAAGCGATCTGTATTCTGACTCTGTACTCGATCTGGAGACAATCCCTTGTTTCTTTGAGGACCACGAAATCAAGGAGTCACCCAGAAAAACGCAATATCCACCAACAGATCGACGGTCATCCAACGAGGCAGCCCAATCGGCATCAGTAAAGCCTGTGAGTTGATGAGAGTCGCTCGGTTTGATGTGGAGTCCCATCATCTTAGTACCAGATAAGTATCTTAGAACCCGTCTTACACATTGTAGATGAATTTTGGTAGGATTTTGTTGAAACTGACTGAGTTTGTTAAGAGCAAACGCAATGTCAGGTCTAGTGTGAAGTAGGTACTGTAAATACCCTAACAAGCTTCTGTATCTTGTAGGGTTCTGGAGAAATTCACCATCAGTTTTGGAGAGAGGTGGAGTCACCTTCATAGGAGTCATGCAGGAGTTAGCATTGGTCAAGCCTTTTTTAACGAGTAAGTCTTCAATATATTGTGTTTGAGTCAAAAATAGACCAGACTCATCTCTGTTAGCCTCAATACCCAGAAAAATCCTTAGAGACCCCATATCTTTTAGAGCAAATTCAGAATTAAGCTTCTGAATAAATCTGGACACATAAGATGGACAATTACCAGTGACAATAATGTCATCTACATAAACCAGTAGAATGACAAAAACACCTTTAGACCGTAGAAAGAACATAAAGTAGTCAGCCTTTGAATTTTGAAAACCCCATAAGATCAGTGTATCCTTGAGCTTGGGATACCAGGCTCGAGGTGCCTGTTTCAGTCCATATAGTGCCTTGTTTAGCTTGCATATGTGATTAGGGTATTTAGGATCAACAAAACCTTGAGGTTGTACCATGTACACCTGTTCTTTGAGATGACCATTCAAGAAGGCATTATTGATATCAAGTTGCCTGATGACCACGTCCCTAGACACAGCAATAGTGAGCACTAACCTTATCGTAGAGGCTTTAATCACTGGTGAGAAAGTCTCATTGAAGTCAACCCCAGGCTGTTGATGAAAGCCTTTAGCTACAAGTCTAGCCTTGTAGCGTTGAACAGACCCTCCTGGGTTATATTTAACCTTATACACCCATCTGCACCCCACCAGACTCATGTTACTATTTTGGGGAACAAGAGACCAAGTATGATATTTATCAAAGCATCATATTGACACTTCATGGCCTGAACCCATTGAGGACATAAAACAGCCTCTGAAAACTTAGTAGGTTCTTTAACAGTGGTAGTAGATGTAACAGTAGTTCCTGGGTAGATATGCTTAGGTTTTGAAATACCATCTTTAGCTCTAGTGTTCATAGGGTGTCTGTTAGATAGAGTTTGAAAAGTAGTTTGATTAATAGTTCTATCAAAAGGTAGCTCAATGAATAACTCACCAGGTTTTGATGATTGTATTTCAGGTAAAGTGTTGGGCAAGGAGTTTTGAGTAGCTGTGGGATCTTGTGACTCAGGTTGGGCTTGTGGAGAGATGGCAAGGCTATCAGGTGAGTTATTACAAGGTATATATGAATTTGTTGTGTCAATTTGGTTTGAAAGTAAGGGTTGGTTAGTATTTGGATGTTGGTAACTGTTGTTGTGACTGTTAATATGTTGTAGAGTAGAACTCTCAGTTGGCATGTATAGATTAGGCAACTTAGGCAACCAAGAGACTCTAGAGACAGACACGGAGGACTTAGTGTTTAGGAAACCAGACATATATGGAAACTCACATTCATTAAAAATGACATCCCTTGACACATAAACTCTCGCACTAGGACTGAGACACTTGTACCCTTTGTGAACCCCACTATACCCTAAAAAGACACACTTGACTGAGTGAAACTAAAACTTATTAGTTTGATAGGTTCTAAGACACGGAAAACAATTGCACCCAAAGACTTTTAGGAACATGTAATCTGGTTTAGAACCAAAAAGCTGTTCAAAAGGAGATTTATCTTTTAGAAGGAGTGTAGGTAACCTGTTAATCAAGTAAACAGCAGTGTGAAAAGCTTCTGGCCAGAACTTGTGAGGAAGACTAGACTGAGCTAGAAGGGTCAGACCAGTCTCAGTGACATGTCTGTGCTTCCTTTCTGCTTTACCATTCTGAGCAGAAGTGTAAGGACAGGATGTCCTGAGCTGGATCCCTGATTCTTTAGCCAAGGACAGAAAAGACCTGAACTCACCACCCTAGTCAGACTGAAAAACTTTAATCTTTTTATCAAACTGATTTTCAACTAGAGTCTTAAACTCTTTAAACACAGTCACAACCTCACTTTTGAATTTCAGTGGATATATCCATGTGAACCTACTGTAATCATCAACAAATAATATGTAGAATTTATATCCAGAAGTAGATAGGACAGGAGCAGGTCCCCACAAGTCAGAATGAATTAAATCTAGGACATTAGAAGAGTGAGAGACTGAATTAGAGAAGGGTAAGGAGTGAGACTTTCCTAATTGACAATCATCACAGAAAAGTTTTTCATTGCTAGCAATAGTAGGTAGATTACAACTTTTCATCACAACAGACAGAACACGTTTAGAGGGATGGCCCAATTTTTTATGCCACCAAACCTTTAGGGAATCAGAAGTATTAGTAAGAACAGACACATGAGAAACAAAAGAATTCGACTTAGGAAAGGTTGCCTTAGTAGTCCTAGGAATAGAAGAGTCCTCCAACTTATAGAGCCCATTTTCAACCCTGCCTTTAAGTAGAATCATCCCGGTTGTCTTGTCCTTCACCAAAACATTCAGAACTGTGAAACTCAATAAAAATATTATTATGAAGAGTTAATTGAGAAACAGAAACTAGGTTTTTGTTGATATAGGGCACATGTAAAACACTGTTTAGGAGGATCTGTTTGTTGGTCTTAGTAGATAGGCAAGTCTTACCTAAGTTAGAAATGTTCAGTTTACTAGCATTACCTACTATCACTGTTTGATTACCTGTGTACTGTGTTTTCTGGTTCAGCATCTTAGCTGAGTTGGTGACATGGTGGCTAGCACCACTGTCAACATACCAACTTTCATCACAATTCCCTTGTTCTTGTGAAACTGTCATCACATTTTGATCCTGGTCATTTCTTTGTTGATCTGTTGGCATTTGTCCCATCACAATAGGATCATCCCTAAAATAGCAATAAGCAGCCCCATGACCAAACTTGCCACATATTTGACAAGCAGGTTTGTTGTTAGAGTAGTAGAACCTACCACCTATGCCTCTGTTAGGACCTCTACCCCTGTAATTGTTAGAGTAGTTTGAGGAAAACCTTCCTCTAGAGCCTCTACCTTGATTCTTATTCCCATACCTTGAATTGGAGCCATAGTTGTTGTTGTTGTTGCTAGAAGACTTAGCTTCTGACTTGTTAACAGGAGTGAGATTCAAATTAGCCATAGCGACCAGAATTTTACCTAGTTGTTCAAGCCTGCTTTCGTACGTAAGTAGAGTAGCTTGTAGATCAAGCCAATTTTGAACATCTTTGTCACCTAGATGGACTGCAATAAGAGTGTATTCATTGTCAAGACCTGCCAAAACCTGTGAAACCAAATCACTTAGAGAAATAGGTGAGCCAGCTAGAGCCATACTATCAGCAATGTGTTTCATCTTAGCTAACTAGCTCATTTCCTGGTTCTTTGAAACTCGGCTTTAAAGAAAGTCACTCTGGACTTCGTTTGAGAGCCAGAAAGCCTTAGTACCGCGTCCCACAGACCTTTAGAGGACTCCTCCTCCATCACCAGAGATGCAACTTCAGCACTCATGGTGCTGTACAGCCATCCTAACAGCAACTGGTCTTTAGCAATCCAGTTGTCGTATTCTGCATTATCAATTAGAGAACCATCTGGTCCAACTATAAGCTTGGGAGGACAAGGTTTCTCACCACTTATGAAACCTCCCAGCTTGTTACCTCTAATTATAGGCAACACCAAAGTCTTCCATAGAAGAAAGTTGTTTCTGTCCAACTTGAGACTAGTGACTGCATTCATCTGATTCATTGCATTGTTTTTGTTTGTCAAAAGGTGATCCATTGAAGACGTAACCTGCTCAGCAGATCCTGAGCTGAAGCATGGTGAGTCAGTCCATGCCATTGAAGAAACCTGCTCTGATACCAACTTGAATCTAGAGAGAGATGAAGATTGAAAGAAAAGAATATGTAACCGAATTTTATTAAATCTTTCTCTACCATCTGTATTTACATTTGTAATATCTATAGACACTAAATTCTGTTCAATGTGTAACAGAAATTAGTTAGAAATTGTTACAGAATTTGTTATTGTAATGGACTCTTAATAACAAACACAGCCCATTCAAAACAACCCACAAGGCTAAGCTTTAGGTCCAATACAAGAGGTTAGGTCGTCAGCCCATGACTCGGTCCAGAACATAGCCCAACCATATAAAAGGCTTAAGACACACCTTCACACACTTCCTGTTTCTCCAAACCCTAGATCGAAAACACCAGCCTCCAACTTTCCCAAATCTGTCAAGCCCTAGATCACACAGCCACCTTCTCCTTCTCTGAAACTTCTTCTTCTTCAACTATTCTAACTTCCCCCCTCAAACGAGACGGAGGTTCACCAAGGCTCAGTTTGTCCCGAAGAAATAAGAACCGGTTTTGAGACAGAGGCTTTGTGAGCAAGTTTGCAACTTGATCGTGAGAAGGTACGTACCGTATATCTAGTAAGTTTTGTGTTACCATATCTCGTATGAAGTGTAAATCTAACTCGATGTATTTTGTTCGAGCATGAAAAACAGGATTTGAAGCAAGAGAGCTCGCTCCAAGGTTATCACACCAGATAACCGGAGCTCTGTAAAGATCAAGACGAATCTCATGAAGCACTGATTGTACCCAGATCTGTTCAAAAGCCAGATTTTATCACACCTTAACACAACTATAATAACTGAATCAAATACATAATACAACCAGTTTGTAACTTAGCATACAACAAAAATTCATGAAATCGTATTGTTATACATTATGTTTCGAAAAAATAAAACATAACAGGAAACAAAGAAAGACTGTACGACAAATCCTCACCTGACTGATAAAACACATGGAAAAAATAACTTAGATAATGCACAGATGAAACAACCTGAAGAAAAAAAATATAATGATGAAACAACGATAAATCAAGAAGCGCGAATGAAACAACATACTCACAAACTCCGATGATGCTTAAAAACATTTCACAATCGTTTTGTTCGTCGATAAACTGATAAACAATAGAGAGAGTCGGTGATATAAGTAATTCGATAAGCTGAATCCCGAATTGTGAAATTTGGTATGTTTACAGTCTATATTAAAAGATTAAGCTTATATAGCTGATAAAAAGTATTTAACGTATTATATAAAAAAAAGATATTGAGTGGAAGTTAGTAAGTTGAGATGAGTTTTAAGTAAGCATAAATAATAATTCTCGTATTAGATGACAATATATTTTGTGAGTAGTTACCTCTGATGTCATTTTTCTTAAAAATAACTAATTGTTAATGATATACTTTTAAAATCTTTATAAGCGTATACTTCAAAATCCAAATGATTATCGATATTTTTTTTAAAGTTTATCGATAACTTACATTTTAAAATAATTTAATAAATAAATTTGTTTATTTAACAATTTATTTATGGTACATAACTAATTTCCATTAAACTCGAATATGAAGCAAAAATTTAAAAGTGTTAAACCATTTTTAGTCAAAACACTGATAGTTAACATTTGAATTCATAATCGTTCTCGATAAAAACCTAAAATCTCTACAATAAGTTCTTGATAAAAAACCAAGAAGCCCCAAACACGATAAGCCCAATACTTATTGTATGGTTAAACATCCGGCCCAGCTTAAAACAGTAAGACCTAATGTTCTATGTTTTTTAGTATAAATACGAGCATTTAGTTCTCAGCACGGTCAAGTCTCTAGATCAGACTCTTTGGAATTGGCACTATCAGAGACAAAGCTGTGGAGTCACTTTGCAAACAGATGAGTGAGAGTGAGCCTTTGTTCCTCTTAGTTTTATTCTTTATTTGAAATACTTTTGTGACATCGAAAATTATAGTTCATCTCAGATCTAGATCCCGTTAGACTATTAGCCGTTCATGTACTAATATGTTTTTGGTAGATTTGTTTTGATTTTTGAAGTATGCTATGTTGCTATTTTTCTATACTCGAGTCTAAAATTATATTGTATTTACTTATCTTGACTCGATATAACTGTTTGTATTGTTAATCTCTAGGTGGTAGTATTGTCTCTTACTAAGAGTTTAGTTGTGTTTTGGCTGAGATCTTAGTGTCTCTTACTGAGATCTTACTAAAAGTGATACTCAGGTCATTTGCTCAATGGGGACCCTAAATGAGCTACTAATAACAATGTGTTGATTTAAAACCGTAAGTTTATGCTTCTAATACCTTTTAACATGTCTTATTTTAGAAACCAAAATTGGAAGTTATTGTTTTTTATGTTTTTTTAATTCAAAGTAGTTTTCTTTATTGTTTTTTTGTTTAAAAATTGTTTAATTGTTAAGTTAGACCTTTTTTCTTTTCTTTTTTCATCTTAGTTGTGTGTAAAGATAAGAAAATTAATAAATATTTTTAAAGACCATTGATTATACTTGTAGAGAAGACTAAATAGTGGCGAAATATTGGCAAATGTAACTTTGTCTTTAACCTAATTTATTAATAGATCATTGTGATTTTGTTGTTAATAGTTATTCACCAAAGTCACAAGGATTTAATCGTGTGTTTGGATTAAAACTTGTTATGTTTGTTGAGATTTCGAAACAATTGACTCTTACCTAATAAATAATTTTAGAGTTTGTTCAAATACTTTGTTTTTAAGCATGGTAAGCAACATCTTTTGTTACCGAAAGTATAACCTTAAAGTTACGTCTAGTTTGGCTAGATTCTTCAAAGCATACGAGCATGTATGCAGGAAAGGTATCGAACAAAACCCAATTAAAAATTAATTATATATATATCTTTATAATTAGTGGAGAATGACTATTTCCTTGATGGTACTCTTACAAGGAAGTTGGATCTTGTGTGTCTTGTGATTTAGACTCTTGTGTCTTGCTGTGTTCTGACCCACTTAGTTAAACTTTTGATTTAAGTGGAAGGTTACGGATGGTCTTTTCTAATAAGTGATAATTTAACAAAAAAAATTAATACTTATTAGAAAAACGCATTCTTTACTAAAAAAATCCATAGAATAAATAATTTAATAAAAAAAAAACGTTCAGAATATGGAAAGAAAAAGAGAACCCTTTCCTTACTTTTACTACATTTTTCGTTTTCCAACACTGTCTCCTGTATTTTTAAATTTAGTGGAATCTGATACTGTTTTTACCCTAATTTGTTTCGAACTGTCTATAAGTTGAATCTAGAGAGAGATGAAGATTGAAAGAAAAGAATATGTAACTGAATTTTATTAAATCTTTTTCTACCATCTGTATTTACATTTGTAATATTTATAGACACTAAATTCTGTTCAATGTGTAACAGAAATTAGTTAGAAATTGTTACAGAATTTGTTATTGTAATGGACTCTTAATAACAAACACAGCCCATTCAAAACAACCCACAAGGCTAAGCTTTAGGTCCAATACAAGAGGTTAGGTCGCCAGCCCATGACCCGGTCCAGAACACAGCCCAACCATATAAAAGGCTTAAGACACACCTTCACACACTTCCTGTTTCTCCAAACCCTAGATCGAAAACACCAGCCTCCAACTTTCCCAAATCTGTCAAACCCTAGATCACACAGCCACCTTCTCCTTCTCTGAAACTTATTCTTCTTCAAATATTCTAAATTCCCCCCTCAAACGAGACGGAGGTTCACCAAGGCTCAGTTTGTCCCGAAGAAATAAGAACCGGTTTTGAGACAGAGGCTTTGTGAGAAAATCTGCAACTTGATCGCGAGAAGGTACGTACCGTATATCTAGTAAGTTTTGTGTTACCATATCTCGTATGAAGTGTAAATCTAACTCGATGTGTTTTGTTCGAGCATGAAAAACAGGATTTGAAGCAAGAGAGCTCGCTCCAAGGTTATCACACCAGATTACCGGAGCTCTGTGAAGATCAAGACAAATCTCATGAAGCACTGATTGTACCCAGATGAGTTCAGAGACCAGATTTACAAGCGATCTGTATTCTGACTCTGTACTCGATCTGGAGACAATCCCTTGTTTCTTTGAGGACCACGAAATCAAGGAGTCACCCAGAAAAATGCAATATCCACCAACAGATCGACGGTCATCCAACGAGGCAGCCCAATCGACATCAGTAAAGCCTGTGAGTTGATGAGAGTCGCTCGGTTTGATGTGGAGTCCCATCATCTTAGTACCAGATAAGTATCTTAGAACCCGTCTTACACATTGTAGATGAATTTTGGTAGGATTTTGTTGAAAGTGACTGAGTTTGTTAACAGCAAATGCAATGTCAGGTCTAGTGTGAAGTAGGTACTGTAAAGACCCTAACAAGCTTCTGTATCTTGTAGGGTTCTAGAGCAATTCACCATCAGTTTTGGAGAGAGGTGGAGTCACCTTCATAGGAGTCATGCAGGAGTTAGCATTGGTCAAGCCTTCTTTAACGGGTAAGTCTTCAATATATTGTGTTTGAGTCAAAAATAGACCAGACTCATCTCTGTTAGCCTCAATACCCAGAAAAAGCCTTAGAGACCCCATATCTTTTAGAGCAAATTCAGAATTAAGCTTCTGAATAAATCTGGACACATAAGATGGACAATTACCAGTGACAATAATGTCATCTACATAAACCAGTAGAATGACAAAAACACCTTTAGACCGTAAAAAGAACATAGAGTAGTCAGCCTTTGAATTTTGAAAACCCCATAAGATCAGTGTATCCTTGAGCTTGGGATACCAGGCTCGAGGTGCCTGTTTCAGTCCATATAGTGCCTTGTTTAGCTTGCATATGTGATTAGGGTATTTAGGATCAACAAAACCTTGAGGTTGTACCATGTACACCTGTTCTTTGAGATGACCATTCAAGAAGGCATTATTGATATCAAGTTGCCTGATGACCACGTCCCTAGACACAGCAATAGTGAGCACTAACCTTATCGTAGAGGCTTTAATCACTGGTGAGAAAGTCTCATTGAAGTCAACCCCAGGCTGTTGATGAAAGCCTTTAGCTACAAGTCTAGCCTTGTAGCGTTGAACAGACCCTCCTGGGTTATATTTAACCTTATACACCCATCTGCACCCCACCAGACTCATGTTACTACTATGGGGAACAAGAGACCAAGTATGATTGTTTATCAAAGCATCATATTCACACTTCATGGCCTGAACCCATTGAGGACATAAAACAGCCTCTGAAAACTTAGTAGGTTCTTTAACAGTGGTAGTAGATGTAACAGTAGTTCCTGAGTAGATATGCTTAGGTTTTGAAATACCATCTTTAGCTCTAGTGGTCATATGGTGTCCTTTAGATAGAGTTTGAAAAGTAGTTTGATTATTAGTTCTGTCAAAAGGTAGCTCAATGAATAACTCACCAGGTTTTGATGATTGTATTTCAGGTAAAGTGCTGGGAAAGGAGTTTTGAGTAGCTGTGGGATCTTGTGACTCAGGTTGGGCTTGTGGAGAGATGGCAAGGCTATCAGGTGAGTTATTACAAGCTATATATGAATTTGTTGTGTCAATTTG
Source organism: Limnanthes douglasii subsp. nivea (assembly GCA_036936605.1). Taxonomy (NCBI): domain Eukaryota; kingdom Viridiplantae; phylum Streptophyta; class Magnoliopsida; order Brassicales; family Limnanthaceae; genus Limnanthes; species Limnanthes douglasii. The sequence continues at coordinate 368,680,575 of JAUPFV010000002.1, read as the reverse complement.
GTTTGAAAGTAAGGGTTGGTTAGTATTTGGATGTTGGTAACTGTTGTGGTGACTGTTAATATGCTGTAGAGTAGAACTCTCAGTTGGCATGTATAGATTAGGCAACTTAGGCAACCAAGAGACTCTAGAGACAGACACAGAGGACTTAGTGTTTAGGAAACCAGACATACATGGAAACTCACATTCATTAAAAATGATATCCCTTGACACATAAACTCTCCCACTAGGACTGAGACACTTGTACCCTCTGTGAACCCCACTATACCCTAAAAAGACACACTTGACTGAGTGAAACTGAAACGTATTAGTTTGATAGGGTCTACGACACGGAAAACAAGTGCACCCAAAGACTTTTAGGAACATGTATCTGGTTTAGAACCAAAAAGCTGTTCAAAAGGAGATTTATCTTTTAGAAGGAGTGTAGGTAACCTGTTAATCAAGTAAACAGCAGTGTGAAAAGCTTCTGGGCAGAACTTGTGAGGAAGACCAGACTGAGCTAGAAGGGTCAGACCAGTCTCAGTGACATGTCTGTGCTTCCTTTCTGCTCTACCATACTGAGTAGAAGTGTAAGGACAGGATATCCTGAGCTGGATCCCTGATTCTTTAGCCAAGGACAGAAAAGACCTGAACTCACCACCCCAGTCAGACTGAAAAACTTTAATCTTTTTATCAAACTGATTTTCAACTAGAGTCTTAAACTCTTTAAACACAGTCATAGCCTCACTTTTGAATTTCAGTGGATATATCCATGTGAACCTACTGTAATCATCTACAAATAATACGTAGAATTTATAGCCAGAAGTAGATAGGACAGGAGCAGGTCCCCACAAGTTAGAATGAATTAAATCTAGGACATTAGAAGAGTGAGAGACTGAATTAGAGAAGGGTAAGGAGTGAGACATGCCTAATTGACAATCATCACAGAAACGTTTTTCATTGCTAGCAATAGTAGGTAGATTACAACTTTTCATCACAACAGACAGAACACGTTTAGAGGGATGGTCCAGTTTTTTATGCCACCAAACCTTTAGGGAATCAAAAGTATTAGTAAGAACAGACACATGAGAAACAAAAGAATTCGACTTAGGAAAGGTTGCCTTAGTAGTCCTAGGAATAGAAGAGTCCTCCAACTTATAGAGCCCATTTTCAACCCTGCCTTTAAGTAGAATCATCCCGGTTGTCTTGTCCTTCACAAAACATTCAGAACTGTGAAACTCAATAAAAATATTATTATGAAGAGTTAATTGAGAAACAGAAACTAGGTTTTTGTTGATATAGGGCACATGTAAAACACTGTTTAGGAGGATCTGTTTGTTGGTCTTAGTAGATAGGCAAGTCTTACCTAAGTTAGAAATGTTCAGTTTACTACCATTACCTACTATCACTGTTTTATTACCTGTGTACGGTGTTTTCTGGTTCAGCATCTTAGCTGAGTTGGTGACATGGTGGCTAGCACCACTGTCAACATACCAACTTTCATCACAATTCCCTTGTTCTTGTGAAACTGTCATCACATTTTGATCCTGGTCATTTCTTTGTTTATCTGTTGGCATTTGTCCCATCACATTAGGATCATCCTTAAAATAGCAATAAGCAGCCCCATGACCAAACTTGCCACATATTTGACAAGAAGGTTTGTTGTTAGAGTAGTAGAACATACCACCTCTGCCTCTGTTAGGACCTCTACCCCTGTAATTGTTAGAGTAGTTTCAGGAAAACCTTCCTCTAGAGCCTCTACCTTGATTCTTATTCCCATACCTTGAATTGGAGCCATAGTTGTTGTTGTTGTTGCCAGAAGACTTAGTTTCTGACTTGTTAACAGAAGTGAGATTCAAATTAGCCATAGCAACCAGAATTTTACCTAGTTGTTCAAGCCTGCTTTCGTACGTAAGTAGAGTAGCTTGTAGATCAAGCCAATTTTGAACATCGTTGTCACCTAGATGGACTGCAATAGGAGTGTATTCACTGTCAAGACCTGCCAAAACCTGTGAAACCAAATTACTTAGAGAAATAGGTGAGCCAGGTAGACCCAGACTATCAGCAATGTGTTTCATCTTAGCTAGGTACTCCTCCATAGAACTAGATCCTTTCCTGGTTCTTTGAAACTCAGCTTTAAAGAAAGTCACTCTGGACTTCGTTTGAGAGCCAGACAGCCTTAGTACCGCCTCCCACAGACCTTTGGAGGACTCCTCCTCCATCACCTGAGATGCAACTTCAGCACTCATGGTGCTGTACAACCATCCTAACAGCAACTGGTCTTTAGCAATCCAGTTGTCATATTCTGCATTATCAATTAGAGAACCATCTGGTCCAACTATAAGCTTGGGAGGACAAGGTTTCTCACCACTTATGAAACCTCCCAGCTTGTTACCTCTAATTATAGGCAACACCATAGTCTTCCATAGAAGAAAGTTATTTCTGTCCAACCTGAGACTAGTGACTGCATTCATCTGATTCATTGCATTATTTTTGTTTGTCAACAGGTGATCCATTGAAGACGTAACCTGCTCAGCAGATCCTGAGCTGAAGCATGGTGAGTCAGTCCCTGCCATTGAAGAGACCTGCTCTGATACCAAGTTTAATCTAGAGAGAGAGATGAAGATTGAAAGAAAAGAATATGTAACTGAATTTTATTAAATCTTTCTCTACCATCTGTATTTACATTTGTAATATTTATAGACACTAAATTATGTTCAATGTGTAACACAAATTAGTTAGAAATTGTTACAGAATTTGTTATTGTAATGGACTCTTAATAACAAACACAACCCATTCAAAACAACCCACAAGGCTAAGCTTTAGGTCCAATACAAGAGGTTAGGTCGCCAGCCCATGACCCGGTCTAGAACACAGCCCAACCATATAAAAGGCTTAAGACACACCTTCACACATTTCCTGTTTCTCCAAACCCTAGATCGAAAACACCAGCCTCCAACTTTCCCAAATCTGTCAAACCCTAGATCACACAGCCACCTTCTCCTTCTCTGAAACTTCTTCTTCTTCAACTATTCTAACTTCCCCCCTCAAACGAGACGGAGGTTCACCAAGGCTCAGTTTGTCCCGAAGAAATAAGAACCGGTTTTGAGACAGAGGCTTTGTGAGCAAGTCTGCAACTTGATCGTGAGAAGGTACGTACCGTATATCTAGTAAGTTTTGTGTTACCATATCTCGTCTGAAGTGTAAATCTAACTCGATGTATTTTGTTCGAGCATGAAAAACAGGATTAGAAGCAAGAGAGCTCGCTCCAAGGTTATCACACCAGATAACCGGAGCTCTGTGAAGATCAAGACGAATCTCATGAAGCACTGATTGTACCCAGATCTGTTCAAAGGCCAGATTTTATCACACCTTAACACAACTATAATAACTGAATCAAATACATAATACAACCAGTTTGTAACTTAGCATACAACAAAAATTCATGAAATCGTATTGTTATACATTATGTTTCGAAAAAATAAAACATAACAGGAAACAAAGAAAGACTGTACGACAAATCCTCACCTGACTGATAAAACACATGGAAAAAGAAAACTTAGATAATGCACAGATGAAACAACCTGAAGAAAAAAAATATAATGATGAAACAACGATAAATCAAGAAGCGCGAATGAAACAACATACTCACAAACTCCGATGATGCTTAAAAACATTTCACAATCGTTTTGTTCGTCGATAAACTGATAAACAATAGAGAGAGTCGGCGATATAACTAATTCGATAAGCTGAATCCCGAATTGTGAAATTTGGTATGTTTACAGTCTATATTAAAAGATTAAGCTTATATAGCTGATAAAAAGTATTTAACGTATTATATAAAAAATAGATATTGAGTGGAAGTTACTAAGTTGAGATGAGTTTTAAGTAAGCATAAATAATAATTCTCGTATTAGATGACAATATATTTTGTGAGTAGTTACCTCTGATGTCATTTTTCTTACAAATAACTAATTGTTAATGATATACTTTTAAAATCTTTATAAGCGTATACTTCAAAATCCAAATGATTTTCGATATTTTTTTTAAAGTTTATCGATAACTTACATTTTAAAATAATTTAATAAATAAATTAGTTTATTTAACAATTTATTTATGGTACATAACTAATTTCCATTAAACTCGAATATGAAGCAAAAATTTAAAAGTGTTAAACCATTTTTAGTCAAAACACTGATAGTTAACATTTGAATTCATAATCGTTCTCGATAAAAACCTAAAATCTCTACAATAAGTTCTTGATAAAAAACCAAGAAGCCCCAAACACGATAAGCCCAATACTTATTGTATGGTTAAACATCCGGCCCAGCTTAAAACAGTAAGACCTAATGTTCTATGTTTTTTAGTATAAATACGAGCATTTAGTTCTCAGCACGGTCAAGTCTCTAGATCAGACTCTTTGGAATTGGCACTATCAGAGACAAAGCTGTGGAGTCACTTTGCAGACAGATGAGTGAGAGTGAGCCTTTGTTCCTCTTAGTTTTATTCTTTATTTGAAATACTTTTGTGACATCGAAAATTATAGTTCATCTCAGATCTAGATCCCGTTAGACTATTAGCCGTTCATGTACTAATATGTTTTTGGTAGATTTGTTTTGATTTTTGAAGTATGCTATGTTGCTATTTTTCTATACTCGAGTCTAAAATTATATTGTATTTACTTATCTTGACTCGATATAACTGTTTGTATTGTTAATCTCTAGGTGGTAGTATTGTCTCTTACTAAGAGTTTAGTTGTGTTTTGGCTGAGATCTTAGTGTCTCTTACTGAGATCTTACTAAAAGTGATACTCAGGTCATTTGCTCAATGGGGACCCTAAATGAGCTACTAATAACAATGTGTTGATTTAAAACCGTAAGTTTATGCTTCTAATACCTTTTAACATGTCTTATTTTAGAAACCAAAATTGGAAGTTATTGTTTTTTATGTTTTTTTAATTCAAAGTAGTTTTCTTTATTGTTTTTTTGTTTAAAAATTGTTTAATTGTTAAGTTAGACCTTTTTTCTTTTTTCTTTTTTTTCATCTTAGTTGTGTGTAAAGATAAGAAAATTAATAAATATTTTTAAAGACCATTGATTATACTTGTAGAGAAGACTAAATAGTGGCGAAATATTGGCAAATGTAACTTTGTCTTTAACCTAATTTATTAATAGATCATTGTGACTTTGTTGTTAATAGTTATTCACCAAAGTCACAAGGATTTAATCGTGTGTTTGGATTAAAACTTGTTATGTTTGTTGAGATTTTGAAACTATTGACTCTTACCTAATAAATAATTTTAGAGTGTGTTCAAATACTTTGTTTTTAAGCATGGTAAGCAACATCTTTTGTTACCGAATGTAGAACCTTAAAGTTACGTCTAGTTTGGCTAGATTCTTCAAAGCATACGAGCAGGTATGCTGTTCTCTTATCGAACAAAACCCAATCAAAAATTAATTATATATATCTTTATAATTAGGGGATAATGACTATTTCCTTGATGGTACACATGTGCCATAAAATAATACTTTGACAAACAAAACATATATACTTTTCTTGCTTTTAACGAGGATTATAAATTAAGATAGAAAACAAAATGTTTTAACCACTACATGAAAAATATTAATAATAATATGTAGTAACAATTGGATATCCATTTATTAATATTATTTATATTTTTTTTATTATATATTCAAAATATTTTATACCATGACAGTTCCAAAAGGGTAGAAAATTTTAAAATTTATATTTTATATTTAAAAAAAAAAATTAAACAAAATAGATATAAATATATTATAAATTATATTTTTTTATTTAAAACGATAAAATAATTAAAATATTACGAAACAAACAATGAAACCTTAAAAATTATAATAAATGAATATAATTTTAATTATAAACACAATTTTATTTAAAATCACACTAATTTTAAAACAAATACAATATATTTAACATTAAAAAATAAAATTAAAACTGAATTTAATATTGAAAAGCTAGTCCACTATTCACATACAATTTATTATGTTTTAAAATCTTTTGCAGGTAATTATGGAATGAGAACACATTTTAAGAAATAGACTACAAAATAATAGTTACAATAGTGGGTTATTAGAAGATTTATCAGATCAAACCGTTCCGTATGTATCCAATTTTCTAACTGAGTGCGTTCTGTGAAGATTATGTAACCGGTGGATTCATGACTGCTGGTTTCTTGGTATGGATAAGAGATAGAGAGGAGAATGTTGTTTAGGGTTTCTTCAGACAACCCTCAAGTGTGTCGAGTTGGTTTCAAGGGAGTTAATAGTTTGGGCTTTGGATCGGGTCGGTGTGTTGGTTTCCTTAGGCCCATGTCGAGTCCAGCATACCCATGGACAACATCACACGTTCTGATGTTATGATGGACTAGTCACTCTTATTAAAACACCCATTGATTAAATTAGAGAGTGTAACAATATGTGTAACAAACTATCCTAGCTGGCAAAACAAACTAACAAATTAGATTCCCTCTTCTACTATAAAGATGTACTATTGGTTACAATTTGAAATAAGAGAATCAGTTACACAATTCTAAATCTTATCTTTCTCTTCAATCTTCAACTTGGTATCAGAGCCTTCAAGGCCTTCAATGGCGAATCCTGATTCACCTACGCTAAGCAATGAGTCACTAGGTTCAGTTCTTCCTGGCTGTTTCTCCACCGCAACCAAGAATGTTTACCTGCAAACAATCAGCAACAACAACAATCAATCAGACTTGACATAAATAATTATCTACTACGGAGAACAATGGTTCTACCTATTGTTAAAGGGAACAAACTAGGAGGCTTCATCACAGGGGACAAGCCCTGTCCTCCTAAGTTTACTAATGATTCTGAAGGAAACATGGTTAAAAATACTGACTATGAAGACTGGATCGCTAAGGATCAGCTTCTACTTGGATGGCTGTATTCTACTATGACTTATGAGATGGCTACTCAACTAATGCAAGAAGGTACTTCTAAGGAGTTATGGGATGCTGCTAACAAACTTTCTGGCTCACAAACAAGAGCCAGAATCACCTACTACAAGTCAGAATTTCAGAGGACACGAAAAGGTACCTCTACCATGAATGATTATCTAAGTAAAATGAAGAGTATAGCTGATAATCTTGTGTTGGCTGGTTGTGGTGTGTCTGTTGATGATCTTGTGACTCAAGTCCTTGCTGGTTTGGACTCTGAGTACACCCCTATTGTTGTGAGTCTAGCAGATAAGGAATCAGTTGGTTGGCTAGATCTACAAACTAGTCTACTCACATTTGAGAGCAGACTAGATCAGCTTTTGAGTCTACAAAACAATGTATCTAACCTAAATTTAGCCTCTGCTAACTTCACTCAAAAGACAGAATATAAACCAGAAAACGACAGCAACAATCAAAGAGGTTCTTATGGACAATACAGAGGTGCTTACAGAAACAATAGAGGAAGAAGTAGTTACTCTAACAATGGAAGAGGAATGAACAATTTCTTTAGAGGGAGAGGGGGGCGTTTCTCCCAAAATAAACCTACTTGCCAAATATGCAATAGGTTTGGACATTCAGCTCCAGTCTGTTATTATAGAGACGATCCATCTGTTATGGGATTTACCTCATCTGAATAACCTAAAGAAGATGGAGACCATTCTGCCTATCTAACTACTCAAGACTCAACTGGAAACTCTGCTTGGTATGCTGACTCTGGTGCTAGTCACCATGTAATTGGGAATTCAGCTGTGTTGACTCAGAAGACTCAGTATGCAGGTAACAAAGGTATCATGGTTGGTAGTGGTCACAGGTTGCCAATACAATATATTAGGAATTCTAGTTTGCAATCCTTCACTAAAAAACCTATTTACCTAAAAAATGTTCAACATGTACCTAAAATAAACAAGAACTTGTTATCTGTCTCACAACTTACTAATCATAACAGGGTTTTCGTTGAATTTCATGATGGTTTTTGTCTTATGAAGGACAAGGTGTCAGGGACAGTGCTTCTCAAAGGGACTACTGAGAATGGGCTGTATAGAATGGAGAGTTTTCCTAAGTCACAAGCATTGGAGGATCATTCTATCTTTACAAAGCCTAGGTCTCAAGTCACTGGTGTATTTTCTTCTACTGCTTTGTCTGTTGGTCTTTCTAATTCCCTAAAAGATGGATGGCATAGGAAGCTTGGCCATCCATCACAGCATGTTCTAAACACTGTTCTTAAGGCTTGTAATCTTTCTTCTGTTTTAAAAGATGAGTGTAGTTTATGTGAAGCCTGTCAGCTTGGTAAATCTCATTTTCTACCCTATCCTATGTCTAACTCTTATGCTAATAGTGTGTTAGATCTCATACATACAGATGTATGGGGTCCATCTCCTATTCCTTCCACTCAGGGTCACAGATACTATGTTATTTTCCTAGATGACCATACTAGGTTTACCTGGTTCTATCCTACCAAGCATAAAAGTCAAGTTGTTGGTGTGTTCAAAATGTTCAAATGTCTAGTTGAGAAGCAGTTTGATAAGTCTATAAAGGTGGTTCAGTTTGATGGTGGAGGGGAATACTTACCCTTTGTCCACTATGGCTCAGGAACATGGTTTTATTCTGAGAAAGTTATGTCCTTATACATCAGCTCAGAATGGCAGAGCTGAACGTAAACATCGACATCTTGTAGAGACATGACTGACTCTCTTAGCTCAAGCCAGTCTGCCCTACAATTTTTGGGTTCAAGCATTTGAAACTGCTGTCTATCTTATAAACAGACTCCCTACACCAATTTTGTCAAACAAATCACCATATGAGTTATTATTTCACAAAGTTCCAAACTACCTAGTCCTGAAAACTTTTGGATGTGCATGTTTCCCCTGTCTCAGGTCCTATCAGACTCATAAGTTTCAGTTTCATACTACAAAGTGTGTCTTTTTGGGGTATAGTCAGTCTAATAAAGGTTACATTTGTCGGCAAGATCTATATTTCTCGAAATGTGGTTTTTAATTGGACAGATTTCCCTTTTCAAGGGGACTTTCCACACAGTTCACACTCGGAGTCTCTAAATAGTTGTCCCCTAGAGATGTGGCTTCCTTGTTTACCTACAGGGCTTGTAACTAATGACAACTCTTCTACTTCTACTACCCCTCTTGGTGTCTCTCATGAAGTAAGTTCTCTACATCAATCTCCCTCACAAGGTACTACTCTAAATTCATCTAATCCTGGTATTGATACTTGTTCTGTACCTGTTACTCAAACTAGCCCTATCTCACCACATACTCAGCCAAATTCTTCTCCCTATACTCATAACTCTAGTCCTAGTTTATCTACTCACAGACATGCCTCAAACACTGCCCTAAATCTTGACTATTCTAATCCAAAAATCTCTGTCTGTCTGCCTTTTTCTTCTCCTGATCTATCTCTCAAACCACTGTCTGTTTCCCACACTCATCATATGCAAACTAGGTCTCAAGATGGGACTCGTATACCTAACGTCCCTTATGTGGGCTCCTTAACTACTACTGACCTATCTACCTTGGAACCTACTACTTATTCAAAGGCTGTTCTTAGTCCACACTGGGTCACTGATGTGGAGGTTGAATATTAGGCCCTTATGTCTAATAAAACTTGGTCTTTGGTTCCATGGAGTCCTAATCAGAATGTTGTAGGTTGCAAATGGGTTTACAAAGTGAAACATCACATGGATGATTCTATTCAGAGGTACAAGGCTAGACTTGTTGCCAAGGGGTTTCATCAAACCCCTAACATCGATTTTTCAGAAACATTCAGTCCTGTAATCAAACCATCTACAATCAGACTGGTTCTTACTTTGGCAGTGTCTAAAGAATGGGAGGTCAGACAGCTAGACATTAACAATGCATTCCTAAATGGTTTTCTTACTGAGGATGTATATATGGCTCAACCAGAAGGGTTTCAGGATCCTGCAAAGCCTACACATGTATGCAAGCTTCATAAGGGCCTGTATGGTCTCAAATAGGCCCCAAGAGCCTAGTATTCTAGATTGAAGGATACATTAATTCAGTGGGGTTTCAAAAACTCTAGGGCTGATTGTTCTCTGTTTTATTTTGTCTCTAAAGCTACTGTGATTCTAATATTGGTCTATGTTGATGACATTCTTGTCACAGGAACACAATCAGTATGTTTGCAGGGTTTTGTTCACAAGCTTAATGCTATGTTCTCTCTTAAAGACATGGGGCCACTCCATCTATTCCTTGGAATAGAGGTTCATCGTGACCCCTCAGGCATCTATCTAACTCAGCATCAGTATATTAAAAACTTACTGATTTCGCAGGGTCTTTCTCAGGCTAAGCCATGTCTGACTCCCATTGCTGTTGGTGTCCATCTTTCAAGCACCTCAGGGACTCATCTTGCTGATCCTACACCATACAGAAGTTTATTAGGCGCTTTATAGTATTTAACGCACACTCGACCTGATATTGTCTTTGCTGTCAATAAGCTAAGCCAATATCAGCAAGCACCTACTACTCTACATCTACAAAGTCTAAAGAGGGTGCTTCGTTACTTATCTGGATCTAGCTGGGTTGGTCTTCATATCAAACCCAGTTGCAATCTTCAACTCCAAGGTTTTTCTGATGCCGATTGGGCGTCTTCTCCAGATGATAGAAGAAGTGTAGGTGCGTACTGTGTTTACCTTGGAGACTCTCTGGTTTTGTGGTCCTCCAAGAAGTAGAACGTCGTTGCTCGATCTTCGACTGAGTCTGAATATAGGGCCTTGGCGAATTTGTCGGCAGAACTAATTTGGCTGCGCTCTATCCTCACTGAAATCGACTTCCCAGTCACACATGATCTGGTGTGACAACTTAGGAGCGAGTTCGCTTGCATGTAACCCTGTCTTCCACGCGAGGACGTAACATATCGAACTCGATATCCACTTCATCCGTGATCAGGTTCTACAAGGCTCCCTTCAGGTTCGATTTGTCCCCTCTCACGATCAAATTGATGACTGCCTTACAAAGTCACTAACTCTCCACCGGTTTTCTTTCCTCCGGGACAAACTCGGGCTCACTGAGTCGCCCCTTCGTTTGCGGGGGGATGTGAAGATTATGTAACCGGTGGATCCATGGCTGCTGGTTTCTTGGTATGGACAAGAGATAGAGAGGAGAGAATGTTGTTTAAGGTTTCTTCAGACAACCCTCAAGTGTGTCGAGTTGGTTTCAAGGGAGTTAATAGTTTGGGCCTTGGATCGGGTCGGTCTGTTGGTTTCCTTAGGCCCATGTCGAGTCCAGCATACCCATAGACTACATCAAACGTTCTGATGTTATGATGGACTAGTCACTCTTATTAAAAACACCCATTGATTAAATTAGAGAGTGTAACAATATGTGTAACAAACTATCCTAGCTGGCAAAACAAACTAACAAATTAGATTCCCTCTTCTACTATAAAGATGTACTATTGGTTACAATTTGAAATAAGAGAATCAGTTACACAATTCAAAATCTTATATTTCTCTTCAATCTTCAACTTGTTCGAATTCGATCTCGGCCCCACATTTTTAAAACAATAATTTCGAAAACAAAACGAGGTTCAAACTTGTGTGACCTGACCTCTGTTCGATGTCTGAAGTACTATGCCCTCTGTTCGAAGTCTGCAGTACTGTGACCCCACAAAACACCTAACAACACGGGGTTGAAGTCTGAAGTGCTATGTTTACAGATTTAGCTGGTCCACAAAGCTGATAGGTTAATTATCCATTTTTATTACAAGAATCTATTATTGTATTCGGGCAAAAAAATGTTAACAAAAAAATATATTTTTTTTGAATTTTTACTATTTAATTTTTATTTGGTGGTTGAATCTTTCTCAACCGTCGGATGAAACTTTATCATCCACCGGATCAAATTCCGCCGCCGGTTGAGGGGGTCTCAACCGACGGGATAAGATTACAATTTTGGTACGCTTTTAAATTTTGGGGTTGGTTAGCGTAATCGACCCTAATTTAGCCACAACCAAAATTTAATTCTCTATGGAATCCAAAATTTTGAATTCAAATGTTAACTATAAAAGTATTTTAAATTAAAGATGGTTTAAAAAATTCAAAATTTTGTTATATATTCAAATTAAATGGAAAATTCCTAGTGTACTCTAACCGGTGTATTACCGGTCTTGTTCCTCTTGTATCGATGTAACACCGTTGTAGGTTTGTTTGTTTTCTCATCACCGAAGTTTTTCCGGTAGTTTTCAAAATATCTGATGGTATTTTCAGTTTTGTCTACTCCTCGAGGTACTTCTTTGTCTGCCACACGCGATTCTGAGTGTTTTTGTACTTATTGTCATAAAAATGGTCATGAGGAATCCAATTGCTACGCCAAACATGGGTATCCTGCAAGCTGGGTGAAACATTCAGGCACTATACCACCTTACGATTGTGGAGATAGAGTTCTGCGCGGACCGCCAGGCGGCGGCGGCACTCCAAGGCCACGCAGTGTGACGGCACAGACATATACCGTGGGTTCGTCGGCTATGGCTATTGCCGAGTTACCTGTTGGTGAGGCTTTTCATCTTTCTATTTTCCATTTTCCCCATACTACTGCTCTGGAGTATTGGGAGGAGAATGAGAAGGCCTCGCCGATTGAAGAGAGGGAGTCGTCGAATAACGACGTCCCTGTGGTAGCGCCACTCACGGAGGTTTTCGATGTTGGTGATGCACAACCTCCGTCTCAGGTTTATAACATCATTGTCTCAGATCCACCATTAGTTTTGAATATTATTTCAGGTACTCGTGCATTTTTCAGATATTAGACGGGGAAAGCGTAGTGAAATTGTTTCTACTCATTTGAAGGATTTTGTGATGACTACAGTAGTATATTCAACACTATCTACTTCTCATACTCTCGGTTTCATCAATCTCTTGATCATGGTATGCCTTATCCTCTCACTCATTATATAGACAGTTCTTATTTTTTATTGGCACACCACTCTTTTCTTGCAGTTATACCTATGGGGATGAGCCTATATCATTCTTAAAGGCTATGCAGCACCCTAGTTAGAGAGAGACAATGCAATAGGAGATTCAAACACTAAAGGATAATCATATTTGGACCTTGACGCATCTACCTCCAGGGTAGAAAGATTTGGGGAGTTAGTGGATTTATAAAATTAAATATTGGTTGATAGGAAAGTAGAGTGCCTCAAAGCTCGTTTGGTCGTGTTTGTAAATTAGCAAGTAGAAGTGGTTGATTATACAGAGATCGTTGCCCATGTTTCCAAGATGGTTACTGTACGTCTTTTCTTAGCGGTTGCAGTAACTCAGAATTAGGAGTTACATCGGATGTATGTACACAATGTATTTCTGTAAGGTGATCTAGATGGGGAGGTTTACATAAAAATTCCTCCAGGTTTTGATTGAGGGTGTATATGACAAGTCTTTACCTTCGCAAATCATTGTATGGCCTAAAACAGGTATGTCGGTGTTGGTTTGCCAAGTTAGTGGATGCATGGAAGAGGTATGGGTTTGTTCAGTCCTATTCTGATTATTCTTTATTCTCTTATTCCACAAGTGGTTGTTGTATTCATGTTTTAGTGTATGTTGATGATCTTATTCTATCTGGAAATGACCCTGGTACATTGGCGGAGTTTAATAAATACTTGAGAAATTGCTTTCATATGAAGGACGTAGGCCATCTCAAATATTTTCTTGGAGTTGAAGTAGCACAGAGTCCGGGGGTATCTTTCTATGCCGACGTAAATATACTCTGGATATTATTTCTGAGACAAGTTTACTTGCCAGCAAGCCTGCACCATTTCCCATGGAGCAAAATCACCAACTTGACAATAGCGAGTTAACGCTACTCATTGACAGGTCTGTGTGCCGCAGTTTGGTGGGGATACTTATTTTATGGTGTTTACACGGCCATGTATCAATTTTTTGGTACATTTGTTTATCTCATTTTCTGTAGAAACCACATGAGGATCACTGGAAACTGCATTATGAGTTGTTCGATATCTGAAATGGAGTCGGGGTTAGGGAACTATTATGCCGAGTAGTTGTAATTTCACTCTAACACGATGGTGTGACTCTGATTGGGTTAGCTGTCCTAAGACTCGGTGCAATGTGAGTGGTTGGATGGTATTCTTGGGTGATTCACCTGTTTCTTGGAAAACTAAGAAACATGATGTTGTTGCATTGTCTTATGCTGAAGCAGAGTACCGGTCTATGGCAGGATTGACTTGTGAGTTGAAGTGGTTGAACTGTTTTCTCAAGGCTTTTAGGGTCTCACACTCAGGGGCTATGCAAATCTGTGATAGTCAGTCGATTTTACATCTTTCCCGTAATCTGGTGTTCCATGAGTGTTCAAAGCATATTGAAGTAGATTGTCATTTTCTACATTATATGATACTTGATGGGTTTATTTGTGCATCTCACGTACCCACTCAGTCTCAGCTTGCAGACATAGTTACCAAAACACTAAGCAAGCAACAATTTGAGTGTTTGTTTGGAAAGTTGGGCATTCGTAATCTTCATGCTCCAACTTTATGGGAGGTGTTAGAGTGTGAGGATTAGAATTAATTGTATATGATTTATGCTAAATGTATACAGGCTATTTAATATTAGTCTGATATACATTTTAGGCAATACATATTAAACTATTAATGTTACTTTGTGTCACACTGTATATATACACTGCAAATTGTGACATGTTGTTGAAGAGTGAAGATATAAGAGACACAATTCTCTAAATAATATTATTCAACGCATACATCATTAATTATTAGTTATTTTTAGATTTCCAAACTCTATATTTTTAACTATAACTCTTTTTTTTAAATAAAAAAATATTATTTTTAAAGATGAATAAAAGAAATACATTAGTGATATTTTTTCGGAACTTTTGTTTTTTTTTTTCGCAACCAAATTACACCTAATTACCCAACTCGAATATAGGTTTTTTTTAGAAATTACACGTAATTCCACAACTAGAACATAATTGTTTTTTTAACTTATTTTGCGACTAAAGACATATTTACACAATTTGTTTCTTCTTCGTTACGCAATTTATTTGCACATAATTCCGCAACTGAAAAAAATTACTTTTTTTCGTAACTTATTTACACGTAATTTCGCAACTCAGTGTCACATAATTTTACAACTAAACATAGTTAAATTTTATCAGACTTGTTTTGCAATCAAGTTACACGTAATTACGCAACTACAAAAGTAAAAAATAAAGTTCATACATTTAGTTTTATTCGTCTCAAAAAAGCAAAACAAATAATATTTTCAATTTTTTGAGCTATAGTTTTAAATATATGGAATCTTAATAAAATAAATAAAAAAAACACGTGAAAAAGGTTATATGGATATTTTGGACTACTAGTTGGTTATCAATATTTTTAATTCAAAATCATGGGGTCATACGTTCTTTATCAAACCATTGGTGGTTATTGGTAAATATGTTTGATATTATATGGTTATTGATATATTATTGTACTTAAAATATATTAATATATAAAATTTTGATCATTTATTTAGGATGTTTATACATATATCAACCGACGTAACTATATTTGTTTCTCGGAAAAATTAGTTTTAACTTGTTTGCATATGTATATTTTTAATTCTCTACGTTCTTTATATCTTATGTAACTCTTAAATATTAATAAAATATATTATCTCATTTTATGTTATACTAATATTATAGATATTTCAGATTTAACATATTTTATGAAGTCTTTTGGATTGAAATAGTTGATGGACTAGTGTTGACGGACTATTTAAATTGTTATTTTGAATCCCTTAGTTCTTATGCAAGCAACAATAAATGACATTAGCCAAAGCATATTTTGGCATTGGTTGAAGCATCTAAATGCATTGGCCAAAATTTTAACCCTTAATTTTGAAGTTTTGTCATCACATCTGAAGCTTACTATATTTTTATATGTGAGTCTTCTTCGGTATTACTTTAAAGAATCTCGAAGCTTTACTTATTTTAATTTACCATAGCTAAACTATTACGAGAGGCGTTCTGATTTCGTTTGTACTTAACTGTTACTACCTCATTAAAACCTTTGGATATTATTTTTAACCATAAGTTCATAAAGAATGACCACAAAGGTCGAGAAATTGAAAAACTAAAAAAACTAGGTATTTAAACCCTCATAATTTAGACGTATACATCTAGTAACCATAAAACAGAGATTCGTTTGAGCAACAGAACCATAAACCAAATTCTTTATTAGTTCAGCAAAGGTTTGCAAGTACCTAAACTAAAAAAATTAATCAAGTTATATGATCTTAAAGTAGAAATTTGGCTATAATGACTTTCAAATTTAAGATTATACTCATCATTCACTTCATTTGCAAGAACTAGGGGATTGTTAATAAATGTTAAATATGTTAATTAATCAAGCTCTAGTTAATAAAAGATTAATGTTAATTTTTTTTTGAAACTTATTATTCTAAAATAAATCTAATAAAATAAGATATATAAAAAATACATGTTTATAAAAATAAACGATGTAGAGCCCGATAGAGAGAGAAAGATAAGAGAGAGGCTCCAAGAAAGTAACATTTATTTTTCACCAAATCCATATAAAAATTCTAACCTAATCGGAAATTAAGCGAGGGATTATTGTTATATCAACAAAATCTCTATCTACGATGAAAGATCTGTCTTCAAAATCCCTCTTATGGGTCACAATTTCCTTAAATCAACCAAAATAATGTGTCGAAAACCTAGCCTTAAGACCAGAACCGAGAGAAACAAATCAACACAAATCTTTACCAGATCGAGAAAATGCAACACCTAAAGAAGATTTCCCTCGTCTACCCAGCAATAATAAAAACCCATCGGATATCCATTCTCAAGACATCATACACAACCCGATATTTAACTCGTCTTCACCAAATCAGATCCAAGGTTAGAATTTAATCAATGGACAAAAAAAATTGTACGTGGAGGCCACTAGAGTTAACATGAATGACTTCACTAATGACTAGGTCAATTTTCAAGAAAAAGGCTTCAAAGCTATTATATTTATAGAAATATATAAGTTTTATCTTCAAGCTATTTCAAAATTCACTTCAGTCGCCAAATTTTTGTTTTGTAGACAAAAAATTGAAGAAATCAAATTTTTCTTGCATGTTTTCAAATTTATAAGACAATTTAGCTTATTGCTCTAGGATTATAAACATGCTCTTAAATACTTTGATAATTAGAAAAAAAATAAAAAAAAATATAGAAACGTAATGTATGGTTTATAAACCAATTTTCTTAAAGACTTTTAAAATGGTATCGTGGATTCAGACCTATGATTGAATGTCCCATAACATCTGTATGGGTTTCTTTCCCAAGACTCTTTGAATTTATGTACAACCAAAACTCTATAACTAATATTGCTGAAACATAGGTTGTCCTTTATTAACTTAGGTCCTTATGAAAAATTAATCAAGCTTTAATTGTTGTAAAGTTTGGTTCAAAATAGACATCTCTATATCTCTGCCCCAAAGGCTTTGGGTAGGATTTAAGGATAGAGATAGTTATTGGCATAAACTTTCCTATGGTGATATGTCATTTTACTTCTCAATGCGTAATCATATAGGCCGCAAACCTTCTAACTATAAAAAAGTTAGAAATAATAAAGATAAAACTACCTCAAAAGATAATCAACAAATTAAAGAAAATAATCAA
Organism: Limnanthes douglasii subsp. nivea; assembly: GCA_036936605.1. NCBI lineage: Eukaryota > Viridiplantae > Streptophyta > Magnoliopsida > Brassicales > Limnanthaceae > Limnanthes > Limnanthes douglasii. The sequence goes on along the minus strand of JAUPFV010000002.1, from coordinate 368,662,944 downwards.
GATTGTAACCAGAATCCAATTCCCTAAAAGGAAATATAGGTTCAAAAAATAAAATTTATAATTGTTTAAAACAACCAAAAAAATGATAATGAATCTCCTCATGTAGTAAATAGAAATACTAACTATAATGAATTAAATAAAGAATATGCTACTAAAATATCTAAACCAAAATCTATAATTCCAGAAATCAACCAAACTCGAAGCCCTCTTATCTTTCAAACCAACAAGAACAAGGTTAATAACAATGAACAACAACAAGGAAAATATAAAATCTAAATGACCCAGTTAATGAACTTGAATCCACTGGAGTTTCAAGTCGTGAAATAATTGAGGCCATACAGACACCAAAATTAAGTAATGTGTTTAATTCTTTAAATGAAATAGAAAATCTTGAAATTGGCAAGAAATTACCTAAAAATATATTTTAATCAGCTTACGAGTATCACTAATTTTAGATAAAAATGTATAAGTAAAAGATTTTAAAAAATCACAAAAGGTAACTAATATCAAAGGCTGTCATCTTTAAAAGATCATCAAAATCCTATAATCCAACCTCCAAATGACATTTACTGTCCTAAACTAGAATGCACATGGTATAGACAATAAATGTACAATACACATACTAAAATCAATAATCAAAGCTGGAAAAACTAACTTTATTGCTCTACAAGAGAAGATAATTTCTCATTAGAGAATTGATAAAGTTTGAAAGATACTGGCTTTAATTAGGTTGTGTTAACATTCCTAAGTTTAATCATCTCATAAACCATGAGAAATTAATTTATTTGAGTGTCAGCTACTATTCATTAAACAAAGAGTCCTTAGTTACAATAATATAGCAAAATGTTCCAGAATTCAAAGGCAAGTCCTTTGTGAAAAGCTAAAAGAAATATCTGCCATAAATAAAAATGACTTCTTGTAGGTGATTTAAATGTTATAACTAAATTCTGATGAAGAACTTTGTTTTTCAACACTTTGCTTTATAAATATTGATGAATTCAACAACATGATAATTGATTGTAAACTTGAAGAACCGTGATTTAAGGTTCTAAGTTTACATGGCCCAACAACAACAAACGGAAACGCCTCGACATGACATTACATAATGTTGACTGAAGATATTTATTTGATATAAAAAAGGTGAAACACGTAGCCAAAACTGGCTCAGATGATACACCTTTGAGTATATCCATTTTCAGACAACAACAAACCAAAATCCTCATTCAAATTTCTTAATATGTGGACTATTCATAATGATTTTTATAAAATTTTAAAAATAGTTGGAAAGAAAATATTAATGGTCAAACTATTAATGTATTTGATATAAACTCAAAAGACTTAAAAAAAATTAAAGACCTAGAATAAAGACTCATTTGGAAACATATTTTGACACATGAGCCCAAATTGAGGATGCAATGAAATTTGCTGAAACATGTTATGAACAATCAAAAATGTTGAATGGTTAAAACTAAATTATCTAAATTGAGAGCTATATATTTAAACTTACTTGCAAGAGAATAATGTTTTGGGGAACAAAAACGTTCAACGAATTGGTTTAAATGGGGATGGAAACACTAATTACTTTAATAATTATGTAAAAAAAGAAAAAGTCAAAACAAAATACATGAAATTAGTATTAATGGATCTTGGATTGAAGATCAATCCTTATTAGTATCTTCTGTTAAAGATCATTATAAATATATTCTCTTCTCTCCTTCTTGCCCTACTGAAATGAATAATTTACAAGACATTATTCTTGAGATGATAACAACTCTGGATAACCAAATAGTGTACATGGATTTGATGGTTTCAACGCCAGATTCTATCAATCTTGTTGGTCTATCAATCAATAAGATATGTTTATTACTGGCATAAACTACTTTAATGGTTAAATTTCTCCCATAGGCATATATGCTGCTATTATATGTCTTTTACCTAAAATTGATTCACCTAAGACTTGGCAAGACTATATGCATATAAGCCTTTGCACAGTCTTTAACAAAATATTGTCCAAAATCATCAACCTAAGGTTATCAAACCTTCTATCTAAGATAATATCTAAGTTCAAGGTGACTTTATCAAAAATAAAAACTTTCTTGAAAATATACAAATCACTTATAAGCTAACTCGTGATACTGGTAAAACAAAATCAGAGAAAGCAATATAATACCAAAATTAGATATGGCCAAAGCCTTTGACAAAAATCATTTCAAATTTGTTCTCTATCATGAAAGCCTTTGGCTTCAATAATAAATTCACATAACTAAAAGAGAGAGGCATTAACTCAGTTATATTCTCTATAATCATCAATGACTTACTTAATGAATACTTCAAATCATTAAATAGAGTAAGCCCGATGATATATTAGCACCCAACCTTTTTATAACTTTTGAAGAGTTTTCGCTCACATACATCCAAAAATTATTTCATGATAAGATATATATGATAAATTAATTTAGAAGCACATTAAACATTCATTGTCTAGCATTCAGATGATCTCATCATCTTCATAAATGGCTCTTCCAATACTGTCAAGAAACTATGCACGTTTATTTACAATTATCAAAGTCTATATGATTAGTTAAATAAACAAATAAAACATACATATATATCTTCCAACAAAATGCATAAACATAGAATTCAGTCTATTGAAACTATTACTGGTTTCAAGCATAGTCATCTCTATTTTAGATACTTAGGAATCAGAATTCACAAAAGTAACAAACCGTGTTTCTTTGTTGAATTATGACAAAAATAAGATCCAAAATAGGACTGTAAAAATTATTATTTTGTGGAAGATTGGTTCTCAACCAATCAATTCTTCAATCAATTCCAAATTACTATGTTCAAAGCTATATTCTTCCAAATTCAGTTATAAATATAATTAATTTCCTTCTCAACAAGCTCCTTCGGAGAACTACTAAAAATGATTGAAATCTAATTTAATCCAAATGGTCAAAGGTTCGTAAGACATTTGAGGAAGAAGAATTAAATATGAAAAGATTAAAGATGTCCAAAACTCATTTTTATAAACTCTTGCTAAACTTTTATAGAACCATATTGCCTCCAATAAAATGTTAGACAATATGATATGCCATAAATAATACAAAATATAATAAACGACTCATAACAACAACCATGATAGTTGACAAAATTCTATACATTTTGTCAAAGTTAGACTATTGTAATCTTATTAAAAAGGAATATTGGTCTGGTGACACAAAATAGCTTATGATTTAGGTTGCTTTCACCATAACTTTAATCATAAGAAATTTATTATAGCTAAACGGAACTTTCCACTATTTAATAGAATAAAACTCAATTGTGACGGTGTTTGCCTTACCAACGATGAATCAAGTAGTGAAGCTATAATAAGAAATAATAAAGGTGAATTAATGAATGTAATTTGTAGATTTATGGTAAGCAATCACTAATGATTGCTCAGGTGAGAGCCCTATTAGTTGACCTTACTCTATGTAAAAACAAATGATATAAAATTGTAGATATTGAAATTATTCTCTAATTCTCTTTGATACCCTTAGCAATGGAAAGGCTTCATGGTATCTCAGACCTAATATCAATTGTTGTAGAAAATTAATTACATTTTTAATGAATATAAAACACATATATAGAGAATTAAAATAATATCATGTATTGGATTACAAAACTAAACATTAAACAGTAAAACTAACGGTGATTTTTTCGCCCGTGGGTCCTAGGAACCCACCTAGCTGGATAAATAATATATTTAGTACATTGGCCACATTTTATGGTCCAGTCCAGTTGGCATAAATGTTGGTGAGGAACCCACAGTTTGTGGGTTCGAGACCTAGCGGTGGAATCTACTTAAGATTTTATTATTTACTTGTTTTGAATTATTGAATTAATTTTTTATTATTTACTTTATTATATATATATATAACAATATTATTATAATGTTAGTATATTATTTATTTTTATTATATATAAATTACACATCTACATTATTTTACTATAAATAAATATCTTAACTAAAAAAATAATATATATATATATATATATATATATATATTGATTTATAGTTTTATTATATATTATTTATTTATAAATATGTTGATTCAAAAAATAATATAAATTTATATAAATTTGATCAGCAGGCTGGTTCTTTTGTCGTCGCCCCCTAACTATAAGATACAATCTTTTAGAATAATTGTTCTTTTACTATAATTAGAAAATTCTAACTAGAAGCTTCAAATATTAAGGTATTTATTATGACTCTATGTTATTAATTTTCAAAATTGAAGCTTTACTACATGTCTTATATTACTATTCACTAGTTACGAAGATTAACATTGGTTGATCTATATTTCTTCTTAAGATGCAGATCTGTAGAGTTCCATTTCGAAACAAATAGGCCTGCATAAATTATAATTTTTTATTTTGCTTTACGGATCAAACCGTAACAACATAAGTTCTCGAATTCACTAACAATATATGTCCTAATTAATACATCTATTAGTCTCTAACTAAAACCCGATTTAACCGTAACAACATAGCTTCTCGAGTTCACTAATAATAAATGTCATAATCAATACATCTATTAGTCAACTTCTATTTTCTTATTTTCTTATGTTACGATAGTACTTCAAAGTGTTGACAAAAATAATATGAAAAACTTACTTAAAAAAATAAACAAATTTTATATAGATGTAAAATGAAGATATGTTACAACATCATTTTGCAACTTCCACTACAAAAGAAATATTTTTAAAAATATTTTTTGGACAATAACCAGGACACCATAGGGTTTAAATCCTGGCTACGCCACTGATGTCACTGCTTCATTAAATGTTGTTTTATTTATAAAAAGTCTACACATAGGTTATTTGAGACTCAATAACTAACCTGATCACATTTTATTTATTTCTGAAGCTGTAAGTCTCGAATTAATTTTGTTTACAATATAATATTGATATCTAACTATTCTCAAAGTAGGATAAAATTAATTTAGAAATAAAATCTGATATTTGTTTATTTTTGCAGATTAAAAGAAAATGAAAAGAAATAAAAAAACTGGTTATTTGGATAAATTTGAAACACAAAAAAGATGATTTAAATATTAGCCAGAACTAAAATTTTGGAGTCAAACCAATCACACAATAAGCTTCATCTACAATTGAAGAATATTAGCATGTAGAAAATCCCAAAATTATATATTAATGCACCAAATTTCAGTTTCAAACAAATATTGTGTTAATTCGCCATAATATAACTCATCATTATTATTAATCAATAAACAAATTCATCGAAAAAAAGAGATTAAAATCTTTTTAATATTAATTAAAAAATTAAAAATAAAATTTATTTAGATAATTTTATTTTAGTTATTATGGATAAAACTTCAAAACAAAAAAAGAAGTTAATATGCATTCCCACAATTATTATATTTCAATATTTTAATTTCATATAACAATTCTACCGACATCGTTATCGTTAACTGCTTATTATCGGAAGTTAAAATAAATAATGTATAACAATAATATTAGAAAAACACAATAGATAATACAATATTATTATTATGGGTAAAAAACAATCATATAAAATAAAAGTTCAATAATAAGAATAATAATAAATTAGTAAATCTGTATATCGTATCATCTAGCGTGTACTTTCTACTCGAATGCTTTACTCTCTTAAATTTTAACCATCAATATTACCTGCGGAAAAAAAAAGACTACTGCTCTCACGTAGAAAAGCAAAAAATAGGACACACTCTCCAGTCGACCCAAGACATGTCGCTGTTTAAGATAAGATACCAAAAAAGTCGATATATCATAATTCCCTATCCCTCTAGTATTGTGTTTTCAAACTAAAGTATTAGTTCAAGACACGCACATATTGACGGCTGACTGCACAAATATCACTCACCTACTCGTGCAATGATCCAGCAGAGTTTCAAGTTGTGTCCGGTCTTTTTAGATTTTGTATCTAATCTTTATTTTTGGTTTTTTTTATGGTTTCATAATAATTTGAATATTTTATGCTCATTTTTAATAAATTATTATAACATTTTTTCTTTAATAAAACTTTTAAATTTAAAATAAAGATGTTCATACAAATGGTCTAGGGCATATCCGAGAAGATACAAAGATTTGTGTAGTTAGAGCTACAAAACAGCTAAAAGTACGAGAACAAATGAGATCTAATGGCTAGATCGATAATACAATGCATAAAGGAAAAAAATAAATGCCATAGACTAAAAGCCACCTACCGGCATGAACTCGATCAACATAGGGTGGCAAGAGGGGAGCCAAATATTCTTGAATTCCTCTCCCGCCAGACGTGGTATATTACCGCGCCGAAACAAGTGCACCAAATATTATGGTTTCGAGAAGGAGACCAATTTGAGGCTTTGGCAATCCAAGATTGCTAGCAGGAGGCTAGAATTGGAAATCCCAATTTAGTGCTGGCAAACATCCAAAGACTCTTGGAAAAGTTACAATCATAGAGGAGGTGATTTATTGTTTCGGAGTCGGATAAACATAGATGATAGACAGCAGGGGTATTTATACCCCAGCTCAGAAGTTTGTGTCTAGTTGAAAGTTTACCGTGGATAGCAAGCCATATAATGAAAGAGTGACGGTGAATGTTATGTTTATTCCAAACTAATCCGGCCTATACCACGGATGGGGTAGGCGTATGAATGGCGTTGTACATGTCCTTGATGGTAAGATAGAGCTTCTTGTTTTTGCGATCCAGTAGTAGACATCGGGGGATAAGATGGTTGGACGAGGAAGATATAGAATGATGTCATTGATTTTTTAGAGATTGGAACGATTTCCAGCCGAGGCCGATCTGAGATTGTTGGGCCAGTTCCATTGTTCATCGTAGATGATGTCAGAAACCTTTAAGTTTTTGCTGAGCCTAGAGTCCTGAATGATGTTGGTACCATAGTGCTCAACAAGAGAAGTAGTGGGGAGCAAAAGGTCATACCAAAATGAGGTATTATAACCACTCTGAATAATTTATTGGCTAAGAGGTGAAGACAAAGGATTTTCTTCCAGGCCCAAGACAGAGGAAACCAAATCAAGATTCCAGAAGGATTTTTTCTTAATTTTCTCCAATTTGATCCACTCACTCCAAATGGAATAGTTTTTACAATTAATAATAGACCAAAGGTGCTTAAGGACGGTCGCCTGATTCCAGATTTTGAGGTCTAGAATCCCAAGGCCGCCCTCTTTCAAGGGAGTGGTAAGATTAGACCAAGCGACTTTAGCACCATAAATTTTCATAGCTGGGCCAGACCAGAGAAATCTTTGAAGGTATTGGGATAGTTCTTTGAGAAGTCTAAAGGGGAGAATAAATATAGAAGACCAGTAGACTTGACCATCAAACAATACCCACTTAATAAGTTGGAGGCGACCATCATACTAGAGGTGGTTAGAGGTCCAAGAATCTATACGAGTGGCAATTTTGTGGATAAGGGGCCGACAATCAGAATAGGAGAGACGGCCAGAGAGGAGAGGGAATCCCAGGTATCTGACAGGAAGGGAGCCTTCTCCAAAGCATAAGATAGAAGTGAGCTCCTGGCGAAGGGAGCTATTAATGCCAGAGAAGAAGATGTGACTTTTGGAGGGATTGACTTTTAGCCCAGAGAAATAATGGAAGTATTCTAGACCCTCTTTAATTAGGAGGATAAATTTAGTATCACTATGACAAAAGATCATAAGGTCATCAAAAAGCAAAGGTTGGTGATTTAAAGTTTATGACATTTCCAGTGGAAATGGAAATTAGGGTCAGAGATTTTCTCTTTGAGGATATTGGTTAGCACTTGTATAACAAGTACAAAGAGGAAGGGGGGAAACGGGTCCCCTTGTCTAAGACATTTCCTTCCAATGAAATTTCTATGATGATGATATTATAAGTGGGAGATGAGATGCATTTGATGATCCAGTTGATCATCAAATCTGGGAAGTGCATCGCAACCACGATGTCAAGGATAAAGTGTCATCTGACATTGTCAAAGGCTTTCATAATATCAATTTTAAGAGAAACCTTATAGCATCCACGATTCACATTTTAGCATTTAGGGAGGTCTTGGGAGAGGAGGATGTTATCAGAGATGTTAAGACCAGCTCTGAAAGTGGTTTGTGAAGGGTCGATCGGGTAAGGAAAAGAGTCTTTTATACGGTTTGCCAGGATTTTAGAAAACATTTTATAGACCATATTGCACAAGGAATACGTTTGAAATCATCGAAAATAGAGGGAGAATCGATTTTAGAAATTAGGGCAATGAAAGTGGAGTTCCAAGAAGGGTCGAGGGAGCCAGAGTTGAAAAATTCAAGAACTCCATTACAAATGTCAAGACCTACAATATTCCAGGAGGTCTTGAAGAAGCTAGAGTTAAATCCATCAAGGCCAGCAGATTTGTTACTCTCAATACTAAATAAGGCAGCCTTAATCTCCTCTCTGGTAATCTCTCGAATCATTGAGATTTTATCAGAGTCGGCGACTTCCGAGGGGAGGAGGGGGGGATAGTATATCCAATCCCGGATAGCAAGAGGGGGTGACTAGTAACCAATAAGTTCTTAAAGTAACTAACAATGACCTTTCCAACCAAATTCGGGGCAGCGGCGGAGATTCCCTAGTCATTCTTGATGGAGATAATCTTGTTGCGGAAAAGCCGAGGTTTTATGCTATTATAATTTTTATTTTTATTTTGTTTCCAAGTTTGATCCAGTTTTCCCTGGATTTTTGCTTAAGAAATAATTCTTCAGCTGGACTGAGAATCATACTTGAGGCTGTAAAGGGGAGGTCCCAGTTATTGGCGATGATGGATTTAAATTGGGGATGGGATTGTCACATATTAAAGAATTTGTGGGTGCACGGAAGACCGAGATTAAGGGTAACCGTGGTATGGTCTGAGGAGTGAATGTACCCGAAGTGAGTGAGACATCATGAATTGATCATCCTAAAGAGAGTTAACAAGAACTCGATCAATTTTAGACAGAATGGGATGGGAAGGTTGTTTGTTGATCCAGGTGAACGGGAACCCAATGGAACGAAGATCACTGAATTCACATGATAATAATAATTGATGTAACCGCAAGGGTCCAAAGATCTGAGGAACCTAAGCGCTCCTCCGGTTTACGGATAGCATCAAAATCCCCAGGAGCAACCTAATGAATACCCTTATCAGAGGAAGAAAGAGACATCAAATCATTCCAGAGAAGGGTATGATCTGATGCTTCATTGAATGCATAAACGGTCGTGAGCTTAAAGAGGGAGGGGCGGTTATGATATTTGGTCGAACAATGAATGCATTGGGGGTGATTGCGACAATATATTAATGGTGATGACATTAGGGTTCCAAATTATCCAAATTCTTCCTACAGAATGAGAAGAGTGATTGGTGATGAAATTCCAAAAAGGCACCATAGTTCTAATAATAGAGTCTACATTTTGTGATTGAACTTTGGTTTCTACGAGGACTAATAGGGAAATACTATTTCTAATAATGAAATCAATAACATCATTTTGTCTAACAGGTTCGTTAAGACCTCTCCATTCCAAGAAGCAATAATCATAATTAAGAAGACTTATAGAGCGTCAGGTGAGGGTTCTGTCGGGGGGAATATCCAAAATACCATGAGGTAGAGATCCATAATGAAAAATCTTTTTGGATGAGCGTCCACCTCTGATTCTTCGGTATTCACTATCGGAATTTTTTTAGAACTAAGGGCGCTGGCTGCGCCTGGGTCGGATGGTCGAACAAAAAGGTCCGCAGGACCAGAACTGCTGCCAGTTTGGGCAAGATGAGCTTCTTCTTGTTGTTGACGAGCACGTTCGGGATCCAGCAGTGTTAGTACCGGTTTGGTATCCTCGTATGGAGGGAGTAAGTTGAACCATCTCAGGAGAATTACCTCCCGCGGGAGAAGTTGGAGAGCTGGTTTCTCCTATAGAAATAAATTTGGCTTTGCCGCGACGTCGGGGTGGAAAAAGGGGCGGAGCGGTGTAAGAATTAACTGATGAAGGCGTCGCACGGTTTATTTGAGTAGTTGGGGAGGGTGGAGAGCTACTGCTGGAAGGAATGATAATGGGCTCTGGGGTCCGAGCACCGGATGGTTCGGGCAAGATAAAGGACTCGGTGGGGATCGGATCAGCAAGAACAGGGTCATGGGGCTTCGGTATAGGCGTAAAGGGCTTGGTGTCAGAACTCCAAATTAATCCTGCATGTCGGTATTCTTCAGCACGGTCACCAATGCTGGGCCAATCTACAAATCCGAACACCGGTTCATTTTTCTTTTTAGGTTTTGGTTTCTTCTTCGGGCACCTGTGTCTCATAAAACAAGCTCTCTTTCTCTAGAAAAATCTGGACAGCACTATATCTCTCTAGAACGCCTCTGAGAGTAGTTTATATTTGTGAGGTATTTATAGGCAACCCCACCTAGCCGTTGCATGTACGAGGAAGTCCAAGCGACGAAAAGCAGCGGGAAGTCGAAAGGGCTCCTTAAGAGACTGTGCTGACAAGCACACTTCAAGTTATCAGGCAACACGTGTCGCTTTACTTCTGACACGCACGCTAAGCCTATACTAGTCAGCTCAGACGAAGACACAAGATGGGCCACTTTAACCCGGTTCACTTCTCAAAGCCGGATTACCGGTCTGGGCCCATGGAGAAATCGCCAAAAGGGATCGGAAGCAGACCCCAGATAACTCATAAATAGTCAGGGCTAAACTTAGTTGGAAGAAAGTGTTCGAGCTCGGTCGCCTAATAGGACTTAGAAGGTCGGGCGTCAGTTGGAAGAAAGTGTCTGCGTCCGATCGCCTAATAAAAACCTAGAGGGTCGGACACACTGGAAATGAAGGGTCTAGCCCGGGTAGACCAGTCATCAATCCAGAGGGTAAAAGATAGCGGCATTCTAGATTGGTTCTTTTATAAGTCTTCGTTCCTGTTGCTCTCGAAGACTGGGGGGCTACTAATAAGGGAATAATTCGCCATAATTAATAATAAGGAGTTAATTGTGAATAAAAGGAAGTTAATATGACTGTAATAGAATTTGTCGCTTATTAGGGGATAATTTGTAAACAAAGTATTTAATGAAGGACCAAAAGAGAAATAAAACAAGCCCACCAAGGAAATTAATAGGTCCACCCTTCCCTACTATAAAAGGAGACCCATTATTCTTGGTAGGTGGGACATTCTGTAAGATAATATTCTCTTTCCACTTTCTCTCTACATTCTCACTCTAGTCACATCAGGTCCAAGATCCAATATTCTTCTTAGTCATTTATTCTCTCATCACCTTCAATATCATCCCAGCAGTACTGGAGCTGCTAAGGCAATGCTACTACACTTGTCTCTCTTGTTTAAAATACACTATGTGTCACGGAATCAAAACAGCCGTCTTATGACTGTAACGCTGATGATGTATTCTCGTGTTTATTTTAGGCTCTTGGAAAAGTTTTACCAGTATTGAATGGAAAATTAACTGGCATGGCATTCCGTGTGCCGACTGTCGATGTCTCAGTTATTGACCTCACTGTGAGACTTGAGAAGAAGGCTACTTATGATGAGATCAAAGCTGCTATCAAGTAAGAATACATATGCATCTAGGTTTTACTATTCTCTGCGTCTGTGCGTGCTCGTGTCCATAAAGGTTGCGACTAGACTATTGTGGCTTAGTAGTAGGTGTTATTCGTCCATGCCTCTTGAGCATGAACTTTGCTTACACAATCAATAGTTTGAACATCCGTCCAAACTTATGTGCCAAATGTTTCTTTGTTGTATAAATTCTCTAAGCTGTGTCATGGATGATTTGTAATTATAGGGTGGTGCAAAGAAGGTCATCATTTCTGTCCAAAGTGCCAATGCTCCGATGTTTGTGGTAGGTGTCAATGAGAAAGAGTACAAGTCAGATATTAATATCGTCTCCTGTTCAGAATCGCGCACGGAAAGTGCGTTTGCGTACCTACTGTTCGTCGCGCGTTTGGTTTGCAATTTTGCTAAATATATACATCACATTTGGAAGAAAAACATATAAATAGGAAAGTAGTACGTACCTTGACCATGCTAGGAAATCGAATTTTAAAAATATCAAACTTTTGCAATGAATTTGTTTTAGAGACTTTGTGGTACCGTTGAGATTTTGTGTTTCTTTTGGTCTAATAACAAAAAAGTCTATTTATATATAGCGTAAAAAGGTAAACAATAGATTTCAATTCTAATAAAATTGAATCTAAATCTAATGGGATTTGGATCCAACAAAATGAGATATTAATATAGCCTAGTCCATCTTTAAGTAGCAGAAGAGATCTACGGATGAGAATGGGTTAGAATTGGTGCGAGTATTGTTAAATCTACAACCTATTCAGTTTTTATTTTTTAAAATCTATTGGGTTTGATACTCATTTGGACAAAATATTATTTTTTTTCGCATTCAGATCCGTCGAGTTCGAATACTGATTGATCATTTATTTATCTATATAAAATATTTGATCGTAATTAATTATTAAATTAAAAAAAAAACTCAAAAATAATAGTATATAACAATAACAATAACAATAATACACTCAACATAAACACCCAAATTTGGTAACAAATCTACAAAATTTAGTAATAAATTTATAAAATATATTTATTATTTACGATTCGTTGAAAATTTCAATTTTTTTAAATATAAAAATTTATGTATATATATATATATATATATATTAAATTTATTCGATTTAAACTTTATATTTGTTAAAGATAACTAATTTTAAATATAATAATATTCAAATAATAATAATAAACTATATATGTATATATATATATAAATTAAAAATATAAGAAATATATATATATATATATATATATATAAATTAAAAATATAAGAAACAAATTAAAATACATTATAATATAATTTTAGAATTCATTAAACTAATAATACATCAAGTGTTTATTTCGAATAACTAACTAATGCTATGTAAATCGGTTTTTAAAAAAAAAATTAAAAACCTATAACCCACCCAAACACTAATAATAAATTTTTAAACCCTTCATAACTCATTCGTTTGATCCACTTGGATCCGACTGATTGGATAAAAACTCCACACCTACAAAAATCTATCAAAAAGAAAGCGAAATCCAATGTATCTTTGTATTTGGGTTATTATTTGCATGTCTTTATCTTCTATTGATATCTAACCCGGTTCCAAAAATTATAATTGTTAGGCCCCGATCGTATTACGGTCTCTTAAATACTTAACGCGATCGACAAAATATATGTATCGAAAGAACCAAACACCACAGCTAGCGAAGAAGCCAACTATGGAGAACGGAAACATTTCTGAAGACGCCAACGACAATACGACTCTCCTTTCTCTCTAACTTTTTTTGGTTGATTCTAAAGGGTTGTAATTCATCTGATGTTTGGTGGATTTTCAGATTGCCCCGGTACCGCATTAGAGCTTGCCGATAAATCTGATTTTTATCAAGGATGTCCCAATCAAGAAGCTTGTGCCTCTGCCCCCAAGGGACCTGACCCTGGTAATTCTATTCACTTGTTTTTGAATGACTTCTTATTATAAGAATTGCAGTGTATCAGTTCTGGTTGATTACTTAAGCTAGATCGGTTCTTATGTCTGATGTTCTATTGTACAGTAATGCTTTGTCATATCAACAACGTTTAAGAATTTGGAAACTAGGTTTTCAAATTGGGTCACGGTCTTTTAGTGTGACAGGGACACTTAGACTGAACAATGAATAGGATTCTTGCTATTACTCTATGAGTTGAGAGTTGAGACCACCTTTGAGAATCGAAATGTGTTTGGATGCTCCAAGTCTACCTTTGTGTATGAAATTAAACAAACAAATTGTTTCACGTACATGCAAAATAGTGCATATTGGATGTTGGATTTTATGACAAATCAGACACGATTGACGCACAATTTCACACAAAACCCAGCACGCATTCTAGCGATTTTGCGCAAGTGTCACACATAGAACATCCGGATTTACACATTCTCGGTTCAAGAAACTAGTTTTTCGTCGCTCGACGGGGGTGCGAAATCACCAAAAACAACCATGTTGGTTCTAAGCTCCAAATCATGCATTACTCGACTATTTCCTACAAATAGAAATCCAAAACGAAGATCTAGGACTAAACTAAATAATAAAACTCACCATAAATCAAACAAACAACTACAAATATATAAAATCATATTTTTACAAACTGAAAATTCAAACTCAAATATTATAATTAATAGATCAAAATTGAAAAAATACACATGATAGATGAAGTAATACTTACCTTAAGAGTGTTTTGCACTCATATTTAGAATATAAAAAACCTTTAAAATAGTAAATTTGAGAGGTTTTGGGTTACTGTAAAAAAATATATCAATGTTTTAGAGTCTAGATTTAACAAAAATGATACTTATATAAAAGGTAAAGATGTAAAAACCAAGGTTTAGATCTAACAAAATTAGATTGAAATTCAGAGGGATCCAAATATAACATAACCCTTATTTTTATTCTAAAATTTTATTAAAAATGAACTTATTTTTGGAGCCCAAACCAAACGAGAATAAACGATATTGCAATAACCCTAATTAAGTTTTTTAATGCTCTTAAAATTGAATAAAACTCTTCAAATAAAACGTTACTATAGTTGTATAGGCCTGATTAGATTTATGTCTGTTTTTGTTAGACTCAAACCGCTGGATCTCATACCTTTTTGTTAGATCTCGCACTTGAAATTTAATTTTTGGAAAAATGAGCTATAAATAAAAATTGCTAGATCCATTATTTTTTTCATTTTCTCTCATTTACACTCAAAACCTCTCAAAATACTCATATACCAAACTACTACTTTTATAAATGCAATTTCACAGTAACGTTAAAGTATGTAATACAAGCCTAATGATATACTTGTTATTCACTTTGGTTCATTCATATGATTGTTATTTAGATTAAAATTTTGACTTTGAAAAATTCAATTTTCTTATAGATTTAGTTGTTTGTTTTTAGATTTGAGATTAATTTTTGTTTGAAAGTGATGGGTCTATATGTAGAATGATTTTTTTATATGAAATGGTTAGAATTTGAGGGGGTTAGGTTTTTGGATTTGAGTTTCTATTTACAAGTGTTCGTCGTGCAGAAAAGAAGACAATCTATCGCATATGTATGTGTGTTTTATCTGGTGTTCATCACTAAATTCGCACGATTTTTTCTACAATGTTGATATATGTTATGCGATTTTCATGAGCAGTCTTGTTTGAAATCGTACACGTGTTACTGTCTCATTACCTATGTTTTTCTAGACTTATATGATGCATTTATAGTTTAATATGTATGGTTTGTGTAAGAGTTGATTACATTGTGTTTTATCTCTATTAGTTATTTGTAAATCCTTTTTTTTCTTCAGATATGGTTAGAACAAAGAATACGAAGAGGAAGACAATGGATCGCTCTACCTCTTTGGTATCACCAACAGCTCATCCTTCACGCGATATTTTTAGGGTTGATCATAATTTTTGTACTGTGCGACGTGATTACAATGACGCATAACCGGAGAGTATTGAAGAGTTGGGGTAGGAAGTATCTAGTAGCACAGCTAGAGCTTTATCGTCACAAAGTACCCAAGAGGATATGTTTATAGTTGTTAATCTATATGTTTCGGCCTTATATCCCTAGTACTAGACACACGAGGCTTACAACATCTTCTATATCAAAGTATGTTACATATCGTTTCTGTTTGACTATTATATTCCCATACTTATTTTATTAATTTATTTTAATTCATTTTGTAGCCTTGAATGAGCCTACACTGCTACTTTATGTACGATAATTTTTGTAAATAGTAATAAAGCCATCATTAGACGAGAGTACGTGAGAAGTTCATGAGTACTATGATTGGAGCATTTATCGATCCTCTCTCTCGCTGATATAACAAAATCCACACGATTGAGGTATTTTTTGAATGTTGGTATGATAAGATATTGTCTCATTCTGTGAGATGAGGGTGACGCTAGACGGTGTTCACATTATTACGGGTGTTCCTGTTGTAAGTTTTCCTTTCTTCCTTGTTAATTATGTTGATGATTCCGAGATTTATAAAATATTTTGTGATATATTAGGTCTTAGACCTGATGTTTTGGCTCTAGAAGCTGTTTTGGGTGTGAATTATGTTACTCTAGCATGGTTGCGAGACACATTTTATGTTAAGCGATATCAAGATAGTACTATTTCCGATCAGTGTTCTGATCATGCTACCCGAGTTTACATATTATATTGGTTAGGTAGTACGATAATGATCAATAAAACTGGCAATATTTTGTTGCTAGATTACCTAAAATTCATTCACAACTACCAATGATGAAGAAGTATAATTAGGGTTAGTTGGTTTTGATCCAGTTATACCATGCATTTGGACAGAGTTCGATTCACAGTTCTGGTGGTATATACAGGTTTACTGAGGTTAACAAGGAGTTGTTTGTTCCGTTTTTTGAAACACATGAAACTGGTTTATTACATCCATAAAGAAAAGGGTCTCACTTGTTACATCATAAATGTAATGTGATACATCACAAATTGAATAATATAAAAAACAAATACTACAAAAGTAAATATCGATGTTATACATCATAAATTGAATAACATCGAATGCAACTACTTCAAATAAAAATATATCATATAAATTGTATAACATATGCGATTTATTATTAAAATATCGCATGATTTGCGTGAAACAATCGCTATTGTCTGAAATTTAAAGCCAAAATATTTTCCTTCAGTCGCACATCCTGCACAAACTATAGACCCAACTTCTTAGACACTGTGCAATACAAGGAAAAAATGGCTGAAAAAAGAAAAAATAAGTTTTCATCGCGCACCTTGCGTGACTGTTTGACTAAATATTGCACAAGCTGCGCAATATTATCTTATGTTTTATTTTTAGGAATTTTTTTCCTTGTGGCGTGCGGGTTGTGCGACATGTTCTCCACATATCGCTTGTTTCATAAAATTTTGAGTACCAATCAATTGAACACTACCATAAATAGAGATAAAATTAAACTTAAGATAAAAAATACTTTAAAAAAACTATCAATACAATATGAGATTAACTTATAAATGGATATAACATTATAAAAATAACATTAATTAAAAATAATCCTCAGTCAGATCGGTAATTATTTGTGATAAGGGAAATATTATATCATTAGATGAGATCGATAAAATAAAAGAGTAATGTGGTATAAAGAAAACCTACTAAGAGAAATATGACAATTATGTAATGTAAAATGATTACTTTATAATTAGTTAAAATTTTGGGAAATTGACCACAATTAGTTATTATCTAGACGTGTGAGACCCAACAAATGTACTTTAAAACCACACCACCTAATTTGGTGAAATGTAACGAGACCGAAGTTGGTCCCAACCCATATAGGATATAACGAGACCGAAGTAGGTTGGATAAGCCGATATGGAGTACCTTGCAGTGTAGGGTCAACAGTATGGGACTATCATGTATTACAAATAGACGTATCCCACAAATATCATTTGTTGGCACGTATACCTCTAACGGTACTCCCAAAACAAGTCTTAGTGGACAAGATAACTCCTAAAAATGCCCCACATGTCGAGAAACCCAGAGGGGGTAGTCTGCCTCGAAGATATCCCACAACTTCAATGTGGCATCTATTCAAGCTACATCACAAAAAGGTCTAACGTCATGTAAATAGTCATATGGCATCTATCCAAGCTACACCATGCCTACAATTTAACAATTAATGTCAAGTGTAAACTAAAATCATATTTAAATAAAGAGAAATATATTTTAAAAAAATCAAAAGACAAAGAAGACTTACATCATGCTCTCTCAAAACATCTACAACCTAATGAAGATTATTTTGAGTCGCTTGAGTTGTACGAAATGGAAGAGGTGCATATCTACACATGGTCGGCTGCGTGGTAGAATATGAACTGAACTACATAGATGGAAGCACGATAAAATTATCGTAGATCAACGTCTCTAACAGTCTGAGAAAACCAGTAAACCTTGATGTGGCGTGTATATAACTTTGACCAGGCTCTTAATATAATCGAACCAATATCAGTTGACCCCAGTTGTACCTAGCCGAGCTGTTATATTTCTCAATAAACTGTAGGTAGTCGAGAGAAATACTATTTCATGTATTATTGGTAAGAATACAATAACCAAACTTATGGAAAAAATACTCTCTTATCGCATGAATAACCATATGATCAGTAATCACACCGTCATAATAATGACTACTCATATAATATAGGCACAAAAAACTAAGACGGACGTGTCTGCCAATATCATCACGGTTTTGATCAAGCTCGGTACCAAGGTCTTCGACATGCATACTGAGTAATCTAGTAAATGCAGCAACTCATTGACCTAAACTGGAAAAGGTAACGAGATTGAAACATTGACCAATGACGGGTAAACACAATAGTGTGTACTTCATCTAGTGTAATGGTCATCTCACTAAAGGAGAAATAGAAATAATTGGTTTATGGATGCCACCACTCTAAAAATGTCTCTAGTACATGAATGTTGGTAGACAATCACGACAGACAATCAAGAAGCGGAGCAAAATAAGTCCCCATAACCTGATCACGAATCTTACTCAGATGAGTGAGATCCCACGACTGATAGGTAGTGTACATAATGAAACATCACACATATTCTCTATCCTAAAAAAATAAAAATAATTTATCGATAAGGTACAATTATCATTCAAAGCAAAATAAACAACCAATATAAGTAAAATCCAACACAAACATTGTTATTGAAACATTCACAAAGTACGATAAACTATTATTCAATTTTTTAAAAAACTTACATCGTCATTGAAGACGTTATACGCCTCAATGCGAATCGTAGTCTCTGAATTAGGAATACAAATCCAGAACATGAGAGTTCACTTGACGGAATAACTGATCAGGAGTAATCGACGCTCAACGATAGACATAGGCATACGACTACGCCTATGCAATTTAGCACTAAGTGAACTCTCGACCGGTTCGTGGTAGAAGATGAGGCATTCTGAAATTACAAACATTGGTTAAACTTTAGAAAAATGTTCAACCAAAAATTATCATAAACAATTCATAAACAAATAAATATAACTCATAAGAATATAAAAAGTCAGACTATTGTCGTACAATATAAGTTGAACTGTCCTTAAAATTAAACTATAAAACACGCGTAATTCGTTCATAATTTGTGCAAAAAAAATGTATTTTTAAACCTGAATTTAACAAAAATGTATATCTATACAAATAATAAAATATAAAATGCAATCTAATTCTAACAAAATTGGATTTAAATTCAGTCTAATCTGTATCCAACAAAATGGGACGTAGCTATTGCTTCGTTTAAGGATCTTTTCAATAGACCGAGACATCTAACCCAAAAAAAAAGAGAAAGATATCTAGCCGAGCCTAATCTTTTCAATAGACTCTCCTTTCTCTCTTACCTTCTTTTGGTTGATTTTCAAAGGGTTGTAATTTATCTGCTGTTTGGTTGATTTTTCAGATTTTCCCGGTACCACATCAGAGCTTGCCGCTAAGTTTGATTCTTGTCAAGGATGTCCCAATCAATAAGCTTTTGCCTCTGCCTCCAAGGGACCTGACCCTGGCAATTCTATTCACCTGTTTTTGGATGGTTTCTTATTATAAAAATTGCAGTGTATCAGTTAAGATTGATTGTTTAAGCTAGGTCTGTTCTAATGTGTGATCATTTTAATATTCATCTCGAGAAGAGGAGAACCAAAAAGTATAAATCACCAAGATCAGAGTCAAGGCAGGAAGGCCAGGCTTAAGAATCAAGAATGCCAAACTCGAAAAAAAATCTATAAAAATCTATGAAAAGAAGCTAAACTCTAACGGGCATTTATAATCATTTGGCCCAAATCGATTATGGTCTTGTTGAATAGAAAAGGCGATTCAAAAAATATATGTATCGAAAGAACCAAACACCACCGCAAGAGAAGAAGCCGATTATGGAGAACGGAAACATTCCTGAAGACGTCAACGACAACATTGACTCTCCTTTCTCTCTTACCTTCTTTTAATTTGTTTTTCAAAGGGTTTTATATTATCGGTTGTATGGTTGATTTTTAGATTGCCTCGTTACCGCATCAGAGCTTGCCGATAAGTATGATTATTGTCAAGGATGTCTCAATCAATAAGTTTGTGCCTCTGCCCCCAAAGGACCTGACCCTGGTAATTATATTCACCTGTTTTTGGATGGTTTCTTATTATAAGAATTGTAGTGTATCAGTTCAGATTGATTGCTTAAGCTAGGTCTATTCTTATGTGTGATCGTTTTAATATTCATCTCGAGGAGAGGAGAACCAAAAAGTGTAAATAACCAAGATCATAATTAAGGCAAGAAGGACGGGCTTAAGAATGAAGAATGCCAAACTCGAAAAAAATCTATATGAAAATAAGCCAAACTCTAATGGGCCTTTATAATCATTTGGCCCAAATCGATTACGGTCTTGTTGAATTGGGAAAATGAGATTCAACAAATATCTGTATCGAAATAACCAAACACCACTGCAAGAGAAGAAGCCGACTATGGAGAACGGAAACATTCCTGAAAACGCCAACGACAATATTGACTCTCCTTTCTCTCTTACCTTCTTTTGGTTGATTTTCAAAGGGTTGTAACTTATCTGTTGTTTGGTTGATTTTTATATTGCCCCGGTACCGCATCAGAGCTTCCCGGTATGTCTGATTCTTGTCAAGGATGTCCAAATCAAGAAGCTTGTGCCTCTGCCCAGAAGGGACATGACCCTGGTAATTCTATTCATATATAAAAATATATAATCAACTCTAACAAAATCTGGATACAAAATCTAGATCCTAGATCCAACAAAGATGGAATATAGATATAACTTAATTTAATTTAATTTAGAATGGAACGAGAGATCCAAGTAAAATAAACATGGAAATCTAAATTTAGCCGGGCCTAATTGTATTTGGGTTATTATTTTCCGGTCTTATCTTCCATTGATATTTACCCCAATTCCAAGAACTATAACCGTTATGCCCAAATTTTATTGTAGTGTGTTAAATACTTAACGTCGTCAACAAAATATTTGTATCGAAAGAAAAAGGTACCACAGCAAAAGAAGAAGAAGCTGACTATGGAGAACGGAAACATTCCCGAAGACGCGAACGACAATACGAGTCTTCTCTCTCTCTCTCTTACCTTCTTTTGGTTGATTTTCAAAGGTTTGTAATTCATCTGCTGTTATTGACCCGGTACTACATCAGAGGTTGCCGGTAAGTCTGATTATTGTCAAGGATGTCCTAATCAAGAAGCTTGTGCCTTTGCCCCCAAGGGACCTGACCGTGGTATTTTTTATTCACCCATTTTTTGATACCTTCTTATTATAAGAAGCTAGGTCTATTCTTATGTGTGATGTTTTATTGTACTGTAATTCTTTCTCAAATCAACAACATTTAAGAATTTGGTAACTGTGTTTTGAGATTGGGTCATGGTGAGAGGCACACTTAGGCTGACAATGAATAGAGTTTTTGCTTTAGATAGTTGGTATTACTCTATAGGCTTTGAACAGTACATCGTCCCTCGACTATCGCGTTTGGTGGCAGATAGTCCCTTGACTTTCAAATGTCCGTTGACAGTCCCTGGACTATCGCGTTTGGATAAAGTTAGTCCACCAGATCCTCTGATTCATGAGAGGTTGCCACGTGTCACCATAGTCCCCAAATTTTTGTATCACCACTAGTCCCTTGAGTTTAGTTATCCGTAATATTCTACATTTTTTGGTTTGACCTAAACTCAAGGGATTAGTGGTGATACAAAAATCTGGGGACTATGGTGACAGGTGGCAGCCTCTCATGGATCAGAGGATCAGGTGGACTAACTTTATCCAAACGCGATAGTCCAGGGACTATCAACGGACATTTGAAAGTCAAGGGACTATCTCCCACCAAAAGCAATAGTCGAGGGACGATTTACTGTTCAATGCCTTACTCTATAAGTTGAGAGTTGAGACCACTTTTGAGGATTTGAACAGTACATCGTCCCTCGACTATCGTGTTTGGTGGCAAATAGTCCATTGAATTTCAAATTTCCGTTGACAGTCCCTGGACTATCGCATTTGGATGAAGTTAGTCCACCAGATCCTCTGATCCATGAGAGCCCGCCACCTGTCACCATAGTCCCCAGATTTTTGTATCACCATTAGTCCCTTGAGTTTAGTTTTCCGTAATATTCTACATTTTGGGCTTGACCTAAACTCAAGGGACTAGTGGTGATACAAAAATCTGGGGACTATGGTGACAGGTGGCAGCCTCTCATGGATCATAGGATCTGGTGGACTAACTTTATCCAAACGCGATAGTCCAGGGACTGTCAACGGACATTTGAAAGTCAAGGGACTATTTTCCACCAACGCGATAGTCGAGGGACGATTTACTGTTCAATGCCCCACTTTTGAGAACCGAAATATGTTTGGATGCTCTTGGTCTACGTTTGGGCACACTGATCATGTATTTTTAGGTGTATTCGATACTCATGTGAACTCACATGTATTGTGTCTGTATCTGGTTTAGTAGCTGTGACCATCGTCTGAGCTTGCTCGTATTGTTTTAGTACTTTCTCGTGCTGATATTCTTGTCAAGGATGTCCCAATCAAGAAGCTTGTTCCTCTATCCTGAAGGGACCTGACCGTGGTAATTCTATTCATATGTAAAAAAAAAAATCAACTCTAACAAAATATAGATACAATATCTTGATCCTAGATACAACAAAGATGGAATATAGATATAACTTAATTTAATTTACTTTAGAATGCATCGAGATATCCAAGTAAAATAATCATTGAAATCTAAATCTAGTCGGGCCTAATTGTATTTGGGTTATTATTTGCCGGTCTTATCTTCCATTGATATTTACCCCAATTCCAAGAACTATAACCGTTAGGCCCAAATTTTATTGTAGTGTGTTAAATACTTAACGTCGTCAACAAAATATTTGTATCGAAAGAAAAAGGTACCACAGCAAGAGAAGAAGAAGCTGACTATGGAGAACGGAAACATTCCCGAAGACGCGAACGACAGTTCGAGTCTTCTCTCTCTCTCTTACGTTCTTTTGGTTGATTTTCAAAGGTTTGTAATTCATCTGTTGTTATTGCCCCGGTACTACATCAGAGCTTGCCGGTAAGTCTTATTATTGTCAAGGATGTCCCAATCAAGAAGCTTATGCCTTTGCCCCCAAGGGAGCTCACCGTGGTATTTCCATTCACCCGTTTTTCGATATTTTCTTATTATAAGAAGCTATGTCTATTTTTATGTGGGATGTTCTATTTTAATGGCCTTTGAACAGCACATCATCCCTCGACTATCGCGTTTGGTGGAAGATAGTCTCTTGACTTTCAAATGTCCGCTCACAGTCCCTCGACTATCGCGTTTGGATAAAGTTAGTCCACCAGATCCTCTGATTCATGAGAGGCTGCCACCTGTCACCGTAGTCCCCAGATTTTTGTATTACCACTCATCCCTTGAGTTTAGGTCAAACCTAAAACATAATGTACGACATTAAATGACCCACCTACCCTTATAATATCCAACTTGGCATTAATAATTTACTATTTTTATCCAAATGGCATTATTTATCGGCTTTGAACAGTAAATCGTCCCTCGACTATCGCGTTTGGTGGCAAATAGTCCCTTGACTTTCAAATGTCCGTTGACAGTCCCTGGACTATCACGTTTGGATAAAGTTAGTCCACCAGATCCTCTGATCCATGAGAGGTTGCTACGTGTCACCATAGTCCCCAAATTTTTGTATCACCACTAGTCCTTTGAGTTTAGTTATCCGTAATATTCTACATTTTTGGTTTGACCTAAACTCAAAGGACTAGTGGTCATACAAAAATCTGGGGACTATTGTGACAGGTGGCAGCCTCTCATGGATTAGAGGATCTGGTGGACTAACTTTATCCAAACGCGATAGTTCAGGGACTGTCAACGGACATTTGAAAGTCAAGGGACTATCTGCCACCAAACGCGATAGTCGAGGGACGATTTACTGTTCAATGCCTTATTTATCCTACGTAGAATCCCCAAATCACTCTCTCTTGTTCTAAATCAAATCCCCAAATCAAATCCCTAAACCTAAACCCTAAATATGCTCCTAAATTTATACCAAAAGCGGTTAGAGGACATAAAATCCGTTTAAATGAAATGGGTTTTCTTTGGTTCTATGAGTGGTGGAAGGGTGAAGACGGTGAGGAGATAGAAAGATTATAAACAACCGCCGTTAGAGCGAGAAAATACAACAAAGCTTATAAACCGTCGCCATAGAGCAAGAAAATGCGAGAAACTCAGAAATTTCACATTTTTTCTTCCATTTTCAATTCTCTTCGTATCTCCTCCTAAAAACCTAATCAAGCGTTACTTCGTCAGAAATGTCGATCTCTCATTTTCTTCATTCTGAGCACTGTGCCAGATTTCTTATATGCTCGATTTTCCTCTCCTATTTACTAGGTATAATTTTTATTCTGTTTTGCTGGGTTTTGCTCGTTTTGATGGTCTTGATAATATATAAATAACTTTGCAAATTTTGGATTGGGTGTTTGAATTTTAGCTTTGATTTTTTATGATGCAAGAGTTAGATAAACGGGAGTCGTAATACTCTAGTCGTTTCAAGTTTTTAGCACACACGATTGGTTCACATCGAACCCGAAGGTTTACTTTCAGTGCCAAGAAGAGAACAAGACAGTATTACAGGATGTCACCGGAACCGTTGTGATGTACACCTTCAAAGGTCAAGAATCATGGCAGGTATTTGTGCGTACACAACAAACAGAACATTTGTTATGGTTGTTTTTGTTTTCATAAGAAAGTACAAGTTTGTGGATTTAGTAATAGATTTGTGATTACTAGAAATTCTTCATAAGGTTCTGTTTTGTTTTCTGAAAATTTAGCTTTAATGGATGATCTGATGTTGTTAATTGTTTATTGTTTTTTAGCCTTTGACTGAATTTCGCGACACGAAATGTAAAAGCGATGTGGATTTTACGAGCAAGATACCATCAAGACGGATAATGTGTTTGATGAGTGGGACTTTTTCCCTTCATATTTTAATAGTGACGAAAAGAACATACCTGTTAAGGAAAACGAAATCACTACTAGCTTTCTTTGTCAGGGATGCTCACAACTTCCAGAGGCACAACTTCTGGAGGGTGAGTGTCCTGCCATTTTAATTTCTTGAAGCAAAAAAATATTTATGTTGCTTGAGATTTATTATTTGCATAGCTGCCTGAGGCTTGAGTTTTCGGGCAAATTGAATAGACTGATGATATGATGTATTTTGTAGCTTCAGAAGCTGACTCTGGCTTAACCAAGAGAAGAAAAGAGATGCGTGTTGTTATAGTAATTTTACTGATTGCATTGGCAGTGGTGGTAATAATTCTTGTGGTTGTTGCGACTTACAAGTACTTGCAAAAGAAGAAGATGAGACAAGATGAGTTGAGGTTTCTTAAGCTGTTTGAAGAGGGAGATGATATTGAGGATGAATTGGATGGAAATGTGTAATGAAAAATGAAAATACAGGAGAAACAATATATTTGTAAGTTGTTATAAAGAAAAGAACATGCAACGACAGCCTCAGTTTACAAAGTTAAAACGATTCAAAAGATATCCGCAAAGAATGATAGGGATTCTGATTTCTGAATACAACAAAATTTCATAAAACTACCCGTTACTAGAGAGAGAAACTCTCCCTGGCTCTTATTGAAAAAAAAAGCTTCAATCTTCTTCTTCTTTCCTAAGCCTGTATCGGCTCCGGGCTGATGAACCCACCCCATCACAAGCTTTGAAGCTTGCCGATGGGGTCTCTCTGCATCAACAATCCGGTCAGCCGCCCTTCCCTTCTGGTGGCGGAGTCCCATCGCTTGTAATGGCGACAGTTCTCTCCAGGGAACCTATCAAACCCCTGCACCTCACCTCTTCCCTAGTCAACTGGAAAATTCCTTTCATTTCACCTCCATTAATGGCTTTGCGTCCGCCATTAATGAAGCTCGACATAACTACTCCACCTCTCTCTTTAATTCTCACAGAGCCCCAAAATCACCCTCTCTCCCATCATTACACTGTCCCTCCCTCTTCCCCTTCTCTACCTACAAAATCTACCCCATTAATGGCGGATCTACCTGATCTGACCATGCCTCTGTCGACCATCCACCTCCCCTCTAGCCATCTCCTCCTCCTCTGCAAATCCAACGACCCTGCGCATGCTTCCACAGGACAGGTTCAAAATTCCTTATGTCTCTCTTTTTCCTTAATACTGACCAATACCCTAGCATGGGATGTTGTGCAGGCATTAATGAGCCCTCTATCCTCATTAATGCCTCACACACCCGTGAAAGAAACCTCTCGAGCTTCCCCAGGAACTCATCCCCTCGTTTCTCTCCCTTCATTAAGTCAAACCCTCCTCTCTGCGATTTCTCTACCTCTTCTTTACTTTAAATCCAACCCCTGGGCATCTCTCCCTCTCCAAACCCTCCATCAAAACTGCCTCCTTCAACTCCCGGAAAACTACCCTGCCTACAACTTCCCCCCCTTCCCCCAGGCATCCGCCACTAACTCCCAATACCACCCGAAAACCACCAGAATCTCAACCTCCTCCTCAACCTCCATTATATCATCCCTCCCTCCACAAAAATGGTCGAAACTCGTAGAAGCTCCTCTGCTCGTAGAAACAACCGGAAAATAACACCCCGATTCAACGAAAAAATCATCTCCTCCATCTCTGATCCCATCCTAGTCCCTCAAGCCCCAGCACAACCCTCTCCCTCGAAACCCGTTCATCTTCGCCTCCCTCTACCTCCCCCCTAGAGTCTCTGGACTGACTGGGCTGCCCCTCTCAGTCCATGGATCTCCCCCTCCCATCACCAAGATAAATCAGCCCCACCGTCGCAGCCTTTCACTTGGCTCCCCCGTAAATGAGAGAGAAACCTCCCCCCTCTCTCTCTCCCCACTAGGTTCCAGATCAGGCATGCAAGCTCACACGGAGGAGGAAGACCCATCCGAAATGGACGCTACTCCCACTCCATCTGAAGAACAGCAACTCCAAGCCATCTTAGACAGCAATGAAAAACTTATCTTTGCCATGAACTCTCTGGAGGAGCGCCGATCTCATATCTCGGGCCTTAAATCCGCTCTGCATGGCTTTGACTCTGCCTCTATTCCGGGTCTGAACCGATCAGACCCCCTCAGCTCTTCACTCCTCAACGCCTCCCTTTGCCCTCCTGAAAACCAATCCTCCTCTACGTTTCAAAAACCCCCCGCCGCTTCGACTACTTGCATGCATGAAAACCACGACCACTCTATCCTGCATGAACCCCCAAACCCTAACCCTACTGCCATGCAAACTCTCAATGCCCTTCAAAGCCTCTCCCGCACTCAACCTAACCCCATGTACACCTCTATCTCCAGCCGCTACTTATTCAGCAATACCTTCTCCTCAACTGACCCCTCCACCCTCCCCACCTCCAATATCCTTTCGACAGCCGTACTCACCATTCAGCAAGCCATTGAAGCTAGCAACCACCCCCTGCCCTCAAACACCGAGCACTACTCCACTGTCATCCATTCAGCCAGCCGCCCCTCGATTCAAACCCCAAAGCTTAACCTCATACCCTCTGCTCGACCTTTACCAGAATCATACCCTGGAAGAAACAGCAAAGGGTATGCTTTCTCTCGACCCTCCAAAGCCCACAGAACTCTCGAAAACCGACCCGATCTCCTCTCTCCCTCGAAGCCAACCAGTCCCTTCAAAAACACCCGATCTGTCCAGAATACAATTCACTCCCATCTTATAGCTGAATCCGCTTCCATGCTCAACATCTCATCCCAAGGCCCCCTCCTGCCAACCCCTCCCCCTCAGCGATCCTGGGCTCAAGTCGTCTCTAATCCAGTCGTGAAAGCATCTATGAGCCTAGAAAAAATTGACACTCTAGAGATTGACAATGGTATTCTAATATTCCCGGAGGACGCTCTAACTGGTGGTGAGGAGGAATGGGCCAAATTCCTCTCTGGCTACTTCCTTTCGAAGAAAAGAGCCGTCTCTCATGTACAAGACCTTGCCTCCCAAATTTGGAGCCTCTTTGGCCTCCAAGAGTGTAAACCTACCTCGTCAGGCCACTACTTCAAATTCTCTACCCCCGACAATGCCACGGAAGTCCTAGAGAAGGCCCCCTGGTTCTTCAGTAGCCATCCCGTATTCCTCAAAAGGTGGGCTCCGATGGAAACACTTACTAAGGAAGCTCTAAAGACCATTCCTCTATGGGTAAAATTCCATGGAATGCCTCACGAGCTCTGGTCAGAAAAAGGCATGGGGATCCTCGGAAGCTACCTAGGGACACCCATTTATGTGGACTCCCAAACGGCTGACAGATCTCGCCTCAGCTTCGCCCGAATATGTATCATCATGAAAGCATCCTCCCTTTTCCTTACGACTATATCCATTCGCTGCCTTGGAAAGAACCATACCATCCAGGTTGAATTCCAAGGGCTACCCACAATCTGTAAGCGCTGCACCTCTTTTGGCCACGCAGCTGCAGCTTGTCATCTACCACCGGAACCTGCTCGCCCTGACTCTCCTGTTCATCGCCCTGGGAAAGAGCCGATGACAGACCCTGCTCCATCACACACATTATCAAACTCCAACAACAACAAATCAATGTCTCTAGACACATTACACCGCCTCACTCAAAGCACTTGGACCCAAAGTTTTCTGAAGAACAGCAACTGCCCTGCCACAACCCAGATCAACCAGAATATGGGAGACCCTCTACCTCCGAAATCACTTCACGAGGCCCAAAAACCGCAAATCTTGCGGTTAATGTAAGTACGTGTGGGGAAAACCCAATGACTCTTTAATGTATTTCTATCTCTCTGTCTACTTTTAATCTATGAAATTAGCTACTTGGAATGTTAGAGGGTTAAACGACCCAATCCGCCAGAAGGATGTTAAAGACTTTGTGTTTTCCAATGGTATAAATGTTGTTTGCTTGCTTGAAACAAAAGTAAAATTTGATAATGTCCCCCTTATAATGTCCTCTATGCTCCCTTATTGGAATTGTGCTTCCAATCATTATAGTCATCCTTTAGAAAGAATATGGATTGCCTAGAACCCAAGCGTCGTCCATATTTCTATAAAAGATGTCACTGCCCAGTCCCTCCATTGTGACCTTTATTGGATTGCGGGGAACTCCTCTATGAGTCTCACGGCTATCTATGGCTTTAATGACCCCCCTGACCGTCTCCCCTTATGGAATTCCATTCGCTCATATAGTCTCTCCATCGCCCAGAATCCCTGGATTTTCCTAGGTGATTTCAATGCAATTAGAAATCCCAATGATCGAACCAACTTTGACCCCCGCTGGACTAATGTCATTGATTCTTTCAATGACTGTTGCCGCTTCTGTAACCTCGATGACCTGCGGGCATCTGGTTTCCAATACTCTTGGTTCAACCGCCAAGAAAACAACCCTATTTCCTCTCGTATTGATAGGGCCCTCGTCAATGCTTCTTGGGATGATAACTTCCCAAACTCATTTGCCCACTATGATCTCCCTAGAACTTCTGACCACACCCCTATCATTGTTCATCTCACTACCTCATTTACCCCCTCCCTCAAACCTTTCAACTTTTTCAATATGTGGAAAACTCACCATTGCTACCACTCCCTCATTTCTGAAAACTGGACCCTCCCTTGCCCTTCTAGCCCCATACAAGCGGTTAGTCTTAAATTAGCCAGACTCTCCACGGTCCTCTCATCCTTGAACAAGATCGCTTTTAGTAATATCGGTCAAAGAGTTGAGGATGCTAGATCCTCTCTTGCCACTTCCCAAGAAAACCTCCTCTCGGACCCTTCGAACAAGACCCTTATCATCGCCGAAAAGGAGGCTTCCTCCTCTTACATATTTTTTAGCCGTGCGGAGGAATATTTCCTTAAGCAAAAATCGAGAGAAACCTGGCTCAAGCTTGGAGATCGTAACTCCAAATTCTTTCATAACAGTATTAGGGCTCGCCGAGCCCGAAATAAAATCCTCTCAATGTCCACCCCCAGAGGTATATCCACAAACCCCAACACCATCTCGAGAACCTTCCAAAACTATTTCATCCAGCATCTAGGTACCACCAGCAAAGACAACTACCCTGGCCCGAATAGGATAAAAGCCTTAATCTTATCCACTGTTCCCCCTGACCTCAGCAAAGAGATGATAAAACCCATCTCTGATGATGAAATCAAGGCTGCTCTTTTTGATATAGATAGTGACAAAGCCCCGGGCCCTGACGGATTTAGCGCTGGCTTTTTCAAAACGAGCTGGCCGCTAATTAGTAATGACATCTGTCTTCGAGTTAAACATTTTTTTGAAAATGGCCAAATGGACCCGGCTTGGAACAAGACCCTTATCGGCCTCATCCCAAAAATCGACTCCTCACCCCTTTCTTCCGACTTCTGCCTAATTGCCTGTTGTAATGTAATTTATAAAATCATATCCAAAATCATTGCAAACAGAATAAAGCCTTCCCTCCCGGCCCTCATTGACCCCTCTCAATCGGCTTTCGTCCAGGGCCGCTCTATAGCCGACAACATCCTCCTTACCCAAAATCTTTTGCATGGTTACCAGACCAACCGTAAAGGTCCTCGATGTGCCCTCAAAATTGACCTGATGAAAGCTTTTGATAACATCCATTGGGAAGTTATCCTAGACATCCTCCTTGCAATGCGTTTCCCTATGCAAATGATCAATTGGATCATTCAATGCATCACCTCTGTCTCTTATTCAGTCTGTATTAATGGCAAGCCGATGAGCCCCTTCCTGGGCAAAAAGGGCCTTCGTCAGGGAGACCCCCTCTCCCCGTATCTCTTTGTTATTGTCATGCAGGTGCTCTTCAGAATCCTGCAAGAAAAAAGTCAAAACCCCTCGTTCGGTTTCCACTAGAAATGCCAAAATCTTAAGATAATCAACCTCTGCTTCGCGGGTGACCTGATGATCCTATGTAGGGCAAATCTCCCGTCAATAAAGCTAATCTTGGAAGGATTAACCGAATTTGCCGCAATCTCTGGCCTTCAACTAAATCCGACCAAAAGCACGGTTTTCTTCTCAGGAACCTCTCCCCCAGTAAAGCTCAGCATCCTCCACCACCTCAACTTCTCGGAAGGCACCCTCCTTGTCAGATATCTAGGCGTGCCTCTCATAACCTCTCATCTTTCCTACAATGACTGCCGCCCACTCTTCCACAACATTACTAACCGCATCAACTCCTGGACCTCAAAGCACCTCTCCTACACAGGTCATCTTCAACTCATCAACTCAGTACTTTTCGCAAGTCAAGTCTACTAGTCTACCATCTTCATTCTCCCAGCCCGCGTCCTCAACGAACTGACCCAATTGCTCCACCGCTTCCTCTGGTATGGACCAGAAATGAAAATCACTAGAGCAAAGATAGCATGGAATAAACTGACCGTGTCCAAAGATGAGGGTGGCCTTGGGATCCCAGACCTAAAAATCTGGAATCAGGCGGCCGCCCTCAAACTCCTCTGG
Organism: Limnanthes douglasii subsp. nivea; assembly: GCA_036936605.1. Lineage (NCBI taxonomy): Eukaryota > Viridiplantae > Streptophyta > Magnoliopsida > Brassicales > Limnanthaceae > Limnanthes > Limnanthes douglasii. Next base: position 368,631,348 of record JAUPFV010000002.1, on the reverse strand, counting down.
TCCATCCTCACTCGGAATAAAAGTTCGCTCTGGACTCAATGGATTCTTTCTGAAAAAATTAAATCCAATTGTTTTTGGTCCCTCCCCCTCCCATCCTCTGAAAGTTGGAGTTGGAAGAAAATCCTAAACTTAAGAAGCAAAGCAGCAAACCTATACCGAGTAATTATTGGAAATGGTGCAAACACCTCTATTTGGTATGACCCCTGGCTATTCCCTACATCTCTTGTAAACTGATTTGGCCCTCATATCCTGACTCTCACCCGCCTCCGTAACATAAAAACCGTAAAAGACTTATGCGTGGACGGGATTTGGTCCTGGCCATCCCACGCTAGAGCCCCGAACCGTCGCCTCCGAGATCACCTCCGAGAAATCACCTTACCCCTTGAAAATATTCCTCCCGCCTCCTCGGACCCAGATACTTTTATCTGGATCCCAAATAAATCCAAACCAGAATTCACCATCAGTAGTACCTACGCTGCCCTCAAGCCTCCAACTCCAAGAGTCAGCTGGGCAAACCTTGTTTGGAATAAATTCTCGATCCCAAGACACTTCTTCATCACCTGGCTAGCTATCCATAACAAACTATCCACTCGAGACCGAATTCTCTCATGGGGCCTTGATTGCCCTGTGTCCTGCATACTTTGTAATACCGCCGCTGAAACCCTGGACCACCTCTTAATACATTGCCCTTACTCCTCTGCCATTTGGGAAACCCTAACCCAAAGAATCCTTCTCCCCCCAGTATCGCTATCTTGGACTCAATGGCATGAGACTGCAAGCTCTTGGCCCCCCTCCAACAAACACAATAGACTTCACTGGAATGCTGCCTTCTACGCCGCTGTCTACTACATCTGGAAAGAAAGGAACAACAGAATCTACAATGACAAACATTCTTGCTTTAGCAGCACCGCCCATTTGATTATCTCCGACCTTCGATATAGATTCAAAGGATCAAAATATCCTTTCCAGGGATAACCCCCTCATCTCATTTGCTTCTCCTCATTCTTTTAGATATTGAAATTTGTAAAGGGTTATCTTACCCCATGAACTTTTGTAACCTTTAATTATTATCAATTTATAAAGCTTTTTATACCAAAAAAAAAGAATGATAGGAGAATAAAAAACAAATGAAACTAAAATGCAACAGTACCGACAATTAACTTAAAAATCCATAAATGTAAAAAACGAAGAAAAAAATACCAACAAGGACCGTGTTTCCTTCCCTTGGGAGATGGTGACCGACTCATTGGCTGAGTATCGTGTCCCCTCTCCTCCCTCTCTCTCTTCACCGGGGTTCTTGAACGGCTGCCATAACAGATGATTTTGAATAAAATATTAGAATTCTGGAAGAACATTAACTCAAATGCCCAACATATATAATGTACTATAATAAATGGAAAAAAGGATATTAAAAACAACTAACCTGTAACTGCGCCGCCTATAGCTCGGGCTTCGGTTTCTTCCACGTCGAGGAGAGCGGGACCTCACCGGCGATCTAGAATAACTCTTATCTCGTCTGAATAATTAATAGATTTGTTAGAAGTAGAATATGTAACATAACAGTCATCCACATGACGCAAGGATCATAGTATTAATGAGTCCATAGGTTAAAGGAGTACATACTTCAGCTTTTTGGGAGGATTCTTGTAGTTTCTCTCGACATGGCCTCTCTCCCCATAGCGATAACATTTGTTCTTCCAGTCTCCAGCTTTACAATCACGTGCCCAATGGGCCATCAAGGCCACAATTAAAACAGCGACCATAGCCATAGAACGAGAAAATGCGAGAAGGAGAAAGGAGAAAGGAATAAAAAGAATGCATAAAAATGGAGATAAGAGAAACGATTGGAGGAAGAAGAAGAAGTATATCTTTATAAGGCTTCAATTATTTATTTAATTAAATTATATATAGGAGTCATTTAATAGGTGTCAGGTCAAAAAAATTTCCATCTCACCAACACCTATGCCAACAAGGATTTTGGTCAAAGGGCAAAATCCTACATAAACTCAAGGGACGAGTGGTGATACGAAAATCTAGGGACTATAGTGACAGGTGGCAGCCTCTCATGGATCAGAGGATCTGATGGACTAACTTTATCCAAACGCGATAGTCCAGGGACTGTCAGCGGACATTCTAAAGTCAAGGGACTATCTGCCACCAAACGCGATAGTCGAGGGATGATGTACTGTTCAAAGCCTATTTTACTGTAATGCTTTGTCAAATCAACAATGTTTAAGAATTTGGTAACTGTGTTTTGAGATTGGGTCATGGTGAGAGGGACACTTAGGCTGACAATGAATAGGGTTTTTGATTTAGATAGTTGGTATTACTCTATAAGTTGAGAGTTGAGACCACCTTTGAGAACCGAAATGTGTTTGGATGCTCTTGGTCTACGTTTGGGCACACTGATCAGGTCTTTTTAGGTTTATTCAATACTCATGTGAACTCACATGTACTGTGTCTGTATCTGGTTTAGTAGCTGCGACCATCGTCTGAGCTTGCTCGTATTATTTTAGTACTTTCTCGTGCTGATATTCTTGTCAAGGATGTCTCAATCAAGAAGCTTGTGCATCTGCCCCGAAGGGACTTGACCCTGGTAATTCTATTCATATGTAAAAAATATATAATCAACTCTAACAAAATTTAGATACAATATCTTGATCCAAATTTAGATGGAATATAGATATAACTTAATTTAATTTACTTTAGAATGCAACGATAGATCCAAGTAAAATAAACACTGAAATCTAAATCTAGCCGGGCCTAATTGTATTTGGGTTATTATTTGTTGGCCATATCTTCCATTGATATTTACCCCAATTCCAAGAACTATAACTGTTAGACCCAAATTTTGTTGTAGTGTGTTAAATACTTAACGCCGTCGACAAAATATCTGTATCGAAAAAACAAGGTACTACAACAAGAGAAGAAGAAGCCGATTATGGAGAACGGAAACATTCCCGAAGACACGAACGACAGTATGAGTCTTCTGTCTCTCTCTCTCTTACGTTCTTTTGGTTGATTTTCAAAGGTTTGTAATTCATCTGCTGTTATTGCCCCGGTACTACATCAGAGCTTGCCGGTAAGTCTGATTATTGTCAAGGATGTCCCAATCAAGAAGCTTATGTCTTTGCCCCCAAGGACCTGACCGTGGTATTTCCATTCACCTGTTTTTCGATACCCTCTTATTATAAGAAGCTAAGTCTATTCTTATGTGTGATGTTCTATTGTACTTTAATGCTTTGTCAAATCAACAACGTTTAAGAATTCGGTAACTGTGTTTTAAGATTGGGTCATGGTGAGGGGGACACTTAGGGTGACAATGAATATGGTTTTTGCTTTAGATAGTTGGTATTACTCTATAAGTTGAGAGTTGAGACTGCCTCTAGGTCTACGTTTGGGCACGCTGATCAGGTCTTTTGAGGTTTATTCGATACTCATGTGAACTCACATGTATTGTGTATGTATGTGGTTTAGTAGGTGCGACGATCGTTTGAGCTTGCTCGTATTGTTTTAGTACTTTCTCGTACTGATAATCTATCTAGTTTCTCTTTTCTGCAAGGTTTAAAGTTTATACACTTCTCGGTAATAAAAATAAAAAAATCATAATTTTTAAATATTATTTAAAGTTTATATATTTTTTTATAAAAATAGCTGTTAAAAAAAAGGAAAATAAATTATATACCTATACGATTAGAGTAAAAGGATTGATATTATAATTTTTTAAATAAAAAAAAGGCGAATGTAGGAGAAGTGGGCCTTTGCTCATGAGTTAATAAAAGGAGGGCTTTGTATTACTACTACTAGTGCTAAACTTCAAACAGATCTCAAAGACACACGGCACGGAGACAGAAGAACACCATTACCAATGTCATTTTAAAACGCGCTCCGTGATGCGACCAATTCGAAACCTCTGTTCGTAACGATCTTCGGCACTGTCATCGTCGGGGTTCTCTTCTCCTCTTTCTACGTCTTCTTCCGCTAATTGATTAATCGTGGCTCTCTTCTTCCCCTTTAACCGGTACTTTCTTGTCTCCCTCACTACCTACAAAGTTCTTTTCTTTCAATGTTTTCTGTCTACTCTATTGTCTACCTGCTTTGATTTTGTCCAAATCTAAGGTTTCGTGTTTCGATTAGGTTCTGGTGTTTGACTTGGATCTTTGAAGTGGTTGTTGAGAAAATGTGCCAGGAAATGTACGAAATGTGGGGTTAGTGCTCCAGTTCTTAAGAAGATTATAGAGAAGTTGGTTGCGAACTTGTCGTCAAGAACAACAATGGATGAGTGGTTCATATGATTATTCATCTTATGTATCAGATTTTCGTGTATTTTCCTTTTTGTATGTTTCTAGAGTTACAGTTATATAAGAACTTCTGTACAAACCAATTATCATTGTGAAGTTTCGGTTGTGCTTATTTAGAAATAGATGATACTGTTAGAGACTTTGTTAGTTGTTCGTTAGACGTTTATCACTGTCCTCTGTGTTCTAGGTGATTTTATGGATACTTATATTGCTGGTTAAATAGCTATATGTAAAAATTATTATAAATATAACCTGAACTTTTTACAGATGTAAATAAAAAAAGACTTGGTCAATTGATGGTGTTTTACCAGTTCTAAGCCACAAATTCTTTCATATGACCAGGCAAAACTTAAACACAAAATTCGCCTTCTCTCTCTTCTATATATGAAAACCACAACACTATTCGATCTTTCGCATATCTGTGATTATATTTCTTTGCTCTATCAGTCATCATGGCGAAGATCAAGGTCGGGATCAATGGTAATATGTTTCGTTTCTCTTTTCTACTCTGCTTGTTGTTATACTTGTTGATCAAGTAAAGGTTATCGATATTTCTTGTCTATTGTGGCGTTATAGGGTTTGGAAGAATTGGTCGTTTGGTCGCCAGAGTCGCTTTGCAGAGTGATGACATTGAGCTCGTCGCTGTCAATGATCCTTTTATCACCACCGACTACATGGTATTACATGATCTATTTGTTCCTAATATCGTTCTTGTGAATTGATACGTATATGCGTACAAATGTACATAGCATTACATGATCTAATGTTTGATATGGTCTACATTTATTATTCTTTTGGACAGACCTACATGTTCAAGTATGACAGTGTCCACGGACGCTGGAAGCACAGTGATATTACCGTGAAGGACTCAAAGACCCTTCTCTTCGGTAACTCAACCGTTGCTGTTTTCGGTGCAAGGTATTAGCTAGTTTGAAATGTTCTCCTTTCTTTGTCTGTTGATACTCTACAAAAATTGTTTCGGTGACTGCCCTTTTATTTTCAAAAGGAACCCCGAGGAGATCCCATGGGGTGAAGCTGGAGCTGAATATGTTGTTGAATCTACTGGAGTTTTCACTGACAAGGACAAAGCTGCAGCCCACTTGAAGGTTGGTAATAATTTTTTTTTCTCGAATCTTATAAGTGCTATTGATCTTTGAAAAAAAGTGTTGAATAATCGTCTATTGTTCTGCATTTGCTTTGGAAATGTTACTTTGTTGTATAAACTCTCTAAGCTGTGCCATGGATGATTTGTAATTATAGGGTGGTGCAAAGAAGGTCATCATTTCTGCCCCAAGTGCCAATGCTCCCATGTTTGTGGTAGGTGTCAATGAAAAAGAGTACAAGTCAGATATTAATATCGTCTCCAATGCTAGCTGCACCACAAACTGTCTAGCTCCATTGGCTAAGGTATTCTCTATTCGTTTCGCTCCACTTAGTCCGTCAATGAACTTAAATAGTAATCTGAGGCTTCTTCGTTACAAATCTAATTTCTTAACAGGTTATCCAAGATAAATTTGGTATTGTCGAGGGTCTAATGACAACTGTTCACTCCATTACAGGCGAGTATTCTATGGTTTCTCTTCGTTTAAGTTGTAACTAGTGTATACTGAACCTGATGGCCAATCTTTTTCTTTGTGATACAGCAACTCAAAAAACTGTTGATGGACCATCAATGAAGGACTGGAGAGGTGGTAGAGGGGCTTCCTTCAATATCATCCCCAGCAGTACTGGAGCTGCTAAGGCAATGCTACTACACTTGTCTCTCTTGTTTAAAATACACTAGGTGTCACGGAATCAGAACAGCCGTCTTATGACTGTGACTCTGATGATGTATTCTCGTGTTTATTTTAGGCTGTTGGAAAAGTTTTACCAGTATTGAATGGAAAATTAACTGGCATGGCATTCCGTGTGCCGACTGTCGATGTCTCAGTTGTTGACCTCACTGTGAGACTTGAGAAGAAGGCTACTTATGATGAGATCAAAGCTGCTATCAAGTAAGAATACATCTGCATCTAGGTTTTACTATTCTCTGCGTCTGTGCGTGCTCGTGTCCACAAAAGTTGCGACTAGACTATTGTGGCTTAGTAGTAGGTGTTATTCGTCCATGCCTCTTGAGCATGAACTTTGCTTACAGAATCAATAGTTTTAACATCCGTCCATCTAAATTTTGTGTATAGGGAAGCATCTGAGGGAAGCATGAAGGGAGTTCTAGGTTACACGGAAGATGAAGTCGTTTCAACTGACTTCTTGGGAGACAACAGGTAAGGGTATTTTCCTTCTTTCAGTCTTGCTGGTCATCAACGAAAGATCCTTGTCCATTTACAGTTGCACATTTCAATGCGTTTTCGCAGGTCTAGCATATTTGATGCCAAGGCTGGGATTGCCTTGAACGATAACTTTGTTAAATTAGTTTCGTGGTACGACAATGAATGGGGTTACAGGTGATGCTCTTGTATTTTTCACTCTTAGTTATTGTTGTTCATTATGACTGACACCATTCATGAGCCAATACTCAGATTCTATCATTCAGACAAGAATAGTTAAATGAAAGCATCATATGTAAGATTGATCTGAGGTGTTCTCAAGTCTTGTGTCTTTCTTGCAGCTCACGTGTGGTCGACTTGATCCGGCACATGTCCAAGACCAAATGAGATCCTATGCTTTGGGATAATCATCATTGTCTGCTTAGTTTGCAGTTTAGTATAGTATTGAGATTGAGGAGATGTTATAGAATAAAATTCAGCTGTTTGGTGGATTAAGACCATTAGACAGCCTTATCATGGTCTTTTTTTTCTCGTTTTCTTCTTGCAAACTATTCTTTGTCTGCTAATAATAAAGTATATGTTTATGCAATGGTTGCTATATTTCGAAATCCCAGACTCGAATTCGGTCTACATCAATTGTATCTAAAAATCTTTAACATGTTTCAACAACTCGAATTCAATCTATATCTATAACTCTTCTAAAAAATCTTCAAAATTTGATCTAATATCAAATCGTTATTTAAAATTCATAGTTTTGATCGTGTAGATAATTGGATTTATTAAAAGGTAATTTAATAAAGTTATATTTGTTCAAACGTTTTCCTTTTTTAAAAATAAAAATTTATATTAACAAGATAAAGTTTTGTAACTAACGTCGGCGTGATAGAAGGAGTAGACAAAAGAACTCATTGAGTAATTAATTAGTAATTGGAAGCCTCGCTAAAAAAAATTAGATATTAGGAGATGACAAAAGGTATCCGGAAAAATAAACAACTAATTAGTAAATAGAAACATCGATAAAAGACCTAGTCATGCAGATCGATAAAAGACCAAAGCAATATTAGTAAATAGAAGCATCGATAAAAGACCAAAGCAATATTAGTAAATAGAAGCATCGATAAAAGACCTAGTGATAAAAGGCCAAAGTAATAGATGAGACCATCTGAAAAGCATCTAAACATATATTTATAGATGACCGACGAAAGTACCGACATTGTGGCACGAGTGACCGACAATGCGGCGCACCACAATGGTCGGCGAATGCCTCTCCGGAGTAGGTTTAGTGGGTCAGAGTTCTGCAATGACAACCCTGGTCTGAGTGATATGATGGTGGATGCGGCTACCCGCGCCTACATATTGCATATGTTCGGCACGATCATAAACCCGGACAAGAGCAACATGTACTCCAATTACAAGTATTTGATTTTGTTGCGCGATTTGACTCTGGAGGGTGTCGGTAGGTACTCATGGGGTAGTGTTGTTCTCGCTTACTTGTACCACCACCTGGGTGAGGCCTCCCTTCACAACACGAGGACTATGGCCGAATGTATCGGTTTGCTGGACACGTGGATACGGGATCATTTTGTCATGCTCCGTCCTGTTACTCGCTCCACTTACACTGAGCGCGACCCCACTATTGCTAGATGGGATACAGCGGTAGCAGTATCTGACTCCCGGACGAAGCTGAACCTTCGTACCTCCGCCAACAACCTGGAAGAGAGCGATGTAAGTCTTATTCTTTAGTGATCCCAAAACTGATTGTGTATGTGTTTATGTTCATATCCATTTGTATTACAGGTATTGTTTGACTCTTATCGTGCTATACACGATCATTTCCCGTTCGAAGATATAGCGTGGTTTCGGAATGTCATATGCGGTGTGGAGCACTCTCAGGGATACTATCTAGAGCGAGTTCAGCGGTAGTTTGGCCGTGTAGTTTGGCCGTGTCCAGCGGGGTATCGCGCATCCTTTGGTAGATATGCAGTCGAAGTCAAGGAGAAAACCGAAGACGATGGCGTATGCATTCGATCCGGATGATTGAGAGCACCGGGAGAGCAACAAGTTGCATCAAGCTTATCGGGGAGCGATGATGGCAGACGAGATTGAGTCTTTTTGTGAGCCTGAGTAATTTCTCCTTCATCAGAGTAGTAGTTGGTTCGACCTCATTAACACCGCAATCTACTCGCTCGATGACTATGTCCATGGGGATCGAGAGGGAGCTATCATCCGACATTTGCGTGCTGGTATGCGCAGGATCTCGTTGTTTCCTGGAGTTGGTGAGTTTGATCATGATTTTGATCGTCTGGCTGGGGCTTATGACGATGTTTTGTCCACAGCCATGAGACTTGCTTCGACAGTATGATGTATTTCTTGTTTGTATGATACTTTAACACTGTTGTCAGTTACTTTGATGGTTTGTTTGTTTTTCGATACACGTACTATGCGGTTACTCAGTTTGAAGTTAATGTTTTTGTATTTTCGCAATTGCTTAGATGTTTTGGTTGTTTTGAAACTGTAGTACATTGAAGGAAATTTGAAACGTAATTGAAACATAATTGAAAAGTAATTGAAACAGAGTTGAAACATAATTCAAACACAATTCAAACATAATTGAAATATTAGTACTACCTAAAACAACACACATTCAGGAGTAACTTAATTTAAACACAGACTACTCTAAACATAACAACTCGAAGGCACAAACACAGAAATAGTGAAATGATCAGTCGTCGAAATCGTATCCCAAATTGTTATCCGAATTTCCCCCCTCATTCCTTGCCGCAATCCTATCCTCCAGATACGCCACCATATCCCTACTGATGTAGTCTGCTACCATTCTTTCCAGACCAAATGTGCTTCTTTCTTAAATCTAGCTGGTTGGAAAAGCAAAGCAGTGAGCGGTTGGACGAAGCGGTACCTGCATTTGATTTCGTCACGACTTCGCACTTGAACGTCTCCTGCTCCTAAATGCCCATAGTTGAAATACATCTGACATAGGAGACGGTCGAAGAAAGCATCGCTACTATCTTTGTTGAACTCCATGTATTGAAGTGTTTGTATTTTTTTTAAAGTAGACTCTTTGTTTCTATTATGAATATTGTATTATATGATATGATTATATAGTATAGTTACTCTTGGCAGGAGTTTTTGCGTTGGCGGGATTTTTTGGCTTAATGAGAATCGCATTCGGCGAGAGTTTTTTGGAGGGGATTAAAATTGTTGGCGCGTATTTATTGGCGGGATTTTTTGTGTTGGCGAGAGTTATTATGCCGATTGGAGTTATTGGCGGGTCCCGTTTTTATTTTATTTAATAACAATTTAATTTAAAGGAAATTGCTAAAAAAAACAACCAAAAACTACTCGGTGAAGTTGTATGATACGGCTGGAACGTGCACGAAGATGCAAACCTCCTAAGCGCATTTGACTTCGATACGACTACTAATAGAGCAATTTGTCGTCTTTGATTGTGTTTTTATTATTTATGTTTCGTAATGTTGTTATTGTCCTCATTTCTTATGTAATGCTAAGTTGTTATGTTTGAGTTTCTACTTGTTGTTCAATATTTATGTGTTTTAATTTTATTAATATATCAAATTTTGATCATTTATTTAGGATGTTTGTACATATATCAACCGACGTAACTTTTTTTTTCTCATAAAAATTAGCTTTAACTTGTTTGCATATGTATATTTTTAATTCTTTACGTTTTTTTATCTCTTATGTAACTCTTAAATATTAATAAAATATATTCTCTCATTTTGTGTTATACTAATGATATAGATATTTCAGATTTAACATATTTAATTAAGTCTTTTGGATTGAAATAGTTGATGGACTAGTGTTAACAGACTCAACTATTTAAATTGTTATTTTTAATCCCTTAGTTCTTATGCAAGCAACAATAAATGACTACTTTTGATTACCTAAAGTATTTCTTGACATTGGCCAAAGCATATTTTGGCATTGGTTGAAGCATCTATAATCATTGGCCAAAATTTTAACCCTTAATTTTGAAGTTTTGTCATCACATCTGAAGCTTACTATATTTTTATATGTGAGTCTTCTTCGGTATTACTTTAAAGAGTCTCGAAGCTTTACTTATTTTAATTTACCATAGCTAAACTGTTAAGAGAGGCATTTCGATTTCGTTTGTACTTGACTGTTAGTACATCATTAAAACCTTTGGATATTAGTTTCAAACATAAGTTCATAAAGAACGACCACAAAGGTAGAGAAATTGAAAAACTAAAAAAACTAGGTATTTGAACCCTTAGGCCATCTCTAATCGTAGGTCTCCCCGGAGACCTGGTCCAGCCCCGGAGACCTCCATTTATTTACAGATCTGCCACACAGCTTATAACCGTTGTTTTACTATTCCGGAGACTTTTAATATAAAAAATTAAATTCAAACAATTCCACTATCTTTTAACTATTCATCTCACTCTCTTTATTTCTCCCTCCATCTCACTCTCTCAATATTTACATTATCATCCTATATTTACTAATTCTATAATAAATAATTTAACATATATTGTTAATTAGTAATTGATATTAATATTTAACAAGATTATTTATTTTAAATTTATGTTATAAATTTTTGTGTTTAATTTTTATTTACAATAAAATAATATGTATTTTTTAACTATTCATTTGACTCTCTTAATTTCTCATTCTATCTCACTCTCTCAGTATTTACATTATCATCCTACATTTACTAATTCTATAATAAATAATTAAACTTATATTGTTAATTAATAATTTATATTAATATTTTTTTAATTCAATGGTGTTAAGCAAATGTCGTTTTATTCATAAATTCGAAAATTTTAACCCTTTGAAATTACTACGGGGGGTGACATTTCACTGATTGCATTAACTATAATATACAATAATTATCTTGAAAAGACCGAGAATGCTAGATTTCATTAAAACATTACACTTAAATAAAAAACATTGCATAACTAGAAATACATAAGCACATAACTTAAACCAAATGATAGATAAGCTAACCCTGAGTTAGCATTTCACACTTAGTTTTACGGAGTCGGATAGTTCATTCCATACTCAGATCTTTTCTCGAACGAATATTCCTCTCCATCACTACTTCCTTCGGGAGTTGAGTACGTTTCAACGGCGCTGGCTATTGCGTCGGCTATTTCTTTCTCCCTTTGCTGCGTCGCATGTGACACCATCTTCTGCGTAATTGTACCTTGGGATCCAATGTTTAATACATATTGGACATGCAAACGGGTCTCGTAAGCCAATGACTCAATCTGTATAGTCATTGGCTTAAGATAAGCTAACCTATTGGCGACTTCTTCGCATCCGCGTGGTCGGGGCATTAAACATCTTGGACACGATGCCTCCCTACCGTGGTTGAAAAACATTCTGCACAAAACCGCATCGACGAAACCAGGAATCTCCTCTTGCATCGTACCTCTGACGAAGATAATTGAGTAAGCTTTTTGTCAAATCAGAAATAAAGTTTTGATAGATTGGTGGAAGTTAGTGGGTGTTTTATTATATTGAAGATAATTGGTGGAAGCTTTTTGTCAAATCAGAAATAAAATTTTGATAGATTGGTGGAAGTTAGTGGGTGTTTTATTATATTGAAGATAATTGGTGGAAGGTTTTTGTCAAATCAGAAATAAATTTTTGATAGATTGGTGGAAGTTAGTGGGTGTTTTATTATATTGAAGATAATTGAGTAAGCTTTTTGTCAAATCAGAAATAAATGTTTGATAGATTGGTGGAAGTTAGTGGGTGTTTTATTATATTGAAGATAATTGATTAAGTTTTTTGTCAAATCAGAAATAAAGTTTTGATAGATTGGTGGAAGTTAGTGGGTGTTTTATTATATCTTGAATGGTATAAATACACAAGCTTGGAACCAAACTAATTCATAACATTTCAGAAACATTTATCCGAAAGGAAAATAATAGTCTCTCTCAAAAAAACCTTTTATCTTCTACCAAAAAAATGTCAAAAAATGGACTTCAAACGAAGACATAGCTCTATGCAAAGCCTATAGAAAAATTTCTGAAGATCCATGTGTAGGAGTGCAACAAACCGAAAGTCGTTTTTGGAAAAAAATCAAAGATTCAATGTATGAATATTTAGGAGATGTTGATAACAACATCAACCATGTACAACGAACTGAAGAAGGTCTTAGCAATCGTTGGAAAAAACATATTTTTCCTTCGGTTAACAAATGGAACCAAGCGATCAAGCAAGTTGAAAAAGCACCAGTTAGTGGAACTAACATAGCGGATCAAGTAAGTATTTTTATTACACATGATTTCAACATTTAGCAGTTGTTAATGTTCATGTATATATTAATATTAACTAATTTATTTATTATTTTTCATTTAGGAAATTCTCAAACTACACTTATATTCAACTCTCGCCCGTGGAAAAAAATTTCAATTCCATCATTGTTGGGAAATTTTAAAGGATTCTGTGATGTTTCAATCGACAACATCAAATTCTCAGACTTCTCAAACCAACCAGCCTCGTCCTATTGATACGGATTCCGAACAACAGTTTACGGAATCACAACCTTATTGTGATCTCGGAGTTGATACCGATCCACCCGCTACTGATATTAATAGGCCCATGGGTAGAAATCATGCTCGTCGGAATAAAAATAAACAAAAGATAAGTGATAGCGATGCATATGCGGAAAGGACTGAAGGCTTGGGTAAGATTCTAGCAATGCAAGCCGAAGCTAACGCACTCATGAAAGAGGCGAATGATCTTACACGGACTAAGATATGACATATGCAAGATACTTATAGATTAGTGGAAGAGGCGAATGATTGTAGCATCATGAATGTTGATACCACCAATATGACTCCGGGCTCGAAAAGCTTTTGGACAAAAAAAAAAGAAAAATATACGTGAACGCATCGAGCGCGCTACATATCGACCTTCATTTAACGACGGAACGGATTATGGAAATGATGGACCAAGTGGAAGTTCTGGTTTCAATAATTTCACTATGTAATTTATCGTAATTGTTTCTTTGTTATTTGTGTTTTCTTGTATTTTTATTTATTTTGCATGTGTGTTTTCAAGTTTCGGTTGCTATTTTTTCGAAAATTTATTTTCGAACAAATTAATACCACTATGTATTTGATTTTCGCAATTTATGAATTAAGTTTTTATTATAAATGAATTTGTAGAGACTATTTACAAATTTAAATTTAATTTCTAAATTTAAATATTTATTATAATTTAATTATTTATTATAAATAAAATGTTTACATTATAATTTAACTTTATTATACTATAATTAAACTTATATTTATATTATAATTTAGTTTTAATAAATTTTAATTGAATGCAAAATTAAATAAATTAAATATATTATAATTTAGTTTTATAAATGAACACAATTAACATTATCTATAAATAAATTAAATATATTATAAATTTAATTAAATCTATAAATTAAATTTAAGTTTTTATTAAAAATAAAATTTTATTTTAAAAGATTACAAAATTATTCGATACCATTTAATATCATCTATATTAACTTAACATAAAATTATATTTGATAACGTTACAACCTTAACATAGAATAAAATCTAATTAATCTACTTTATAAAATACATTTTTTAACTTCAAATAAATTTATTTCGCTTTCTCCTCTCTCCAGCTTTATTCTCTCTTTCTTCCTTCTACACTATTTTTCTCTTTCTTCAAGTCTCGAGACCGGTCTCGCCAGAGACCGTAGTCGAGCCCGAATAGTATTTTGGCCTCCCGTTTTGGAGACCGAAACCTACGATTAGAGACCGTTTTTAACTCTCAGTCTAGATCGAGACCGAGGGTTAGAGATGGCCTTATAATTCAAACGTACACATCTAGTAACCATAAAAAAGAGATTCGTTTGAGCAACAGAACCATAAACCAAATTCTTTATTAGTTCAACAAAGGTTTGCAAGTACCTAAACTAAAAAAATGAATCAAGTTATATGATCTTAAAGTAGAAATTTGGCTATAATGACTTTCAAATTTAAGATTATACTCATCATTCACTTCGTTTGCTAGAACTAAGGGATTGCTAATAAATGTTAAATATGTTAATTAATCAAGCTTTAGTTAATAAAAGATTAATGTTAAATAATTTTTTTTGAAACTTATTATTCTAAAATAAATCTAATAAAATAAGATATATATAAAAAATACATGTTTATAAAAATAAATGATGCGAAACCCGATAGAGAGAGAAAGATAAGAAAGAGGCTCGAAGAAAGTAATATTTGTTTTTCACCAAATCCATAGAAATTCTAACCTAATCGGAAATTAAGCGAGGGATTATTGTTATATCAACAAAATCTTTATCTACGATGAACGATATGTCTTTAAAATCCCCCTTAGGGGTAGCAATTTCCTTAAATCAACCAAAATAATGTGTCGAAAACCTAGCCTCAAGACCAGAACCAAAAGAAACAAATCAACACAAATCTTTACCAGATCGAAAAAATGCAACACCTAAAGAAGATTTCCCTCGTCTACCCAGCAATAATAAAAACTCATCGGATATCCATTCTCAAGACATCATACACAACCCGATATTTAACTCGTCTCCACCAAAAAATGACTTCACTAATGGCAAGGTCAATTTTAAGAGAAAAAGGTATCAAAGCTATAATATTTATTGAAATATATAAGTTTTCTCTTCAAGCTATTTCAAAATTTACTTGAGTCGCCAAATTTTCATTTTGTAGACCAAAAATTGAAGAAATCAAATTTTTCTCGCATATTTTCAAATTTATAGGACAATTTAGCTTATTTCTCTAGGATTATAAACATGTTCTTAAAGACTTGGATAATAGAAAATTTTAAAAAAAAATATAGAAACGTAATGT
The DNA here is from genome assembly GCA_036936605.1 of Limnanthes douglasii subsp. nivea. NCBI lineage: Eukaryota > Viridiplantae > Streptophyta > Magnoliopsida > Brassicales > Limnanthaceae > Limnanthes > Limnanthes douglasii. The sequence goes on along the minus strand of JAUPFV010000002.1, from coordinate 368,615,910 downwards.
ATAGTTTATAAACCAATTTTCTTAAAGACTTTAAAAATGGTCTCGTGGATTCAAACCTATGATTGAATGTCCTATAACATCTGTATGGGTCTCTTTCCGAGGCCTCTCTGAATTTATGTACAACCAAGACTCTATAACTAATATAGCTAAAACATAGGTTGTCCTTTATTGACTTGGGTCCCTATGAAAAATTAGTCAAGCTTTAATTGTTGTAAAGTTTGGCTCAACATAGACATCTCTATATCTCTGCCCCAAAGGCTCTGGGTAGGCTTTAGGGACAAAGATAGTTACTGGCATAAAATCGCATATGGTGATATGTCATTTTACTTCTCAATCCGTAATCATATAGGCCGCAAACCTTCTAACTATAAAAAAAAAGTTAGAAATAATAAAGATAAAACTACCTCAAAAGATAATCAACAAATTAAAGAAGATAATCAAGATTGTAACCAGAATCCAATTCCTTAAAAGGAAATATAGGTTCAAAAAATAAAATATTTAATTGTTTAAAACAACAAAAAAATAATAATGACTCTCCTCCTCCTATAGTAAATAGAAATACTAACTATAATGAATTAAATAAAGAATATGTTACTAAAATATCTAAAACAAAATCTATAATTCCAGAAATTAACCAAACTCGAAGCCCTCTTATTTTTGAAACCAACAAGAACAAGGTTAATAAAAATGAACAACAACAAGGAAAATATAATAATAATAATCTAAATGACCCAATTAATGAACTTGAATCCACTGGAGTTTCAAGTCGTGAAATAATTGAGGCCATACACACACCAATATTAGGTAATGTGTTTAATTATTTAAATGAAACAGAAAATCTTGAAATTGGCAAGGAATTACCTAAAAACTATATTTTAATCAGCTTACCAATATCACTAATTTTAGATAAAAAATGTATAAGTAAAAGATTTTAAAAAATCACAAAAGGTAACTAATATCAAAGGCCGTCATCTTTAAGAGATCATCAAAATCCTATAATCCAACCTCCAAATGACATTTACTGTCCTAAACTAGAATGCACATGGTATAAACAATAAATGTACAATACACATACTAAAATCAATAATCAAAGATGAAAAAACTAACTTTATTTCTCTACAAGAGAGAATAATTTCTCATGAGAGAATTGATAAAGTTTGAAAGATATTGGCTTTAATTAGGTTGTGTTAACAATACTAATAAATTTGGATCCTATTGAAAGACAATTATAAGTTTAATCATCTCATAAATCATGAGCAATTAATTCATTTGAGTGTCATCCACTATTCATTAAACAAAGAGTCCTTAGTTACAATAATATATGCAAAATGTTCCAGAATTCAAAGGCAAGTCCTTTGTGAAAACTAAAAGAAATATCTGCCATAAATAAAAATGACTTCTTGTAGGTGATTTAAATGTTATAACTAAATTCTGATGAACAGCTTTGTTTTTCAACACTTTGCTTTACAAATATTGATGAATTCAACAACATGATAATTGATTGTAAACTTGAAGAACCGTGATTTTAAGGTTCTAAGTTTACATGGCCCAACAACAACAAACGAAAACGCCTTGACATGGCATTACATAATGTTTCCTGAAGATATTTATTTGATATAAAAAGGTGAAACACATAGCCAAAACTGGCTCGGATCATACACCTTTGAGTATATCTATTTTTCAGACAACAACAAACTAAAATCCTCATTCAAATTTCTTAATATGTGGACCATTCATAATGATTTTTATAAAATTTTGAAAATAGTTGGAAAGAAAATATTAATGGTCAACCTATTAATGTCTTTGATATAAACTCAAAAGACTTAAACAAAATTTAAAGACCCAGAATAAAGAATCATTTGGAAACATATTTTGACACATTAGCCCAAATTGAGGATGCAATGAAATTTGTTGAAACATGTTATGAACAATCAAAAAGCTTAAAGATTAAAACTAAATTATCTAAATTGAGAGCTATATATATTTAAACTTACTTGCAAGAGAAGAATTGTTTTGGGAACAAAAAAGTTCAATGAATTAGTTTAAATGGGGATAGAAACACTAATTACTTTCATAATTATGTAAAAAAAGAAAAAGTCAAAACAAAATACATGAAATTAGTATTAATGGATCTTGGATTGAAGATCAATCCTTATTAGTATCTTCTCGTGAAGATCATTATAAATATATTCTCTCCTCTCCTTCTTGCCCTACTGAAATGAATAATTTGCAAGACATTATTGTTGAGATGATAACAAATCTGGATAACCAAGCTCTTCTAGCTCCTCCTCTGATGAATAATTTTTCATTGCTATCAATACACTTAATCCAAATAGTGTACATGGATTTGATGGTTTCAACGCCAGATTCTATCAATCTTGTTGGTCTATCAATCAATAAGATATGTTTATTGCTGTCATAGACTACTTTAATGGTTAAATTTCTCCCAAAGGCATATATGCTGCTACAATATGTCTTTTACCTAAAATTGAATCACCTAAGACTTGGCAAGACTTTATGCATATAAGCCTTTGCACAGTCTTCAACAGAATACTGTCCAAAATCATCAACCTAAGGTTATCAAACCTTCTATCTAAGATAATATCTGAAGTTCAAGGTGACTTAATCAAAAATGAAAACTTTCTTGAACATATACTAATCACTCATGAGCTAACTCGTGATACTGGTAAAAACAATCACAGAAAGCAATATAATACCAAAATTAGATATGGTCAAAGCCTTTGACAAAATTCATTTCAAATTTGTTCTCTAAGAAAATTCACATAACTAAAAGAGAGAGGCACTAACTCAGTTACATTCTATATAATCATCAATGGCTTACTTCATGAATACTTCAAATCATTAAATAGAGTAAGTCCTGTGATATATTATCACCCAGCCTTTTTATAATTTTTGAAGAGTTTTCGCTCACATACATCCAAAACTTATTTCATGATAAGATATATATGATAAATTAATTTAGAAGCACATTAAACATCCTTTGTCTAGTATTCATATAATCTCATCATCTTCATGAATGGCTCTTCCAATACTGTCAAGAAACTATGCACGTTTATTTATCATTATCAAACTCTATCTGATTAGTTAATAAACAAATAAAACATACATATATATCTTCCAACAAAATGCATAAACATAGAATTCAGTCTATTGAAACTATAATTGGTTTCAAGCATAGTCATCTCTATTTTATATACTTAGGAATCACAATTCACAAAAGTAACAAACCATATTTCTTTGATGAATTATGACTAAAATAAGATCCAAAATAGCACTAGAAAAATTATCATTTGGTAGAAGATTGGTTCTCATCCAATTAATTCATCTATCAATTTTAATATACTATGTTTAAAGCTATATTCTTCCAAATTCAGTTATAAATAGAATTAATTTCCTTCTCAACAAGCTCCTTCGGAAAACTACTAAAAATGATAGAAATCTAATTTAATCAAACTCTATCTGATTAGTTAATAAACAAATAAAACATACATATATATATCTTTCAATAAAATGCATAAACATAGAATTCAGTCTATTGAAACTATTACTGGTCTCAAGCATAGAATTACTGACAATTATTTCATGAATACTACTGCGAATTACTGACAATTATGATGCATGAACATGTTGAAGTTATGATGTTATGCTACATGGTATGCTATTTGTTTGATATTTTTATCGATATATATGTTTATTTTTTTTGTTCTAATATTAATGGTTGTTATTTGTTTGTAAGAACCGTGTGTATGCGATTTGTTTGATATTACAACATGGACATTGATAGGTGCGTTACATACCTGATCGTCCCTGAGGTCACTGACCATCTGGATCATTTCGAATGTCGACTCCTTTCCCTCTAGTCCCCACCACTTGTAACATCTAGGGATTATGTTTGGCCTTGGTATGTCGACGTTCATCGAAATATGTTCAATAAGAAATGGCTGCAGAGAACATAACTAACCATTAAAAAAACAGTTTCGTAACAGACATGCTGATCATAACCCACTTTACTTACAAAAAGCAGAGCAACGCATCCGATCACTCTTGTAGGCTGCCCGGCCTTAATACATTTGTCCATTGATTTGTGAAGCTTCTCCAAGATGGCTCTAGACCAGTCATAGTCGTTTATCTTTTCCAGATTCTCCACGTAGAATATTGATGTCCGGTCGACTACGTCGCCCGACACTGAAAAGAACAGTGTCGAGCATATGAAAAGTATCAGGAGCCGAGCAACATCCTTTGCTTCATCCTCCCCTCCTTCACTGACTGCTTTCTCGATCGCTTCCTTCAAAAATAAACAAAATCATACAAAGAATACAGAAATAACAATTAAAGGGGTTCCTCGAGCAGCCTCGATGTGTTCAGATTTAATTATATCCCGTCTCAGTACGTTGATTATGCTAACCAACCCCGACTTGTAGAATACTCCTGTTTTTGTCATTTTGACCTGTTAACGTTTACATAATAAGCTAGTTAGTAATACCATGGTAACTAAAACAATAAAACTAAGCAGCCAGTATATAAGTTAACTCTTCGGGACAACACTTCTCCAAGTTACTACACAAAATCCTATACCTCACTGCATTATGAAGATTGCTAGAAGTGACCGAAATCATATACTACTCCGGTAGACGTGCTGTCTGACAGGTAAACTATTAACAGACCCCGATAGATAATGCAACCCACATTGCTAGATGTATAACAAACCTACGTAAACTCACAACGGTTAGAACAGCAACCCTATAGCTACGATAGACGACGTTACATGTTCACGATTCAACCAGGCCAGGTTTAAATCGATGGCGTCGGACAGCACTACCAACACAACTATCAACTAACGTCGTCTGGTCCAACAACAGTACGAAATACCCTTACTGACTACCGGAGTATTAAACGTCGGACAACATGGACTACCAATGTAAAACAACGGATTATTCTAACTACCGAAGTATTAAACGTATTCCAGCGAAGCTTATACATCGACGCATATAACTCGAACAGAGACAATGGTAGACGGATACCTGGTTTGGTTCGAAGGCGTAACGAAGAACAGAGACAGTGGTCGACGGTTCGGTTCGACGGATACTTCTATGCAGTAGGACGCTCGCCGGCGTACGTGTTGAACGGTGGTTGCTTGAAAGATCGGAACGAAGGTTAGTTTTTACCGGTTAGTTGTCGCCAGTTTGGTTTGGTTTAAAAAAAGTCTTTTGGGTTCCCTCTCGTTTCACGTGTTTCTCTCTCCTCAAATTTAGAAATGTGAAAGTGGGGGGATTTGGAACCTAAAAGTCTGATTAGAAGGTGTAAAAAGTGGGTTTCAACCAAACAACCCCTTTTATACCCTAGAGGGTATAATTGTCCCAAATATGGCTCTAGATATTTTATGAAACTAGTCCAAAAAAGGTACCATGTTGGTATTTCATAGTTGAGTGGGTATTTAGGGGTACTTTCCTCATATTTTAAAAAGATAACTTAAATATTAGCCCGAACTAAAATTTTGGAGTCAAACCAATCACACCATAAGCTTCATCTACAATTGAAGAATATTAGCATGTAGAAAATCCCAAAATTATATATTAATGCACCAAATTTCAGTTTCAAACAAATATTGTGTTAATTCGCCATAATATAACTCATCATTATTATTAATCAATAAACAAATTCATTGAAAAAAAAGAGATTAAAATATTTTTAATATTAATTAATAAATTAAAAATAAAATTTATTTAGATAATTTTATATTATTTATTATGGATAAAACTTCAAAACAAAAAAGAATTTAATATGTATTCCCACAATTATTATATTTCAATATTTTAATTTTATATAACAATTCTACCGACATCGTTATCGTTAACTGCTTATTATCGGAAGTTAAAATAAATAATGTATAACAATAATATTAGAAAAACACAATAGATAATACAATATTATTATTATGGGTAAAAAACAATCATATAAAATAAAAGTTTAATAATAAGATAAATTAGTAAATCTGTATATCGTATCATCTAGCGTGTACTTTCTACTCGAATGCTTTACTCTCTTAAATTTTAACCATCAATATTACCTGCGGAAAAAAAAGACTACTGCTCTCACGTAGAAAAGCAAAAAATAGGACACACTCTCCAGTCGACCCAAGACATGTCGCTGTTTAAGATAGGATACCAAAAAAGTCGATATATCATAATTCCCTATCCCTCTACTATTGTGTTTTCAAACTAAAGTATTAGTTCAAGACACGCACATATTGACGGTGACTGCACCAATATCACTCACCTACTCGTGCAATGATCCAGCAGAGTTTCAAGTTGTGTCCCGTATTTTTAGATTTTGTATCATAATAATCTTTATTTTTGGTTTTTGTTTTTGGTTTCATAATAATTTGAATATTCTATGATCGTTTTTAATAAATTATTATAGCATTTTTTTAAATAAAACTTTTAAATTTAAAATAAAGATGTTCATACAGAAAGTCTAGGACATATCCGAGAAGATACAAAGATTTGTGTAGTCAGAGCTACAAAACAGCTAAAAGTACGAGAACAAATGAGATCTAATGGCTAGATCGATAATACAATGCATAAAGAAAAAAAATAAATGACATAGACTAAAAGCCACCTATCGGCATAAACTCGATCAACATAGGGTGGCAAGAGGGGAGCCAAATATTCTTGAATTCCTCTCCCGTCAGACGTGGTATATTACCGCGCCGAAACAAGTGCGCTAAATATGATGATTTCGATAAGGAGACCAATTTGACGCTTCGACAATCCAAGATTGCTAGCAGGAGGCTAGAATTGGAAATCCCAATTTAGTGTTGGCAAACATCCAAAGACTCTTTGAAAAGTTACAGTCATGGAGGAGGTGATTTATAGTTTCGGAGTCGGATAAACATAGAGGACAGACAACAGGGGTATTTATACCCCAACTCAGAAGTTTGTCTCTAGTTAAAAGCTTACCGTGGATAGCAAGCCATATAATGAAAGAGTGACGGTGAATGTTATGTTTATTCCAAACTAACCCGGCCTATACCACGGATGGGGTAAGCGTATGCATGGCGTTGTACGTGTCCTTGATGGTAAGATAGAGCTTCCGGTTTTGCGATCCAGTAGTGGACATCGGAGGATAAGATGGTTGGAAGAGGAAGATATAGAATGATGTCGTTGATTTCTTGGAGATTGGAATGCTTCCCAGCCGAGGTCGATCTGAGATTGTTGGGCCAGTTCCATTGTCCATCGTAGATGATGTCAGAAACCTTTAAGTTTTTGCTGAGCCTAGAGTCCTGAATGATGTTGGTACCATAGTGCTCAACAAGAGAAGTAGTAAGGAGCAAAGGGTCATACCAAAATGAGATATTATGACCATTACCTATAGCAACTCTGAATAATTTATTGGCTAAAAGGTGAAGACAAAGGATCTTCCTCCAGGCCCAAGACAGAGGAGCCCAAATCAAGATTCCAGAAGGATTTTTTCTTAATTTTCTCCAATTTGATCCACTCATTCCAAATGGAATAGTTTTTACAATTAATAATAGACCAAAGGTGCTTAATGACGGTCGCCTAATTCCAGATTTTGAGGTCCAGAATCCCAAGGCCGCCCTCTTTCAAGGGAGTGGTAAGATTAGACCAAGCGAATTTAGCACCATAAATTTTCATAGCTGGGCCAGACCAGAGAAATCTTTGAAGGTATAAAGGGGATAATAAAGATAGAAGACCAGTAGACTTGACCACCAAACAATACCCACTTAATAAGTTGGAGGTGACCATCATACGAGAGGTGGTTAGAGGTCCAAGAATCTATACGAGTGGTAATTTTGTGGATAAGGGGTCGACAATCAGAATAGGAGAGGCGGCCAGAGAGGAGAGGGACTCCCAGGTATCTGACAAGAAGGGAGCCTTCTCCAAAACCTAAGATAGAAGTGAGCTCCTGGCAAAGGGAGCTATTAATGCCAGAGAAGAAGATGTGGCTTTTGGAGGGATTGACTTTTAGCCCAGAGAAAGAATGGAAGTCTTCTAGACCCTCTTTGATTAGGAGGAGAAATTTAGTATCACTATGACAAAAGATCATAAGGTCATCATCAAAGCAAAGGTTGGTGATTTAAAGTTTATGATATTTCCAGTGGAAATGAAAATTAAGGTCAGAGCTTTTCTCTTTGAGGATACTGGTTAGCACTTTCATAACAAGTACAAAGAGGAATGGGGAAAACGGGTCCCCTTGTGTAAGACCTTTCCTTCCAATGAAATTTCTATGATGATATTATAAGTGGGAGATGAGATGCATTTGATAATCCAGTTGATCATCAAATCTAGGAAGTGGGAGATGAGATGCATTTGATGATCCAGTTGGGCAAGAAATAGGGCATCTTGAGCAGTAGTAACATAGGTACTAATGTCGCTATACTATTTACAATTTAGGCAAACAAGTTCATGCTGAAGAGGATTGAGCTTCGGGGTGACTAGACTTATCCTTGAGGCTGTAAAGGAGAGGTTCCAGTTATTGGCGATGATGGAGTTAAATTGGGGATGCGATTGTCACATATTTAAGAATTTGAAAGGTTTATTTTTGTGGGTGCATGGAAGACCGAGATTAAGGGTAACCGTGGTATGGTCTGAGGAGCGAATGTACCTAAAGTGAGTGAGACATCAGGAATTGATCATCCAAAAGAGAGTTAACAAGAACTCGATCAATTTTAGATAGAATGGGATGAGAAGGTTGTTTGTTGATCCAGGTGAACGAGAACCCAATGGAACGAAGATCACTGAATTCACATGATAATAACAATTGATGTTACCGCAAGGGTCCAAAAATCTGAGGAACCTAAGCTCTCCTCCGGTTTACGGATGGCATTAAAATCCCCAAGAGAAACCTAATGAGTACCCTTATCAGAGGAAGAGAGAGACATCAGATTATTCCAGAGAAGGGTATGATCTGATGCTTCATTGAATGCATAAACGGTCGTCAGCTTAAATAAAGAGGGGCGGTTATGATATTTGGTCGATCAATGAATGAATTGGGGGGATTGCGACAATCTATTAATGGTGATGACATTAGGGTTCCAAATTATCCAAATTCTTCCTAAAGGATGAGAATAATGATTGGTGATGAAATTCCAAAAAGGTACCATAGTTCTAATAATAGAGTCTACATTTTGTGATTGAACTTTGGTTTCTACGAGGACTAATAGGAAAATACTATTTCTAATAATGAAATCAATAAAATCATTTTGTCTAACAGGGTCGTTAAGACCTCTCCATTCCAAGAATCAATAGTCATAATTAAGAAGACTTATAGAGCGTCAGGTGAGGGTTCTATCGGGGGGAATATAAAAAATACCATGAGGTAGAGATCCATAATGAAAAACCTTTTTGAATGGGGAATCCACCTCTTCGCCGCTATCCACCTTCTTGACGGTATCGAGAGAAACAATGCGATACCTAATGTCCGAGTCAGATGGGATCTCAGAGGGATCAGATTCTTCCGAGGAAGAGACGATTAAACCTGATGAAAGAGGGAGTCTAAGACCTTTTTTAAAAAGGCGGGTGCTGTAACAAAAAACAACACATCTCTCACATTGGGGAGGAAGCCCTTGATACTCAATGGAGACCGAGATAAGTTTGTTTCTTATCTTGAAGGGTACCTCGGAACAAATTTTGGCTCCCGCTTTGATCAAAACACAAATACGAGCAAATCTAAGCTTTTCTTTCCTTTCCGTTTGTTATCCACATACAAGGGAGTTCCTAAGACCTAACTAATGTTACTGAATCCCTTCACCGTCCATAATTCTAATGGGAGGTTGAAGATTTTTACCCAGATTCGGACATCCGTGTGGGGGTCTTTGATAAGAGTGGATAATGGCTCCCAAAGCTGGAGAATCATCAAAAGTCCACCAAAATGTCAGAGAGCTAATTCAAGAACCCTTTTGGCCATCTCCTCGGAACCGAATTTGATAAGGAAGTAGCCTTCGGGAAGGGGTTTAAATTCCAAAAGACCGAATATTTTCCACAAAGCCTCAACATTAGCTTTGAGAAGGGAAATGTTATGAGGTTGCGAGAGAAAATAGCCCGATAGACAAGCATTCCACAAATCAGGTGGCCCATTATAGAATCATCCATGATAAAAGCATCGTCTTCAAATGAAAAGGGTTGAAGAGTAATAACAAGAGGAGATCGGTTATCATGGTGACCTACAACTGCGTTTTTGTAAGATGAGTGATTGGAAGTAGGGTTAGGGAGGGGTTTAAGTGAGTGGACTCTCGAGTTTTTTGAGGGGGTAATATTTTGGTGGGCTTGGGTTTGGGCAAGGAGAGCAAGATTTTTGTTTCTACCTTTTCGACCTTTTCCGGCATTGCCAAAATTCCTAATCAAAGAAAAGGGTTTGAGAGTAGAGATGGGCCCAAGTAAACCCTTACCTTTGGAAATAGGCGGCTTTGAAATGGTTATAATTTCTGTAGACCCGATAAAAGCTTTGGATTGACCCAAAAGAGGAAGAGTGGGCATCGCATTTAAGACCAGGTCACAAGATAAGGATGTTAGGTAATTGAAAGTACAATTATGACCCGCATCCAACCCGATAGGCCCATAAGACTTGTTAGTACTTCCAACAAAAGAATTCACTTCAAACTTAAGATTAGCAAGCTCATGAACTCTCGACGTTACCCCGTTCAGCCCTGCTGTGATGAAACCCAAAAGGGTTGGTGTCCCTTGAGAGACCGATTCAGACCGGGAGGCCCTACTGGAGTGGTCAGTCGACAATGAAGAGTGGGAACAAAGGTAGGTCTGATTCGTTTTTATCAAATAAGTAGGGAGATGGCCATAAGGCTCCAAGGATTCCTGGTGAAAGGTGGATAGAAATCTTGGCGACCTTTCAACGGCGTGAAGAATAGAGGCCGGCAACGAAGAGAAAATGATCGATGCTGAGTCAGATGTCTCTGAATCGCCTTTGAATTCTGCTATCAGATTATGATAGAGACTAGTTGATACAAGGTTGGGACCAGAGCACATGGAAGAGCTAAGGTTTGATTGGGATAAGGGGGGAGACCCATCATCAAAGTTGTATTCCACTATAGGGAGGTTCAACGACAGTAACAGCCTAGAGGGAGAGGTTCGCGATTAGAAAATGGGAAAGGTACATTGGTGAAGAATTATATGCTCTGACCAAAGCCAGATTCCATGTGGTGCCTGGCCAGAGCCAGGGTCTGCTTGGCAAACTCCTCTTACGATGCAGGGATGCTGTGAGGTGTCTGAGAAAGATGGGTGATGGGGGGTCAGGTCAGGGACTCCACCAGAGACCACCATAGCAGAAAAGGGTGTTCGGTGATCAACAAGAGCTTGGATAGGAGGGGATTTTACTTGAAGAATCAGCAAGTGGCGAACATTAGAGAAACTGCATGTCTTTCCGGTAGGCTTGGCCGGCCTGAAGGAGGAGCTACCAAACATAATGCACAAAATTTGAAGGGTATGAAGATAGCTAAGCATGTGATTTTTAGAGAGTTTAAGTGAGGTCTAACGTGAGAGAGGTAGTAAGGTTTCAAGGTGCAATTTTATACTAGTGCTGAGTTCCATAGGTTTTGAATTCCTTGACTCAGAAAGTCTAGGGATAGGGCGAGAAGACCAGAGCATATAGGTTCTGGGAAGCCTAGGGAAAGGGTAGAGATGGATTGAAGCAGGGTTTGTGGACAGTGACTTGGGAGGGCTGAGAGTTAATGAGAGATTGAAATAGGAGAATATAGCAGATATGGAGAGGAAATTAGGCTGAAGATTACCCGAAATGATACAAGAAAGCTCGGTTGGGGATTGGGTTTTAAGGATAAAAGAGATAAAAGGTTGACAGAGAGACAAAAAAGCCATGAGGTTATAGTATAGAGAAGAGTGAGTTGTGCGAAAAGGCACGGTAGGAGAGGAGGGGATGGAGAGGTGGAAAGAGAGGCTTGACCATTTCCCAAAGAGGGTGAGAAAGGGAGAACTTTAGCTTAGAAAAGAGGCTAGTCTTCGGGTACTTTCTGGTGAGAACAGGTTTGGTTTCCACATAATTGTTACTGTAGTGAAAATGCGATTTACCGCTAACTGAATCAGAAAATATAACCAAAGGAATGAAACTGAATGGTTAGATGGTTGGTTGGAGATGAACTGTCTGGTTGAGGACTGATTCTGGTTCTTTTTTGTGCTGGATGGTGCAAGTGACATACGCAGGTATAGGTTCCTTTTGGTGAAAGATGTTGATGGTTGAGGTTTTGGTTTGAAAGCGGTGATGGAGGCACTTGGCTTTGAAGACTTGGATGAGTGGAAGATGGCAAAGAGGGTGAGATTCTGAGGCCAGTTTGATGTGGGCGTGGTTAGGAGGAATGAGGTTTAAACGAATCCTTCCTGGTCACCATATACAGTAGGCTGACATGGTCTGGGGCTACGAGAGGAGAGGAAGAAAACTAGGAGGAGTAGATTATTAGGCTGGTTTTGTGAGACCAGACCATCAGAGCTATGGTGGAGGGAGCCAGGAAGGTGATTGAAGTCACCTTTTTTGTGGCTTTGGGATAATAGAGTGTTGCACAACGAGGGAGGTACCTTGGTACAAGAGGGGCATTTAGGGCTGATAAGCCACAGAGGATTTCTTCAAGAGCAGTTGGCATTGGGAGACAGAGGAGATCAACCACGAAAGGAAAGCTACATGGTAGCTAGGTGACCGTTAGCCAAGGCAGGGCGCCGGAAAGCTGAGGAAATTTAAAAAAGTGACCGTTGTTTATGTCACCGTTACAGGATTTGAGGAGAGAGCTGAATTAACTGTGATTATTTTCTATTTTAGTTTCTTTGTTTATAGCGATTTAAGTGAAATAGATTATGATTTGATGTTATATATAAAATTTATGTTTCGTAGATCGGTATATTTGATGAAGTTGATTTTAGTTTTTCTATAGAGTTATCGTTCATAATTATATTGAGAGCAATATTTTACATCGATCTAACAGATTGTCGATACATCACTCTCTAATATAAAATACCAAAAAAAGAATTATTGACCAAACTTATTATTTTTGAATAAACACGACCCATATTTTTTGGATCAGATAATTTGGTTGTGATCTGATATACAGATTTTATCTGAGTTAGAAAATAATATCATGTTTAGGATTATAATGATCAAAATATAATGATTCTAGTATATAGTATATATCATTTGTCATAGGTATTAAGATATGGTCCGTATTTTTAAGATTTCATATGATAAACATTTTTATTTTTCAGTTTTCTTCTATAATAATTTAAATATTATATGACTGTTTTTAATAAATTATTTGTAGCAATTCATATAAAATAGACCAGGATTTGATGTGTTATAATTTTTTTAGGTTTAGAAGATTTGATATTTTGTTGATGTTAATTTATCTATAAGATTGAAGTTCATTATATAGTTACAATATTGCTTCACAGTTCTTGACAAATAAAAATTTGAGAACTATCAAATATAGATACAAATACAAATACAAATTGATGACATATTGTATATATAAACACATATTAAAATATGGATCACGGAATTTCAATTAAATTTTATGTTTTAACATTCAATCTTTTTCTTTACAATGGAATTCAACATTTCTGCGACCATTTTCTCTTCGTAGGGTGTGAGACAAAAACATAATATTTTTACACAAAAAGATAATACCTATGGAATGTGTTAAAGCTTATTTGTTCGGATCAGACTATACGGTTAATTTTTTAAATTTTATATCTAAAATTGGAATAGACCTTTAATTTTTAGTTTGGTTTGATCCGATTTTAATTCTGTCGGTTTTGATCATGTTTGGTTTGGTGTCGTTTGAAAAAAGTTCCAATTATAATTCCATTTTTAATAAATGATACATAATTAAAATTTAAAAGTTAATTTTATATTTTTCAATTAGTCATTACTTAATAATTTATTTTAATATAATGTTTTTAAAATATATTAAAAAAATAATAGCTACAAATAGTTTTATTGGTTCGATTCTGTAGCGGCTCTACTATTTTTTCAGTTTTATCGGCTTTGTCTCGTATCGATTCTTTCATTTTAACAATGTTATTGTTCCAAAGCGATTTTATCGTTGTAGTACTTTATTAAGTCTCAATTTTTAAAAATGAAACCGCAAACAGAACAGTTCAAGTTTAGTATGGTTCTCGGTTTGGTTCTTAAATATTTAGTTTCGGCCCGATTCTCAGTATCCAACAAATTTTTATTTATAAAATTTGTTTCTTGAAATTAAAAATTAAAATTTAATTTAACAAAACTAGATTCATTCCATGGACCATGCAAATGTGCCACGATGGATTTGATTTATTATAAGTTATAATTGTTTAAATTTGAGTTGGTTCCTGACCAAAATATTAGAATGATTATCAGATTTATAATATAGGCGACTAATGTAAATCACTCTTAACGTACATCACTCTTTCAATCTTGAATGACTATAAAGTAAAAAATCATTCAACTTAATCATTCAATAAACAATCTAATATATGACTTATTTTTTTGGTTGCATGCATCAAACTGAGCCAAAAAATAAATTTCTCTTAGATTGTATCTTTACTTAAGTAAATTTGAAATTTGTGTGCGAACATATGATATTGTTTTGCAAGTGAAAGAAGTAATATAACAATACTATTATATTTTATCTGGAACAAGTAGCAAATTCTGAATTATAAATTCCATATCGTGGAAGTGAAAGAAGTAATATAATAATATTTTAATATTTTATCCGGAACTAGTAGCAAACCCTAAATTATAAGTCTATATTGTTGTTATTATAATGAATTACAACATTATGTGCTAGATATTCCTACTGATCCAATTTTTAAGGATATTTATACCCGTGGTGATTTATTTCAAACAATGGTGACAACAGAGAAAGATGAAGTGTATTCACTAATAGATAAACTTGTACGTATTGTAAACTTGTACGTATTGTCTTGACACTTCCTACATCTACTCCAACATCCGAGAGAGATTTTTTAGATATAAAAATAATACAAACAAGTCCTCGTAATCGAATAAAAGATGGATTTTTAAGAGATTACTTGTTAATGTATATAGAAAAATAGATTGCAGAGTCAGCAAGCTCCGATGAGATCATAGCAATATTTTATATTATTAAAGAAAGATGAGCATATCTTAAAGAACGTGGTATGTTTTTTGAATTTTATTATTTTGAGTGAATTCCACTTGTTGATGTTATCCTATTTTAATGTACGTATAGTGTTTTGCGGCTTGTACTTATATCTACACTTTGTGGGTTAAAAATTGAATCATTAATATAAAAAATACAACTTTTTTGTCCCAGTATACCGTAATCCTAATTCCGCTCCTCTTTAATAACTATATTTATATTTTAGGTAATCTATCAATAACCATCCAACATCAAAACTATTTATCTATAACTACCTAATGTTTGATAATGTATGGATAATCACCTGGTTTTAGAAATTAAGTACCGACAATAACCTAACTTTATGTTAATACCAATATACCTCTTAACTTTTTTCTCTCTTTTGGTTTTTGTTTTTTTGAATCTCAAATCTTTCAAACCATAGATCGGAGTTTTTTGAAGATATCACCGGTTTATTTTTACGATAAATTTTTTAGATCCATAAATATATTTTTTAGATTTTTTAAGATTGTGTGATTACGTGTAATTGGTTTGTGAAATGAGTATGGAAAGTGTAACTATATTCAGTTACATAATTACATGTACACGCGTTGTGAAAACAATAATAAAATAGTTGCGTAAATATGAGTTTGGTTTCTAAATAAGTCTCATTGTGTGAAAAAACAAAATACAATATATTTTTGTGAAATTAAGGGTTAATTAGATGCGAAATAACTAAAATTTTATAGTTGCTAAAACATGTGAAATTTTATGTTGAAAAGTCTTGTTTTTTTAGAAAGGATTGTGTTCCGGTTTCGAAGATACGTGTAATTGGGATGTAAAATTAGTCACCAAAAAAATCACCAAAAAAAATGAATCATTGATTTTTGTTTGTTCGTCTATTAGAAAATATAAATATGTGTGTTTTTGAAATTTTAATTTGAGTTAAGATTTGAATTTTTAATTTGAGTTAGGATTTGAAAGATATGAAATTTTGAAAGTTAAAAATTACTAATTGCTAAATGGGTACGTGTTTTATGTCTTCATCGATATTATTAGAAATATTTATGTTGCAAATGGTTATCGAAAAACTTGAAACTTGATAAATATTGATATTTAAAAAAATCGAATGATTATCGATAACTTAATTTTATATTTTGTTTAAATATTTATGTTACGAGTTAAACTAACCATCTAAAATTATTTGAACATCACATTAGATTGATGAAGACTTCTCTCTCAAGAAAAGCCCAAGAAAAGAGTTGGTTTCTTGATCTCTAAGAAACCTTCTTCTCTCCTTCTTTTCTTCTTCTATTGGATCTGTGTTTGTTTATAGGTTGAGTTAGGGGCTGATTCCGATTGGCTGTTGCTGGTTATTTGTCGGTAGGCTCTGCCTTCTCAGGCTGGGCCTGTGTTTTGAGTTGAATGGCAGTCATTAATAATGCAAGTGACTTCCCTCCGTTGAGTAAAAAGGATGGTGTGAGTTTCTCTCTGGATTCGAAAGTGGCCTCCATGGATAAGTTGTTCACTGATGTCGTCAGAAACAAGGAAGAAAATGCTGGTCCTCATCCTGATAGTGTGAAGTTGAATGATGATCACAATGTGATTCGGTTTTCTAGGCAGGTGATGTCTGATTTGAGTTCGAAATCAAGGTCTACTCTTATAGTTAAATTTGGTGAGGGCATTCCCAAGAGGCAGGCTTTTCAAGCCTTTCTTGATTCATTCAAGTTTAAGGGGGCCTTTACTTATGTAACCATTGACTCAAGGCAGATTCTTGTGGAGTTCTTGGTTTTGGAAGATGCTAGTAGACTATGGGTGAGAAGGTTTTGGAAGGTCGATGGAAAGATAATGAGAGTTGTGAAATGGTGCCCTTAAAGTACTAGGAATTTTGAGAGCCCTGTGACTTTACTGTGGGTAAGGTTTGAGAGGTTGCAGGAATTTATGTATCACAGAACTGTTATACATGAATTGGCTTCTACTCTAGGGCTGGTTCATCAAGTGGAGGTCCCATACGCAAACAGAGCTAATGTTAATGCATGCTATGCTTTAATCGAAATCGATGTTTCAAGGCTCTTAAAGAGGAAGCTAAGGGTTGAGTTTGGTGAAGGTATGGGGTTTTGGATAGGTGTCAGTTATAAGAATGCACCCAGTTATTGCCAGTCCTGTCATCATCTTGGACATGACTCTGAGAAATGTAAAAAAAATAAAGAAATGGGTTCTAAGAATGATCAACAAAGTAATGATATTATTGCTAAAAAGATGGATCAACCTGAGTTGTTACATGACAAAGTTCTTGCTCCTATATCTACCAAGGTTCAATCTTTCGCACAAGTGTACAGAAGGAAACTTAAATCTATAGTAACTACTAAAGACAGACCAATTGTTTCCTGTCCCTCAACTAGCGTGGTGAGTCCGATAAAAGAGAGAAACGTCTCCAAAAATGACCCTGACCTCATTAGCGCGCTCCAGAACTTAGAGGAGGAGGATATCTCTCAGGATAAGAATCTGATTGCTTCTCCTCGTGGAGGAAATGCTGGCAGCTACAATCCGTCTCCAAGGGGAAGTTCAAATGACCCTGAGAATGATTTTGAGACTGTCATATCCAGGAAGATCAAATCTGCAATCAAACACAGCAATTCAAAGAGGTTGTCTATTAACTATCTTAAAAAGAGAGAAAAGGTACACAAAAGATCATTCTCTGATAATGATTAAAGTTATCAGTTGGAATGCTCGAGGTATTCATAATAATCCTACAATTGCTAGGCTAAAATTTATTATTAAAAATGAAAATGTTAAGTTGATTACTATTCAGGAGCCTATGGCCAGTAATGATAAGGTTGAGTTGATTGCTAAGAGGCTTGGTTTTGATAACTGTATGGTTAATACTTCTAACAAAGTGTGGTTGTTTTGGTCTAATGACATTAATGTTACTATTATTGATGATTTGGATCAGTTTTTACATGTTAAAATCAACTATGCATCATTCAATTGCTATTTAACTTCTGTCTATGCTAAGAATCTGAGAATGCAGAGAAAGATTCTTTGGAGTCAGCTTAATAATGTTACTTGTGATTTGCCTTGGATCCTGGCTGGAGACTTCAATACCACCACGTGCCCTGATGATCAGCTTAATTGCAAGCAATTTGATGGAGCTAGTGCCGAGGAGTTTAATGATTTCATTAGGCACTGTAAGTTGGAGGTGCATGGCCACAGTGGATCTCGTTATACCCGGAGCAACAGAAATGTTTGGAAGAGATTAGACTGGGTGTTAGTAAATCAAACTATGCTTAAGGATTTAAGTGTCCAGGTTTGTCACATGGTCAGAACTTGTTCTGACCATGCCCCTCTTTTAATCACTATTAACAAAGTCTCTAGCATTAATTCTCATTCAAAGAAGAGTTCTTTTAAATTTATCAATGCTTGGACAAACCATCCTGACTTCATGAATTGTGTTAGTCAGAATTGGTCCAAGCATTGTAATGGTGAGGATAACACCAAATTTTGGTACAAGCTTAAAAGATTGAAGAAGCATTTAAAAAATTGGAATTTTACAATTTTTGGAAACATTTTTAATAAGGTTAAAGATGCTATTACTGAAGTTGAGAATTGTGAGCTTATTCACCATCATGTAAATGATAACAATTCTAAATCTAAGCTCTCTAAATCTAATAGTATTCTGATTCTTGCATTGAAAGATGAGGAATGTTTTTGGAAGCAGAAATGTTTCAATTCTTGGCTTAATAATTGTGATGGGAATACAAAACTTTATCACAGTTATGTAGCCAAGAAAATAAAGAAGAATTTTATAACTGGTATTAAAGATAAAGATAGATGGCTTACTGATCAATGTGAAATTGCCTCTTCTGCTGTGTGTCATTTCGAAATGTCTTTATCCAATGTTCCTGATAACAGTGACACTGTTAATGATCATGATTCTATTCTAATTAACATTCCTAAGATTGTCTTGGACAGGGATAATGCTGAGATTATTAAGCCTACTTTTAAGGATGAAGTCAGATCAATCATTTATGATATGAAGAAGGACAGTGCCCCTGGCACTGATGGGTTTAATACATTTTTTCTTAAGTATTTGGAATATAATTAGTGATGATCTTTGTAAAGCATTGAATGCCTACCTTGCTGGCAGTGATATCCCAAAGGGTGTATTTGCCACTGGGATTGTGCTTGTTCCTAAAGTTGCAAATCCTATTACCTGGAGCAATTATAGACCGTTAAGTATGTGCACTATTATGAATAGATTAATCTCTGCCCTTATTAATAGGAGAATATCTCATATTTTACCTAATATCATCTCTAGGGGGCAGAGTGCATTTGTTAAGGAAAGATTAGTTCATGATAACATTTTAATTATAAAGGAAATGCTTCACAACATAAACAGGAAGCCTTCTAAAGGAAATATTATCTTACAGCTTGATATGACAAAGGCGTTTGACAGAATGTCTCACACCTTTGTCATTAATATTTTAAATCGTTTTGGGTTTTCTGAGGATATTGTTTCTTTGATTTCCAGGTTGATTACTAATGTCATGATTTCTGTCTTACTTAATGGGACTTGTTCTGGTTATTTTCCTCAAATGACTGGTCTTAGACAGGGAGATCCTTTATCTCCTTGTCTTTTTATTTTGGCCCAGGAGGCTCTTTTAAGAGGGTTGGAAAATCTTTATGAGACTAATAATAAAATGCAGTATTATTTAAAATCTGGATATATCTTACCTTCTCTTGCTTTTGCAGATGATATTATCATCTTTACTAACAGTGCTCCCTCTTCGATCAAAAGTCTGTGTCACATGCTTAACAAATACCAGCAAGAGTCAGGACAGTTGATTAATAAAGACAAGACTAAAGTTATCACCTCACCTAGATGTTCAAGTGTCAACTCTGCTAGAATCAACGATGCCATGGGGTTTAAAACTGAGAATGCTCCTTTCTGTTACCTGGGAATCACTATAGCTGCAAATAATAAAGGAAAGCATTACACACCCCTTTTAGCTAAAATTTATAACAAGATTAATGATTGGGATTTGAAGAACCTGTCTTATAGTGGCAGATTGTCACTTATAAGACATGTTCTTCATCCCATTATTGCTTTTTGGATGCAAAATAGTATAGTTCCTAAAAACATTTTGAACAAAATTGAGCTCTGCTTTAATAAATTTCTTTGGAGACCCAAATTTAATGAGAATGCTATTCATTGGGCTGGGTGGAGGAATCTGTGCAAGCCCTTTGAAGAGGGGGTTTGAATATTAAACTTTTGTCTGATATTCAGCTCACTTATGCCTATAAGCTTTGGTTCTTATTTAGAAAAGGGAATTCTCTATGGTCTGACCTTATTTCTAAAACTTACTGTTTGAATAAGCACCCTTTTATTGCTAAATGTAGTGTTAATGATTCTGTGGTTTGGAAGGGTCTATGTTCTGTCAGAGAGAGAGCTGATCCTTTTATTCATTGGAAGGTTGGTCGTGGAGAGGTTGATTTTTGGAGAGACTCCTGGCATAAGATGACTCCTATTGTTAATGATCAAAACTTTTGGTTTCTTCCAGCTAAAGTAAATACGTTTTGGAAAGATGGCAGTTGGGATTCCAGTCTTACATCATTCCTTTCTCATGATAGATATCAGCATATAAGCTGTGTCAAAATCAATCATGAGGTGGATGACTGTATAGAGTGGAGTTTTTCAAAAGATAAAAACTTTAGTACTAAAAAGACTCGGGAAAATATCAGAGAGAAAAGTAACAGATCCTTCTTTTTAAAAAATTTTTGGCACAGTTTCATTCCTACTAAATTTTCTTTTCTTAGCTGGAAGATTCTAAATAATTTTGTCCCTGTTGACAGTGTTCTCTCCAAAAAGCATTTTCATATTGTTTCTAAGTGTCAGTTCTGCTGCAGTTGTGAAGATATAACTCATCTCTTCATCAATTGCAGTTATGCTTGGTCATTATGGAATTACTATGGTATAATGTTCAGGGTGCCTGTTAAGAGGTTTATGAGTCTGAGGCATATGTTTCTTGTGTGGTTTAGGTCTACTTGCAGCAAATTTCATGTTACACATATTGTCCCTCAACTTATAGTTTGGACAGTATGGTATAACAGAAATCACTGTAAGGTAGACAAGCCAGTGGATAGCTTTTATAGTGCTGTTATCAGAATAAATAGGTTCATTCTAAGTATTGACTCTAATCTCAAGTCTAAGCACTGGGTTCATGTGGTCGATGCAGGAGCTAAGATTGGGGTCCTATCTATATGCAAGAGAAAGATATCTTACCTGAAGTGGAGAATGCCTGCCTCTGGTAGACTCAAAATCAACTCTGATGGTGCCTGTAGCTTCAATGGAGAGGCGTCTGGTGGTTTTATCGTCCGTGATGACCAGAGGAACTGCATTGAAGGGGCTGGCTTCTTGTTTGGTAATATTAGCCCTCTCCTAGCTGAGAGGAGAGCGCTAATGGAGGTCCTTCTGCACTGTCACAGAAAAGGATGGAGGAATGTCGACTTGGAGTCGGATTGCTTGACGCTGGTGAGCAGTTTATCTTCTGGTGGGGCTGTTGAGTGTTCTTACGAGAAGATTTGCAGAGCATTGTTGCTCCCTTCCATGAGCCTTAGCCACATTTCCAGATCGGAAAATGTGGCGGCCGATTGGATCTCAAAGTGGATCCTGGATGAAAGAAGTAATCGATCCTTTGCCGGTCACGACATTCCCAACCCCCTCCTTGCTATCGTCGTTCTCGAAAGCTTAGGAGTTGGGTACATCGACTCGGGCTAGATTCTGGGGTTTATCGAAGAATTGAAGCTTTGATTGGTAGCTTGATTTGGTGGTGGAGGCGATTTCGAAGCTCGATTTTATGGTTTGGGAACGATTGAAGGCTAGGGTTTGTGTTTCTCTGCTATTTGGGGGCTGTGGTTCGAGTTTGTGAAAGAGAGAAGTCTTAGTGGTGTAGGAATTAGGGTTTCTAATTCTGTTTTCGTGGTTTATGTTTTTTGGGCCAGTTATTTGGCCTTCTTAGCTTATGGGCCTGTTTTTTTGTGTGTGAAGGCCTTGTAGTTGTGGGTCTCTTGTATTTGGATTCAGTTCTTATCCATTAATAAATCGGAAATTTTGCTTAAAAAAAACATCTAAAATTATTTTATTTTATCTTTTAAATGAAATAATAGAATTTTAAACATTAAAAAGAATTATTATAAAAAAAATATGTGAATGAATAAAAATATGAAACTACATATATAATATATGAAACTAACTATTTCCTTTTCGTTTTTTTCTATAAAAACCACAAAACAATATAAGATTAATCTTGTCTTTTCTCGATCGTTTTATAAAAATTATGTTTTGATAGAAATTAACTTATATCGATAAATATTAAAAACTTCAAAATTTATTTGTTACTTTTGTTAACACGAATCGAAGCGGCCGAATTTATGACTTTAATTTTGATCAAAACTAAATTATGCCTTACCAATTACTAAGGAGAATTGAATTGAACCGACCAGTAAAAACTTATCATCTAATCTGATAGAACTAGTTGGAGGGACCACCGTAAATAATACTAGAGGATCACCTTTGTCGTCGATAGCGAAAATTGTAACCATGCGCCAAACAGCTACTGTCTCTCGACAAAGAGAATATCTCTATTCCTTTTTTCTTGTTTACTCGACAATAGCTGAATTCATAACTATCGAAAAAAGCAATGTTTGAATACCAGTATACTAAGTGGAATATTTTTGTTTAAAATTTTAGTAAAAATGACTAGATGATTATATGTAATAAAAAGTTATAGGTTTATTTATTTATTTTTAAAATATATTTTTTATAAATTAGAAAAATGTAACTTAAAATTGTTAGCTTTTTTTAAATGTTATTTTAAATCAAGTTAAAAATATTTTCTATGTTCATTCTTTTAAAATTAAATTAAATTGTAATTTTCACGATTTGAAAAAATGAATTTGAAAATCCTGATGCTGAAAACTCTAATAATTTTTGGAGTTTTTTTCTTCTTCCGAGGAACTCTCATCCTCCTATCATAAGTGAAACCTTCAAATCTCTTTCTCGTGAAGAAATTGAAGAGTCTGATCTTCAGGTGCAACAAATCAAGAACCAACATAAATGATCAAGTCATAAAGCAAAATTGATTACACGACAATGGGTTTTACTGTTTCTTTTGAAATCGAAGACATCTCAAACAGTTTTGAAGAAATCATTTTCGATACAGTGAAATTGAACATTATTTCTTCATATTAGCAACTTGTATTCAAGGTTTACCTCAAATAATCAAACCTGAAAAATAGGGAAACTAGGGTTTCAATCGATATCGAAGAACTTCAAAATCCGTCTTCAAAAGAAAATGGCTAATCAGATCATCATTCAATATTAAAGAAACCATATTCCGGATAGTAAAATTGAAGATTATTTCCTTCACATCTGCAATTTTTATTCAAGATCTACCTCAAAGAATCAAGACTGAAGAAGAGGAGATTTAGGGTTCCGCCTGTCATCGATACAAAAGCAATTCAAAGAAGTAGTTATCGAGAGTTTAAAGTTATTAACAACATTAGCAACTCCCCATAGCAAACTCATATAAGAATCAAAAACCAAATGCTCATAATCTGGGTAGGGAAACAGTTCTATTCATATTGACTAACATAATAGAGGAAAATGATAAAACAACAACATCACCAATTCCTATAAAGAGAAAGCAGCAGTCTCATAAACAGAGCCTAGAGGAAGAAAGCATTTCACCAAGAGACACATCCATGCAGGGAAAAACTCATAAGAATGAATAAAAAATGGTTCATTCTTTACAAGAATATGATGGACATTTTCCCGCTCCCAAGACAAACTCATTCACATAATAAAAAGGGGCTAATCAACATCAACAAAATAAAAGCTAGTCGTACATGGAAGCAGTCAAGCCTAAAATCACCAAGAAAGAGACCATTCACAAACAAACTTGTACTTCAACTAAGAAAGGGGCATAAAGCCTTTCACTTCACACAAAAATATTAGTCTATTCTACTCAAAAATACTAAGTTTACATTAATAGGAAAATTTTCCTTAGGTAGGCCATCAATGCACATAATCTACTCATCTATAAAAAAATTACACCTAGTTGGGGACTTTAGCCTAACTATTTGGGACCATAGACATATATTCATAGAACTTGACCTAATAGAAGACTTTTAGTATCTAATGGAAAATAAATATTTGGCCAATTAGCCAACATTCCACGAGACTTCTAAAGTGGGAGCCTAACTTTAACCCCAAGAAAGATCCCATGTAAATCATGCGTGTAATTCCCCAAAAATTCATGAATTCTTATATAATAAATATACTATAAACACAATAGCAAAAACTTAAGAAAACCCATTAAATGTTTGGATACCTAGTAGAATATAGCTAAATATAATTATTGTCATACTTGGATTTATTGGATGTATCCAAGACTCTCAGTGAAATTGTTTGGATAGATTTTGAAGATAAAGATGGATCTTGGATGGACATTATATATGATAACAAACCATTAGATTGTTTAGACTGCTTCCACCTTGGTCACAACAGTTATCAATGTAATAAAAGTAAAACACCTACTGAACATATAGCAGATTTACAAGAATTGAACAACAAAGCAAATCTAGAGAAGGAAAAAAGATTAGTTACCTAAACAATTAACTAAAACATGAGCTCATAAACTAAAATCTATAATAATTAGTGAGCTAAAGGATGATAACACAAAATCTATCCAAAATAATAGTAGTAATAAACAACTCATTAATGAGGAGTATATAGGATTACAAGAAAACAAAACCCCAGTGACAATGAACTCATTATTAATTAAGGAAATAAACTATGAAATTATTGAAGCTCTCTACACTCAATAGAGCTTGGAAATAGATTCTACACCCTCAATAATTCATTTGATGAAGATCATATTGAAAAATATTCAAAACCTACCCTGACTAGTACTCTATAAGTGTCACCAACACATAAACATATTGAAAAAGACCAGGACTTTAACAAAATTATAAACAAGAAAGAAATCAAGGAAAAAATTTAGCTTAAAAAATTGCTAATGGCCTCCAAAAGGTAAACAACTCAACACACCTCTAACTTAAATGACAATTAAAATATTAAACTAGAATGTTAGAGGTGTTGGTAACAAAAATACAATTAGGAAAATATTGAAATAAATTATTAGAACTAAGAAAATAAACTTTATGACCTTATAGGAGCCTATGATTGCTGATAATATGCTAAATCATATCATAAAAACCCTTGGTGTCCATCAAGGAACTTCAAAATTGAATAATGAAATATGGATTATCTGGAAGGATACTTTTATAGTGGATGTTATCTGTAATAATGAATAGCTCATCCACTTAAATGTTCATTCTTCAACTAGTACCTAGAAGAATGTGGAGTAATTACTCAATTACAATAATGGTTTCACCCATCATGAATGAAGTATTTGAATGATAAAACTATATGCTTAAGGATATTGTAAGAAGTATGATTAGTAATTTGACTATTCCACTATTATTATGCGGTGAGACCAAAATATAAATTGCATATATTTCTAATATAATTCTTAAAAGTAACCATTAAGATCCCGCATAAAATTTAGATTGGTAACAAGGCTAGCTTAAAGTATATGCATGTTTGGGGATGTTCATCTAAAATGTAGCATTATAAGCCGAATGAAAAGAAATTGGATATGAAGACAGTTATGTGTTATTTCATTGGATATTCAAAGTAATCAAGGGATTTTAAGTTTTATGATATTGATTGTAAAAGTATACTTGAGACACAAAATATAAGGTTCTTTAAAGATGTGGAGTTTGGGGAAAAGAATTTAGGAACAAATTTTCCATTTGAGGAATAATCCTTAAAGATTTATATAAGTTTTAAATGAGATACTCATATGTCAAATGATTGTTTCAATGATAGTCATTTTAGTTCTATTAGAACATGAAGATAACTGAGATGATATTTATCTGTCACATGTAAAACAAAAAAAAATTCTTTAAATATATGGAGTCTGTAGAAATACTTTATGAACAAATATTCATTTTGAGGAATAGTCCATAGAGATCCATAAAAATTCTAAAGAAAATACTTATGTATTAGATGATTTGGTTTTAATGTAAATCATTCAGTCTAGTTAGAACATTAAAAACAGTAAAGATGATATTTGTACTTCCTCAAGAAGTGCAAACTGAAGAAATAATACCCTTAAAAGGCCCACTAAAAAAATAAGAATATTATATATTCGGATTATATAATGTATTTTTAAGAACATAAAAAATCCATATGAAACAATGGTAAACGATCCACCGTATTTTTGTCAAACTATAAAAAATTATGATGTGTAGTTATAAATTAGCGTTATAAAAGAATAATATAAATCAACACAAGATAACGCAGTTTGAGGGCATGCCCCACTACCTGAATGGGATAAGTCGATTAGTTGTAAGTGGACTTACAAAACTAAATAGGATTATAAAAGTAATATGAAGAGACATAAAACACTACTTGTGGTAAAAACTTATATTGAACATGAAAATATTTAACTTTTAATAAAACTTATATATATATATATATATATTCACTTTTACCTAAATCTTCAATAAATGGATGCTAATATTTTTTTAATATTGACTAAGGAAATAATATATATGGAGCAGCTTGAGAACTTTCTAATTCATGATTCAAAGTTAATGGTTTACAAACTTTAAAAAATCAATTTATTGGTTCAAATAATATTTTCGACAGTGGTAACATAAGTTCCTTTAAATATAGTATCCTTTGATTTTATGATTAAATTAGTTGAGGTTATGTGTATCAAAACATTATTGGAAGTAAGTTCGTATTTTAGTCCATTATGTGACGACATACTGCTAGTCACAAACAAAAAGAAATTATTACATACTACAAAAGATTTCAGTCGGATAAATTTGATATTAAAAGTCTGAATGAATGATGTGACTTTTGTATACGAATCTAGATTCATTGGGGTCATTCATGTGGTATATTTGGATTTTCACAAAAAAAAACATGTATAAAAGTATGTAGCAGCATTACACAATGAAATATATGAAACCCTTGAATAATTCTGTTACATAAGTATACAAATTACGTTTAAATCAATGTTTTGAAGAAAAAAAATTGAGATTGAGAAAATGCAAAAAAACAATTATATACTTCTGCAATTATGAGCTTA
Source organism: Limnanthes douglasii subsp. nivea (assembly GCA_036936605.1). Classification (NCBI taxonomy): domain Eukaryota; kingdom Viridiplantae; phylum Streptophyta; class Magnoliopsida; order Brassicales; family Limnanthaceae; genus Limnanthes; species Limnanthes douglasii. The sequence goes on along the minus strand of JAUPFV010000002.1, from coordinate 368,588,550 downwards.
AAATGTGTGCTCAAGTTTGTAAAATGACATAAATTATCCTTGTCGTCATGCTGTTGGAAAGGTATATAAGTAATCTATGGATTGGGAAATATTAAAAATAATTTCTAGTATTTGCGGTAAAAAAATGATACATGTTAACATATAATAAGTCATGTAATTTAAAGATCATTTGGTATTCTAACTCAGATTTTGGTTGGTCGTATGGATACATTTTGAAGCACCTTAGACAATATGTTCTTGTAAGTTTGAGTTACAACATCATGGAAACGTATAAATCACACATTAGTTGCATCATTTAGTGCAAAAAATAAATTTGTTGCATGATTTGAGGCGTCCAACCAAACACCATGGTTGCAGAATTATGTCACTAGACTACGCATTATTAAAAGGATAAATAATCGAGTGAAGCTATATTTGACGACAATTTTATTGTATAATATTCAAAAGATAACATGAACTCAACTCAATTAATTCCAAACACATATATGTATACATCAAGTTCATGTATGTTATAAATAGAGTACAAAATTTTCAAATTAACAGAGATCACGTCATGATAAACTCCATGGTGGTTAATCATCTTACTAAGACAGTTATACTATATCCCAAAATATTTTATACATTTACTTCTATACACTTCAATTTTGGTTGCAAAAACATATATACTAAGTATGTATATATAAGTTTTATTGACTGTTATTTCTCATTAAGTAGACCTATACCTAGGTTAAGGTCATTAAGAGTAGATACATGTGATTACATTACATATTACTTTTATAATACACACCATAATATATATTATGTCATTGATTACTAGCAATAAAGTGATTATTATTGCGTGTATTTGCGTATATTAAAGAAATAAAGATGTTTTTAGTTATTTTTTGTTAATTGTATGTACATAATTGTTCGCTTTATATATATATATATATGCATTATATAATAGCATATGATGATAGAAGTGAGAGTTTGTTGGAACTTATCTATTATGATAGATCGTCATATGCATAATTACGCATTGGCTATTATTAATAGCAATCTAATTAATAAGCATCGCATAAATAAGCATCTGACTAATAAATGTGTTAGGTATACATTAAAAGTGACTATTTCAACTCAAGTGAATACTTAAAGTCCGAAGAATCGAGTAAGTCAGGGCTTAAGAGAATCTATAGTTGTTTATATATATAGTTGGATGTTCATCCAAAGACTTATATGTAGAAACGTCTCCTCAAAACTAAAAAAGAACTTAACTGAAGACTAGTGGTAATCTTAATATTGGATTCAGAAGGTGCAGGATTGTTGCCGAAGGCTTTAGAATATACCTAATATTTTCTGAAAGAAATGAGTTTAGTAAATATGTTAAAGAATATTATATTGATGAATTGATATCAAGCGTTTATCTTGTAGTCGTTGATCAAAGTATGCTTGAAATTGGAATATGATAGTACATTGATACATTGTTAGGCATCAAAATATGATGAGCTATAAACGCAACTGAGTAATCTAGGGAAGATTCGCAAGCTAAAGATGAAGATCCAACTGACGCCATTGATCTTTCTTATGTTATGTTGTGTAAATGCAGGTAAATTCTTTTTAATTTAACTGAACTGAATTTCTTTTAAAAAAACTCTGTTCACTTCATTTAAAAAAAAATATCTTTCTTTTTTCTTCAGATGCTTACTGTGTTTTTAGAGATGGTAGACCTGAATAGGTTTATCAAGCTTCGATTGACTATGCTTGTCAATTCAGAGCCCATTGTGACGCGATCAAATCCGATGGTGTGTGCTTTCAACCGAACAATATCCAAAGTCTATGCGACTACGCAGTCAACAGTTATTACGAGTATAAAGCTATAGTTGGGGCTATTTGTGATTTTTCTGGAGCTGCTACTTTTGTTGATGACTTTCCTAAAAGTAATAATTGACTAATTAATATTTTATGATGATTATTGATTATTATTTATTTTTGATGATTTTTGTTTGGTTTCAGGTGTAGCAAGCGGCAGTGTCTTTTCTGCTATGGTACCTATTCCTCCGACGGTTCCTATAGACGGCCTACTTATAGGAAGCGGTTCGGTTCGGTCTTCACAAATTTCCGGTATCTTGGTTCGGTTTACGATTGTAGGCTTAGTTTTCTTGATGTGAGGTTAGTTTTGTTGGTGTATGAAAGTGTTATGTTTTTTTACTGTCCGATATAACTACTTTCCAAACTCTTTGATGTATTGTACTCGAGTACATGTCCACTCAACGGTGGACGAAGGTTGCTGAGATTAAACTGGCTTGTCACATGTGCATGGTTCATTTTCGTTATTATAAATAAATGTTATAAATGTATTATATGTCACATGTGCCATAAAAAAATACTTTGACAAACAAAACATAAATACTTTTCTTGCTTTTAACAAGGATTATAAATTAAGATAGAAAACAAAATATTTTAACCACTACATGAACAATATTAATAATAATATGTAGCAACAATTAGATATCTATTTATTTATTATTATTATTATTATTATTATTATTATATTCAAAATATTTTATACCATGACAGTTCCAAAAGGATAAAAGAATTTAAAATTTAAAATTTTATATTTAAAAAAATAAATATATTTTTAAGTAATGAGAAGAAAAAAATTATTTTTAATTTTAAACAAAATAGATATAAATATATTATAAATTATTATTTTTTTATTTAAAACGAAAATAATTAAAATAATACCAAACCTTAAAAATTATAATAAATGAATATAATTTTAATTATAAACACAATTTTATTTAAAATCACACTAATTTTAAAACAAATACAATATATTTAACATTAAAAATTAAAATTAAAACTGAATTTAATATTAAAAAGCTAGTCCACTATTCACGTACAATTTATTATGTTTTTAAATCTCTTGCCGCTAATTATGGAATGAGAACACATTTTAAGAAAGGGCCAGGCTAGAAATAATACACATTTTTATAGATTTAGAACCGCTAGATCTTATACCTAATTGATAGATCTCGCACCTAAATTTTGACCATTTTACCCTTTTCAGAAAACCTAGCTATAAAAGCGTTTGATAGATCTCTCACCACTTTTTTCCTCTCTTTCTCTCTCTCTCTCTAGAAACCTCTCAAGCACCCGTGGGACCCATTTCTGAAATTCGATTTTTGAAGAATCTAAACTGAAGAAAACGTAAAGGTAAACGATACGAACATCATGGTGTAATTTGTTTTTGATTTCATTCGGTATAAACTGTCGAATCTAGGTTTTTTAGTTTTTGTGGTTTCGATTTCAAAAGTTGGATATTTGTATGATTTTAGGTGTTGTTTTGTTAGATTAGTGTTATATTGTTGTTAGTATTGCTAGGATCTATGTTTTGGTGCTTGGTTTTGTTTGACATGAGGCTGTTTTGGGGTTGTTGATTTTTGGAATCGAGGTTGCTGTTTGGCCTCGTCGCAGGCCGTTCGTGCGAAGAAGACAGGTCCTCGTCGCACGGCCAAAATGAGACGAGGCCTTAATGCATTCTCATTTTGGGCCTGCGACGAGGCCCAATAGATGTCTCATTTTGGGCCTGCGACCAGGCCCAAATGAAGTCTCATTTTGGGCCTGCGACGAGGCCCAAAGTTGTTTTTTTTTTATTCATTTGGTGTTTTGCAATCTAATACTCATTTTTTTGCGTTGTATTTATAGGATGCCTCGATTCAAGATTAAAGCAAAAAATCCGTTCAAAAAACTTAGGGCCGAGGCCGAGGAGGCAGCAGCAGCGGCTACAGCGCGGGCCGAGGCCGAGGAGGCTGCTCCGAGCGAGGAACATGTTCCCGATTCACGTAGTAGACGACGTCTCCGTCGTGGCGGCGATTATATTCCTACTCCTGTTGATGGTACCACATGGGCAGCTTCTACGTCGCATCCCCCTGACGAGGAGTACGATGACGATGTAGATGCACCGCAGTATATGGAGGCTGATGCATCTCATGTACCGGACTATACGGAGGCCGATGCACCTCACGCGCCAGAGGCAGCATCCCACTCATTTGAGAGTGAGGATGTTGATTTTTATTCCGTGCTGTCGCATGTTCCGGGACTTTTCCCGGATTACACCCTGCACGAGGCTTATAGCGTCTATCACGGAGATGTAAGTGTTACACCTTTATACTGTTTTATAATTTTCTTACATGTTCGATACACATGTTTTTAATTATTATTGTTTTACGAATTTACATATTTTATACATATTGCAGGATAGGGTCACTCTCCGATGCTTCGCTATGTATGACAGTCTCCGGAGATGGGACATTACGAAGCAGAGCAGGGTACGGGCTAGGGTGATGGAGACTATATTCGGTCCACTCGTCGATGCACTCACCCGCTGGCATACGAACCTCCATTTGGTGGAGGCATTCTTAGAGCGGTGGCATGAGGAGACTTCTTCTTTCCATTTCTCGTTCGGGGAGATGACAGTCACCTTGGACGATGTCCACGTCATCACTGGACTACCGGTTTTAGGTAGGTCCTTCACAGATATACCCTTTGACTCTGACGTTGAGAGGCTTGCTACTTATGCTGCCATGCTAGGTGTGCGACAATCGGAGCTGAGTAAAAACCTTAGGAATGCTGGTAGTGTGAACCTAGGGTGGCTGCGTACTACTTTTAGTAGTTCTCAGTATAGTGATAGGAGGATCACTGATGACCAGGTAGATCATGCCACCCGTGCCTACATACTATATTTGTTAGGTACCACTATATGTGCGAACAAAATCGGGAACAACATTCCATTAGATTACCTCCAGTTCGTGAACCAGTACCAGAGTTTGCATATGTACAACTGGGGCCAGTTGGTTTTAGCGCAGCTGTAACACGCTCTTAGTCAGGGATCTCTCCATGGTACGGGAGGCATTTGCGGGTTTCTAGCGTTGCTCGAGTCGTGGATTTTTGCACACTTTGTTCAGCTTCGAGCTCCACTTTTTCTGGATTACGACGTATCCATGCCCCATATGTGCCGACATGCGCCACAGAAGATTGGTGTCTCCCATGAGGTGCGCATGCAGATGAGAGACGCACTGGCGACTTGCACCGAGGCAGATGTAAGTCATATTCGTTCATTTTAATTATTTTAATTATGAGTACTTTTACTAATATATGATTTGTTTAAATTATTTTATTTACAGGTCATGTTCCTCCCCTTCATACATTTACGGGACCCTTTTCCGTTCCAGCAGGTGACTTATGTTGAGTTGAACCTTGCTTCGTTCGACGTGGTTGCGGCGTACTACCCAGACCGTGTCATTCGACAGATGGGGTATGTACAGCTGATTCCTAAGGATATACGCCCTCCTAAGTCGAAAAAAGTAGGGAAGAAGATGGTCACAAACTTAAAGTGGGACGATCACTTGTGGCAGAATTGGGAAAGCCACGTGTTCACTCCTTTTAGCACGGAGTACCGTGGTAGTGGACCGAGTGCTGACCCGATGTACTACATTTGGGCGAGGAAGAGGCTATGGTACATCGTCAGTCGTCCTGCGCCGGAGAGAGGTCCTCGGGTGGAGCCGTAGGGTGGTGCTGATTATTCAGGATACGAGCAGATTGCTAGGTTTGCTCCTACGCTACCTACTTTGGATCACCCTGATCTTCTAGAGTCCGCCCTCATGATGTGTAGGATCGCCGAGAGGTACCGACGGCATTGATTATTATTCTCAGAATAACTTTGTTAGCTTTTTGGACATCAACACTATATTTTTGTAATCGGTAAATTGTATGAGTGCTTTTAATTTTTGTAATCGGTTAATTGTATGACTGCTTTTAATTTATTGTAATCGGTTAATCGGTTTGATTACTTTCGAATGATATACACACTCAAAATTATAATGAAACAGAAATACACACTCAAAATTAAAATGAAACACACTGATACTTAAACAGCAACTCACACGCAAACAGAAATACACACTCATACTCGAACAGAAACTCACACTCAAACAGAAATACACACTCATACTTAAATTGAAACTCACACTCAAACAGAAATACACACTCATACTTAAATTGAAACTCACACTCAAACAGAAATACAGACGCAAAATTATCTATCAGGCCAGTTCCATTTCATCAACCTCCTTTCTTCTTTCGCATCTTTGTAGTCACTGATTTCCTGTAGCTGGATGTCAACAATGTCAGAGCGGACCGTATCCAGCTGGTCCTCTGTTATATAATCCGTCGCTTGACACTTGAACCGGTTACCCGCAATACGACGTTCCAATTCGGTGAGGTCAGAAACTAGATGTCGACGGGATGTGACCAAGACCGACCACCTAGCTCGCACTTCATCAACACGCCTTGAAATGTAAGGCGGCTGAGCACAATCCCTTCCGTACAGGAAGTACATCTGGCATACTAATGCCTCGCAGTACCTTTTACCACCCTCTGGAATGTACATATTACCAACTTTAACTGATGCCCTCATCAGATACTGATCTTCCAACTCAGTCCATGGACCCATTTTTCAGCTAGATTTATCAACTAATGATGAAGTTTCAATGTGCATGAAGCTTCTATTTATAGACGGACCCGAAAACTCCCTCTCATTCTCAAACATTCTAACAAATCCCGCTCATTCTAAAATATCAAAACTCCCACCCATTTTCAAAATTCAAAAAATCTCTCTCGTTCTCGAACATTCTAATAATCCCGCTCATTTTAAAATATCAAAATTCCCTCTCATTTTCAAAATTAAAAAACTCCCTCTCGTTCTTGGAAATTCAAAAAATCCCGCTCATTCTAAAAATTCAAAACTCCCTCCCATTTTCTAAATTCTAAACTCCCTCTCATTATCTAAAATAAAGTCCCACCTAAATTCACTTCACTATATAAAGGGACTACAAATCCGTTTACATTCATATAATCTTCTCAAACTTGGAAAGTTCAACAAATGGAGTTTACTCCCCATGAAGACTACCATTTGCTTCTGGCGGCGAGGATTGCCCGCCGAGAGATGGGGGAAGATACTAGTGATGCTTTTTTTGATCGGGTGCTTTGTAAGATGTACTACGGCTACGGCCGTTTACAAACAGAAGGGCTCCTCGTGCGCAACCGTGAGAAAATCAAACAGAGGTATATTTTTTACCAACCGTTCCAGCGTTTGTTGTTTCAGCCGTATAAAATTAAGCAAGAAGCGGCCGCCGTCTTCAACATGACAGTGGTAGACTACATCAGTAGGGATATGGTTGCGTATCTTCAGGATATGATTGCGGAAAGGGAGGAGGGGTTCATTCTGACGACAACTTGGGATATGACTTCGATGATTGAGCATTTGGTTGTTGCCATTTCGGTTTTTAATTATTTTCTTATGTTTCGTTAAGTTAAAAGTCATAACTTAATGATTTCCTCTTCTTGTAACCACTTCAAGTGTACTTGTTGTTTTCTTCTATTTCTTCATAATGTACTAGTTGTTTTCCTGAACTTCTTCAAAATGTACTTGTTGTTTTCTCCCATATACTGGTATTTTATTCCAACAAATGTCCAAATGATAAACTAGGACTATTTTGTGTCTGAAAAACTAGGCAAAAAATCTGGCCTAGCGTCGCAGGCCCAAAATGAGACCAGGCCCAAAAGGCGTCTCATTTTGGGCCTGCGACAGAAGCTTTCTGTCAGAAAATATGGGCCAAATATTTGTCCTGCTGTCGCAGGCCCAAAATGCGACCATGCCCAAACGGCGTCGCATTTTGGGCCTGCGACAGAAGCTTTCTGTCAGAAAATATGGGCCAAATATTTGGCCTGCCGTCGCAGGCCCAAAATGCGACCATTCCCAAAAGGCGTCGCAGTTTGGGCCTGCGACAACTGCTTTCTGTCTGAAATTATGGGCCAAATATTTAGCCTGCCGTCGCAGGCCCAAAATGAGACCATGCCCAAAGGACGTCTCATTTTAGGCCTGCGACAATTGAATTATTTTTTAGAATTCAGGCCAAATTTTGACATTGGATATGTGATATGTGTTTCTAATGAAAATTACGTTAAACTTAAAATCGTCAAACTCATTTGTATGAAATCGACAAACACCGTAAACTACATTATATCATACTTACATCAAAATTACATCAAAATTACATCAAAAGTACATCAAAAGTACATCAAAAGTACATCAAAAGTACATCAAGAGTACATCAAAATTACACATGTTACAGTAGATGTTATGAAAACTAACTAACTTAAACTACAAATGTCGCACAAAAACATTTCAAACATTTGAAACGTCCTCGTCTCTAGTCAAATCTGTGACATGGGGTTTTTCGTTCAAGTTGATTTTCCTTGCGGGCATTATCTGTGTAAATTTGTTCAACCGCCGGTAGTATGGATGCGCCCATTGATTCGCTTCTTCAGTTGCGTAAGCGGCCCAACACGGGTATAATGGAGGCAACGGTCCATCGGGTGGAGTAGTAATCTACAAGGAAATAAAATAAACGAATGCATTAGTAGTGATAGCGTAAGAAATTTTGATTGGAAACGAAATATACTTACATTAACAAAGTGACATCCATGCACGAAAGTTATCCCAACTTCTATGATCGTCGAATTGTTGACGAGTGGCTTTCCACGTATTGGTAGATACGTTAACGAGGCTGCGAGCGATACATGGTATACCATGCATTGATACCTTGTCGCGATGACCAGTCCAATGTCCGGAAATGTCATCCAATAGTGGCTACTAGGATTCGGCTTGAAGTAATCTAACCTTTGTATCAAATCGTCAAACACCTTCTCCGAACCATATACATCCAACCAACATGCACGGTTGTCCCGCAACTCCTTCAACAACTCGCGTCTAACATCCTCCCATCTATCTTCGTCGTTGTATATTGAATGCGCCACGGAACGATATCCGCATTGTCCGTCCGGAAGAACGTCAACTAACTTTGAAATGTAAGTGTGTAGAAAGGTCGGGATGCAATCCGGATACAATGTTAACTTCCCATCCTTAACAATTTTCTTAGGCCTTCCAACCTTCTTTTTTGCTAATGGAGGTTTGGGTGGTACGATGGGAGCCACTTTGGATGCGGCCGTGCTTCCTAACGTGTTTACGGGTGTACTACCTACCGAGTTAGCCGGAGTACTAACACTAGCGGTTTGTTCAATGGGATATTCCCACGAACTAGGGTTTCGTTTAGTCGATTTATCAATGCCTCCCTTTGGTCTACCCTTAGCTCTAACCGCTTCTTTAGGATCTTGAATATGACTTGTCTCGGGCATCAAAATTTGCATTACTTTATTGATAATGTGGTCTTGTTGGTCGGGGCGGAAACTACGAATGGAGTTGTCAATTAAGGAAATCTTTTTTTGCAATTCCTCTTCGCGAGAGGTAGGATCCCTGTGCACAATATCTAATATTTTCCAAAAAATATCCACATCTTCTTAAGGGATGCACCTACCTTCTCTAGCTATAAAGGCAATTTCACATGCACAAGGTAAACCATGAGTTTTCCTAAGGAAACAACCTCCACATGCCACCCGATCTACTCCTATATTCCGAGCTCGTACAATAGCAACCGTCAGTATCTTTAGCCCCGCATGTGACACATGACCTTTAAGATTTTTGGTCAAAACACCATCGAAGCCGGGAATTGATCTAAACTTACTTCGCTCGAATGATTCGACGATACCCGCATGCTGCTTCGTTAACAAGTTATGAACTTTTTCCCAAAAAGTCTCAAAGTTGCATTGATTCGTCCCAAGATATTTTTTTAGGGACGAGTGTGCACCCTCCGCCCTACATAGTACAAGTAATAAATTATCAACATACTTGAACTTTAATAAAATAACTCAACGAAAAGTAGGATAGAAGGACTAACCTATTTGTAGTTGTTTGGCCATAATGCTTAATCGTGTTCGTTTTGTACGCAAGGAACTTGTCAGCATATTTTGTTATCCACGAGTCCATAACGTACGCAAAGCACTCCGGTTTAGATGCGAACATCTCCTTAAGTGTATCCAGATTCTTTTGGTAACTCTCAAACGTGTTCGCCTCCGCAACGTAGCCGAAAATTCAACAAATTGTTTCGCTACCACATCATCGTGCAATATCTTCCGAACCGCCCCAAGGATGTTCTTACTAATGTGCCACGTGCATAACAAATGGTGCGTTCCGGGAAAAATTCTATCAACCGCACGCATGAGAGCTAACTCCCGATCGGTAACAATAATGGATGGAAATGCGCAAACGCTATCCATCATCAAACCACGAAGAGTTTCCAAAGCCCATACGTAGTTTCCAATCTTCTCTCTGCTCATAAACACGTACGCAACGATAAATGTGATGGAAGTGGACGTAAAACCGACAACCTCTAACAACGGCATCTTATACCTAGTCGTCTTGTATGTACAATCCATGAATAACACGTTCGGGAATGTACGTAATAAGTCTATGCTAGTAGGATGTGCGAAGAAAAAGTCAGTGATCACCTTTGTATCATCTTTCAAACGCTCCCACATCGAGTATCCATTCTCCTTCAACTTCGTCAATAGATATTGCATTTGGGTTTGTCCCCCGTGTTCAGCGTCCCGATGTTTTTGGCGGACATTGTAGATTGCACGAATGTTCGAAATGTTTTCCGGATATTGGTGCTTCAAACCACTGTATATCTCCCTAGGGCGCGAACCTAGGTGAGACAAACTACGAACTAGTTCCTCTTCGTCCAGTTTTAGCCTACAAGCGCGGGAATGACCGTCTAGGCGAACGTAGGGTTCATGATTGTGAGTACCATTTATCACCTCCAAACGCCATTTCATGGCTAGTATGTCGATCGGATGACCTTTTAGTGCAAACAGACAATTACATTTCTTCGTCGATGTCTTCTTCTTTTTCAAAGTGTCCGGCTTTGCCTTTGATACGTATACACCGTATCGCTCGCAAACGTACTCTAACCTAGGAGTCCTTCCCCATTTCCCACTATCGTACAGTTTTCTTATTGTGACAAACTTGATCTTCTTTGATTCAATCTCCACGAAAGCATCTAATTCGTCTTTAGTGAATAATCTATCCGTGGTGAATATTTAACTGTAATCGGCATCCATAAATGGAGGCTGGGCAGGTTCCTCCTGCAAAATATACAATCGATATGTATGAGTTTATATATACAAGTTGCAGTAGCAGGCCCAAAATGAGACATGTCTCAAGTACCGTCGCAGGCCCAAAATGAGACGGGCCCAAAAGAGCGTCTCATTTTGGGCCTGCGACAGAGGCTCTCTGTCTGCAAAAAATGGGCCATATTTTTGGCCTAGCGTCGCAGGCCTTAAATGAGACGGTCGTTTAGGCCCGTCGCATTTTGTGCCTGCGACGGAGCTTGAGAGTCGTCGCCCGCGGTTCGTGCGATTACGATGCTGTTCATCGCACGAACAGCGTGCTACAGCCCTGAAATCCGAAAATTTTAATTTCGGTCCTTACCTCCATCCGGTAAGCTTCCTCCTCGTTCAGTAAGTCTTCCAGAGAAATGTCCATCTCTTCGTTGTCCATAGATACTCCGATTCAAGATTTTTCGAAGTGGGTTTGATGGGTTTCGGTAAAAAACGCTAATTTTTTCGAATTAATGGGTTTAGATTAGTAGATGTTACTACAAAGCTTGTAGATCTAGTGTAATATCGGATAAATTTAAGTGTTTCGGCCGATTTGGAGACTAAATGGCATAAATGTCAAAATCTAAAGAGAGGAAGGGCAATTTTGGAATTTCAACTTTCAGTTTGAAAAAATAAGGGAGTAGGGTGAGAGATCTATCAAAATGTGTAACATTTCTAGCCTGGCCCTTTAAGAAATAGACTACAAAATAATATGGATTATCAGATCAAACCGATCCGTATGGATCCAATTTTCTAACTGAGTGCGTTCGAATTCGATCTCGGCCCCACATTTTTAAAACATTAATTTCGAAAACAAAACGAGGTTCGAACTTGTGTGACCTCTGTTCGATGTATGAAGTACTATGCCCTCTGTTCGATGTCTGTAGTACTGTGACCCCACAAAACACCTAACAACACGGGTTACAGATTTAACTGGTCCACAGTTGCTGATAGCTTACTTATCCTTTTTTATTACAAGAATCTATTATTGTATATAAAATTTAAGGGTTTGGCTAAATTAGGGTCCAATTGGCTAATCAACCCTAATTTTAATCATACCCAAACAAATTTTAAGTAGCCTCAACATTATACCCAAAACACCTTTCATTTTTTACTAACTCAAAACCCTAAACACTAACCATTCCCAAATCTAAACCAGCCTCAACACCACTTTCTCTCTCATTTCCAAACTACAACCCTAAACTACAACCTTGCAAAATCAGATTCGAAGAACTCTACTAGATCATACCAAACCAATAAGTACTACGGGAAAGAGAAAATAGTAAGATTTTACTCTTAAATGTAGTTTTTTTGTATATTTGGTTTTGCTTAAGTTTTTTTTTTTTTTTTATATGCATTGGGTATTAATTTTGGCAAAGTTTCGTTATGAAGTTGTTTATATTTGTCTAGAGATGCTAGGGTAGATTTGGTTTTGACTCATTTGGTTTTTTAGGAAGCTTTTGGAGTTTTGGTTGTGGCTGTTAATGGCGGTTTTGGGTTTTTTCGAGCCCCCCGCCGGTTGAGTGCTTAGATACCCGGCGGGGAACATATTTTTTTTCTTCAGAAATTCATCCTTCCCCGCCGGGTGTAGGAGTTTTCGGCCGGCGGGTAGCATGTAATTACCCAGAAATTCATCGTCCCCGTCGGTCAAGGGCCGATTGACCCGGCGGGGAACCGAAACTGTCATTTCTATTGTTTTTGTACCCCGCCTGGTAAGGTCCGTTTGAACCGATGAGGTGAAAATTATATTAAAAAATTATAATTTTTACCCACCTGGTGAAAAATTATCAACCGGCAGGTAGAAATTATAAATTCTTAATATAGTTTTCACCCCGCCGGGTGAGCAATTTTCACCCGACGGGGACCTGTTAATTTTTGCTTTATTCCACCTTTTTGTTGTTTCGTTCTAACTTAATTTCTTGTGATTGTTCCCGCAGACACGAAGCACCTCGCGGGAAGGAGAAGGCGGTCAAATCGGCGAGGAAATGCGAAGGTAGCCGACGGCCGGTGACCGATCGGCCCGAACGTGCGGAGCGCACCGAGGGTGATCAGACCGAGCGCGAGGTGCGCCAGGACCACACGGAACGATCCTTGCGGCATAGGAAATATGACGCCACAAGGGATCGTGGTGCCCTAAGGGAGGCCGTAGAACAATCTTCTCCTCCACGAGAGGTGGTCCCCACCCGACGGCGGCGTGCACTAGTAGATGAGGAGGACACGAAGGAGGAAACAGAGGTTCCTATGCCACCACCTCGAAGAGAGGTCTGTGCGGAAGGGCGTCCAAACGATCCGGAAGGGTGGAAAATTTATTTCTATCCCAAAACAGCGTCCTTCTCTTCCCCGACTATGCCCAACATGAGGCGTACTACGCCTTTAAAAACGACGTAACCTATCGAATTAATTATATGTTTGATTAGTTAAATTGATGTGTTAAAATTATGTATATTTTTGAATTTTTTTTACAGGCGCGCTCGGGTATCACGTTCCAGTCCAAGTACGGTTTGCTTGGTCAGTGGGACCTTAGCAAACAAATGGGGGTTAGGGCTTACCTCGAAGAGACACCCTTTTGGCTGTTGATGCGGCATCTACTAAAGTTCAACAACCACGTGCAGTTGGCCGAGGTGTTCAGTGAGAGGTGGCACCAAGAGACCAACACGTTCCAGTTTTCCTTTGGGGAGATGACCTTGACACTGGATAACGTGTACGTGATCACTGGCCTCCTGGTTGAGGGGAGAATTATCGATGTGTATAGGCCGGATCTGATATAGGGGACGTACGCACGCTATGCCGACTTGTTAGGAGTTTTGGCTAATGATGTGCGGGAGGAAATGGAGGCGCACGACGGGAGTGGATTCGGCCTCTGATGGCTTAGGACCACATTCTCCGCGGACGAGTACTTAGATTACAATGCCGCCCTTACTACAGATATGAAAAAGGCAGCAGCTAGGGCATACATCTTGTTCTTCCTCGGGTGTACTATCTTCATCAACACGAGCCAGAAGAACATCCAGTGCGATTTTCTCCATCACCTTGAGGACTTGATGAAGGTAGGTGAGTACGCATGGGGCACTTGTGCACTGGTGTGGTTGTACAAGAGCTTGGGAGGAATTTCGAAGAACTCCTTGAAGAGCTTGGTCGGGTTCTCGGCCTTGTTTGAGTGTTGGGTCTATGACCACTTCCCTATTTTCCGCGCGGCAGTGAATAGTGATTATAGCCCAACGGATCCGAAGATGCTGGCGTGGTTGCCGAAAAAGATCCATGTATCATTAGCTCGGGGGAAGCCGTACTACCGTGACATCCTCGCGGCTCAAGGAGAGAGGGATGTAAGTTAGCTTCTTTACGTTTATTAATATATATCTATTCTATATAAACTGTAGTACGAGTAATTGATTTTTGGTAGGTTATATTCCGACCTTACGAGGATGTCTGTGAGGTGTGGCCGGAGTAGGCAATAGGGTTGTACCGAAACCCTATTCGCCTTATGCTGGTGAGCGAGGCATATCACTCGGACCGAGTGATGCGCCAGTTTGGTTGGATCCAAGAGAAGCCGCTGGACCCCCTTGTTGCTAGAACCGGTCTTGGTAGAAGGAGACCATCTTCGCTATCCGGTTCAGGGTAGGCATTGGACTAACTTGAGGGAGCACGTATACGTGATTGATAGGTATTCGAGGCCCTTGGAAGGTAGTACTCACACGTCACCCCCCCAGTACAAGGCATACGTGAAGATGTACGGTTGGTTTAACATCACACCTCGGATTCTTACGGAGGCGTCCACGATCGATGTGGTGAACATGATTAATCGTGTTCGACCGTTAAACGATTCGACTGACGAGATGGTGTCGTTTGCGAGGAAGGTGCTGGAGATCACCGGTCCGTGGCTTTTATTATAATGGTTGGCTTTTTGATATGTCTGTTATTCTAGTTGTTGACATCTGGGTTTTCAGTTTTAATATGGTGAACACAACACTAAACCTTAACTTTGTTCATGTATTTTCAGTTTTAATATGCATTTATTGTTCGATTAATTTAAGTTTGTTGTTGTGGTTTCCGTTTTCGAATTTTATATTTCACTCACAGTCTTGTTTTATAAATGTAATAGCTGAAATAGTTTCCCCATAGTAAGTTCCAAATTAAGTTCCCAGAAACACCGTATTCCTCATGGTTGTAGTTTTTTTTTTCACATTTCCCTCTACCCGACGGGTTAACAATTTTCAACCGCCGGGTGACAACTTCCCCGACGGCTGAAAATGTCTCCCCGCCGGGGTGAATAAACTCCCCGCCGGGGTAGGTCACTTGGACCGTTGGGTGATGTCGAGTGGAAATTTTGATTTTTCCACTTCCCACTCCCGGCGGTTGGAAAATGCTACCCCGCCGGGGAAGTTTTCACCCGGTGGTTGAAAATTGTGGTACCAGCGGGGAACAAATCGACAATCCATCCTCCCACCGGGGAAGTTTCCACCCTGCCGGGAGAGTATCCCATCCGCTGGGTGACAATTTGTGAACCAGCGGGGAACGTGACAAAATTATTCCCCCGCCAAAAATCAACTCCTGCCATATGAGTCTCCCGCCAAATAAAATTTCCACCAACAGAGGAATACCATTATAAATATACAAGTGTTAATGAGCAACGTGACATCCATCAAACACTCAGAAACAAATGGAGTTTACCGCCAATGAAGACTACTATATGCTTCTAGCAGTGAAGGAAGATAGGAGTGACGCGTTTTTTGAAAGGGTTTTATGTCATATGTATTACAACTACGGTTATTTAGAAAGTGGAAGTGTACTTGTGCGCAACCGTGACGAAATCAAGGCTCGGTACCTTTTTGTCCAACCGCTAACAAAGTTGTTGTTCATGCCGCGAAGAATAAAAGAGGAGGCAGTAAAGGTCTGGGACATGACCGTCTGCGACTATATCACTAGGGATATGGTAGCATATGTGGAGGATATGGTTATGGCAAGGGAGGACGGCGACGATGTTTTACACAGCTTGTGATACGACTACTAATAGTGCAATCTGTCGTATTCGAACATTTTTTTATTATTTATGTTGCGTAATGTTGTTATAAGTTGTTATGTTTTTATTATTTATGTTGCGTACTGTCCTCGTGTCTTATGTAATGCTAAGTTCTTATTTATGTTGCGTAATGTTGCGTATTTTCCATATCACCGCATTCCAAAAAGATACATTCATCTGAGGAGTTACATTCATTAAACCTCAACCTCATACAATAGAACATACATTCATCTTAACAAAATTAAACTGAAAGACAAACTGATACAAACAAGCACTATCCAGTTAATCACTCATTTCCTGTAAGCGAATGTCGATAATCTCAGAACGAACCCTATCCATGTGCGTGTTACCCAGTACGCTTTACGCCCCTCTTCCATGTGCGTGTTACCAAGTTCGATTGATGCTTTAATTAGATATTGATCCTCTAACTCCTTCCAAGGACACATTATTTTAGGGTTTTTCTTGTTGTTTACCCTTCAATGTATGGGTCAAGCAATTTATTTTATAGATATTAAACTCCCGCAAAAAACTGTGCCACATAAACTCCCACCAAAATAACTCCCGCCACTCCCGCCACTCCCGCCAATTTTGGCGTCCCGCCAATTTTGAAGTCCAACCAAATGAGACTCCCGCCAAGAAACAAATAATAAGCGGGGAAAATGACACCCTTTCCCGCTCATTATTTGATTATTGAACCACAAACATCTACTCTATAAATACTGTAATCCGACTATGAAACTAAACACTTAAGTTATAACAATGGGTGATTCTGGCTGGAACGTGAATGAAGATGCAAGCCTCCTAAGCGCATTTGACTTTGTCAGAGGTACGATGCAAGAGGATAATCTTGGTTTCATCGATGCGGTTTTGTGCAGAATGTTCTTCAACCACGGTAGGGAGGCATCGTGTCCAGGATGTTTAATGCCCCGACCACGTGACGCGAAGAAGTCGCCAATAGGTTAGCTTATCTTAAAACAGTGACTATACATATCGAGTCACTTCCTTGGGAAGTCCGAACAAAAGTCCGAAATGTATTCAACATGGGATTGCAAACTAAAATTATGCAGGAGATGGTGTCACATGCGATACAGCAAATGGAGCAAGAAATAGCCGACGCAATAGCCAGCGCCATTGAAACGTACTCAACTCCCGAAGGAAGTAGTGAGGAAGAGGAATATTAGTTCGAGAAAAGCTTTGAGTATGGAATGAACTATCCGACTCCGTAAAACTAAGTGTGAAATGCTAACTCAGGGTTAGCTAATCTATCATTTGGTTTAAGTTATGTGCTTGTGTATTTCTAATTATGCAATGTTTTTGATTTAAGTGTAATGTTTTAATGCAATCGGCATATTAAGAAGTTAAAGTGTTATTGTTTTTAAGATAAACATCCAAACATAAAAATCATCCAAAGTTTACATTCATTACAATCGTCTAGTCATCAAGAAAAAGCGAATAAATCGGTTACGTCGGGGTAATTATTTTTAAGCTCTTCGTATTTCTTGCAACGAGATGCTCTCGGCAATGCCCAACCTTCTGCTTCTGGTGAATGCAACTTTAAGCAACAAGGATGTATCCTAGCACACAGAGCCTCCGCCTTAATCCCAAGCTACAAAACGAAAACACGATAAAATAAATTTATTGATATTTAAATTACCATTAACATACCCCTTGTATGAATACTTACGTTCACGAAGTGGTTGGAGTTGACCCAACCCAATCCGATTTCCAACCGGTTTGGCATATGAGGAGGTGCACCTCTTAGCGGAAGAAAAGTGAAGCCGACATCCATATTTCTGAATAACCCAACAAAATGGACTATGCAGTTAAACGCAGATGCAATTGCCACTCCCATCTCGGGCATGGACATCCAATGGTCCTTAGTTCCCACATCACTAAAACATTTCACACGCTCTTCAACATCAATCAAATCCTCCATGCTAGTAAATATCTTAACGTAGACGGATGCGTAATCCATCAGCTCGTTGTAAAGGGCATCCCTTATCAACCTCCACCCATCTTGTTGCCCGTTCAAGGCGTACGCTATCGAGCGGTACCCGCAATGGCCATCGAATTTAACATCGCTAATGGACTCTACGAAAGGCCTAAAATAGACGGGGAATTGGTTCATGTACCCTTTGGGGTCTACAAAACTTGCCTTCGCCGGCATCGTAGAGCTTGACCTACAACGCACCATTCCACTACAAAGCATTTTCCCACTTGCTCGCGTTGGAATATAACTACCTTTCGTACGAGCGGGGGCGCTTTCCGAACCACGTTTAGGCCCTAACTTTTTTTTGCCTTTACTTGAGGTTGTAGTTGGAAGTTTGAAGTCTCTAAGTAAGAATGGCGTACTAGCATTTCTGATTGAAGCACATACTCATGTGAACTTTTTTCGCGTTTCGTCGATGTATCATCGACAATAGATAACTTACATTTGTTAGGTGGACGACCGCGCACTTTTTGCTTAAACAACGACTCCAAAATGTTAGTTGTTTCAGGATGGACGACGGCAAACTATTGTTTATAAACGTGCTCTATGCGTGCTTTGTCATTGGACGCCATGACATCGCATACTAGTTTGTCAAGTTTGGCTTTAAGTTTCTCGATCGTCGAGAGGTTGGTACGAACTAGGATGTCTAACCTCTTCCAATGTTCATGAAACAACTCTAGCGGCACCTCTAGGCCTTTCGCAACAAACTCATAGATTTCGTGGGCGCAAGGCATATCGTGCGTAGTTCGTATGGCACAACCGCAAGGAATATCCGGCGCGATTGTCATGTTGCGGGCACATTTGACTTCGTCGGCCAAAAGTTCCATAGCATAATGAGAGATGTTGTTTTTTAGTTTACCGTACACAATGTTTGTGAATTTATGTAGGGCCAACAACTGGCTCTTTTCAAAAGAAGCCTTGATGTCCCCGTGTTGCAATTCGATCAAAGTATGCAACTTCAACCAAAAAGATTCAAAGTTACCTTTGCTCGTACCGATGAAACACTTGAGGCTCGAATGAGCGCTCTCCACGCGGTTTGTGGTTTGGATACCAAAATGCATCCACTTGTTAGTTCTCCACGTGACAAACTTGTCACCGTATGGCCCTACCCAACTTTCGGTATACTCAATTGCTTCCGGATACTCTTTGAAGTCGCGATGTAATTCCGACTGGTAGTTCTCGTAGGCTAATTCCGTTTCCTCCAACATCATTTCATTCCACACTTTCAAAAAGGCGTTGGACACTTTCTTCTCCTTTATGATATTTTTCGTTTTTCCTAGGACGTTCATGTTGATGTGCCATCAACACAACATGTGCGTTGCATTGGGGAACACTTCCTCCACCGCATTCACAAGCGCCAAGTCTCTATCCGTCAAAACAATGGATGGTAATTCGATGGAGTGAGTTACCATCAACGAATGTAAGCATCCTAGCACCCACTTGTAGGTCTCGATTTTTTCATTCGACATAAACGCAAATCCAATGTAGAATATTTTCCCCATACAAGTCGCACCCACGACCTCGTACAACGGCATCCCGTATTTGATCACCTTGTACGTGTTATCCATTAAAATGACGTTCGGAAATGTCCGTAACACATCCAAACTAACCGGGTGCGCAAAAAAAAGCTCGCCTATGATATCGCTTCCGTCTTCGCACTTTCTATGGAATTCGTAGTAGTTTAGTCTCTTTAGTTCACCCAACAAGTATTGGAATTGCGATCGACCGCCTTTATCGAGCTTGCGGTGTTTTAGTAATGCGTTGTACACGGTGCGCATTGTAGAAGAATTCTTAGGGTTTAATTTCTTCACTCCACCAAGAATATCACGAGGACGGGATCCTATTTTCGTAGAACTAACCACGAAATCCATCTCTATTTTTTGAAAGCGTCCCACGTAGGAATGACCTTCTTTGTAGGATGTAGTATCGTGATTGTGAACGCCGCACTCAACCTCTATTCCCCACAAATCATCACCCATCTTCTTTCCTTTAAGGGCGAACGGGAATCCGCATTTTTTCGTTCCGGTAGACTTCCTCTTTAGATCCTTAGGATCTACCAGTTTTGTGTAAACTCCAGATCTTTCACACACAAACTCTACTCTCAGAGTTTTACGATCGTGTATATCGCATCAGCGTAAAATAATCACAAACCCGTTATCTAATGCAGTTTCCTTAACCCATTTAATCAGGTCCGTCTGGGAGTAGTAGTGAGATTTGGTGTTGAACAACTCGCCATAATCGACGGATCAAGGCACCGGTATTTCCTCTTCCTCCGCCTTCGCCATGCACGAACTAGACAAATCATCCTTTGACTTATCCTTTAACTCTCCATCTCCACTCTTTAACTCTTCACCCTATGTAAAAAACCATAAATTACGAGCATTGATAAAATAAGCCAACCCCAACGGTTAGAAAATTCACATATGAAAACTGAGTTTCCCCGCCGAGTCTATATAGTCCCAACTGGCGGGGACATTGTTACACCGTCGAGTGAAAATTCACCGACCGACGGGGAGTTTGTCAACCGACGGTTGACAATACCATACCCGGCGGGGGTTTTCCACAAATTAAAACTCCATTTGTGGATAAAACACAGGAACATCCCCGCCGGATGGAGAATAGCAAACCGGCGGGGAATCTACCCATCCCCGGCGGTTCACAATACTATACCCGGCGGGGACCTCTACCAAAAAACGAAAACCAAATTGTGCATAAAATAAAGGAGGTTACCCCGTCGGGTATAGTTTGACAAACCCGCCGGGTAACAACAATCCAACCACCGGGTGGGACTAGATTGGACCGCCGGGCGGACCCCGTGTGGCCCGGCGGGGAACGTTCATACATATATTATGAATGTTCATCGTCCCCGCCGGTGGAAAAGGGTGAAACCGGCGGGGAACGTCGGGTTCTACCTTTCTAAATCTGGAAGGTCTACCAAAATAGAAACTTTTCTAAATAGATTGGTTAAAACAACTACCATATTTGGAGTCTCATGCTCCTGAGCAAGCTTCTCACATTCCGAGTCCATCCTTCGATTATTTCGAATTTACAAAAAGATTTATTGATTTTTGGAGGTTTGAGAGTTTATTTGTGAGTTTGAGAGTTTTTGAATTTTTTGGAGTTTTTGAATTTTTGGGAGTTTTGGAAATTTTTGTTAAGTGTTGAGTATAAGAGGGTTGTTTGGAGGAGTAATTTTGTGTTCTTCTACATTTGGTTAACCATACCCACATTCCACTACAAGACAAAAATAAAGATTCTTGGTGAAAGGGTAAAACCGTCTTTGACTATTGAATTAAAAAGATTCTCTATATTTTGGGAATGGTTAACAAAATTTGGGCCCTAATTTAGCCAAACCCAAAATTTAATGGTTTGGCTAAATTCGGGCAAACAAATGTTAAAAAAATAAGATTTTTTGAATTTTTACTATTTTGTTTTTATCCGGTGGTTGAATCTTTTTCAACCGTCGGATGAAACCTTCTCACCCGCCAGATCAAATTCCGCCGCCGGTTGAGAGGGTCTCAACCGACGGGATAAGATGTCAATTTTGGTATGCTTATAAATTTTGGGGTTGGTTAGCGTAATAGACCCTAATTTATCCCCAACCAAAATTTAATTCTTTATGGAATCTAAAATTGTGAATTCAAATGTTAACTATAAAAGTATTTTGAATTAAGGATGGTTTAAAAAAATCAAAATTTTGTTATATATTCAAATTAAATGGAAAATTAATAGTGTACTCTAACTGGTGTATTAACGGTCTTGTTCCTCTTGTGTCGACGTATTACCGGTGTAGGCTTGTTTGTTTTCTCATCACCGAAGTTTTTCCGGTAGTTTTCAAAGGATCTGATGGCATTTGTTGTTCTGTCTACTCCTCGAGGTACTTCTTTGTCTGCCACACGTTATTCTCAGTGTTTTTGTACTTATTGTCATAAAAATGGTCATGAGGAATCCAATTGCTACGCCAAACATGGGTATCTTGCAAGCTGGGTGAAACATTCAGGCACTATACCACCTTACGATTGTGGAGAATGAGGTCTGCGCGAACCGCCAGGCGGCGATGGCATTCCAAGGCCACGCAATATGACAGCACAGACATCTACCGTGGGTCCGTCGGCTGCGGCTATTACCGAGTTACCTGCTGGTGAGGCTTTTCATCTTTCTATTGTTTTTCTTTTTTTTAGTAGACAAATTTTCCCAAACTGATGAGCTTATGAGTGGTGAGTTGTTCAGCACTCCTTGAATTATTAATATTGTGGTTTCTAATCACATGACGTGTGACATATCTATATTGCACAATGTTACTGTTATGCTTGTCTGTGTAGTATCTCTGCTCGATGGTTCTCACGTTACTGCTACACATTGTGGTAGTGTGCGCTTGTCTTGTAAGTTGTCTTTTTAGAATGTATTTTTGGTTCTCAAACTTACCTGTAATCTGTTTTCAGTATCCCACTTGGCTGATTATCTCGACTGTATTGTTTACTATGTTAAGTTTGGCTGTGTTATTTAGGACCGTCGATGAGGGACTATGATTGGGCTGGGTGAGCAGATAGGTGGAACTTACTACTTCCGCGATGTTGTGAAGACTGAAGCTTGTAGTGCAGTGGTTGATAATGATGTTGAGTTGTGGCACTGTAGGTTGGAACATCCCTCAACTAAGATAGTTCAGGCTTTATCTTTTGTATCTATACTGGTGATATGAATGTAACTCACATGTGTGATGTTTGTTTTTACGCTAAACAGACTCATGAATGTTTTTTTGTCAGTGATTCTAAAGCGAATGTTTATTTTGAATTAATTCATTGTAATTTATGGGGTCCTTATCATACTTTGTCTTCCTATGCAGCGTGATATTTTCTCACCATTGTTAATGATTACTCTCGTGTTGTATGGATTTATTCGTTCGCTAAGAAAATATAAGTAACTTCCATGTTTTTACATTTCTTGCAATGGCTAAGAAATGCATGTTTTAGTGTATGTTGATGATCTTATTTTATCTGGAAATGACCCTGGTACATTGGCGGAGTTTAATAAATACTTGAGCACTTGCTTTCATATGAAGGACGTAGGTCATCTCAAATATTTTCTTGGAGTTGAAGTAGCACAGATTCCCGAGGGTATCTTTCTCTGCCAATGTAAATATACTCTGGATATTATTTATGACACAAGTTTACTTGCCAACAAGCCTGCACCATTTCCTATGGATCAAAATCACCAATTCGACAAGAGCGAGTTAAATCTACTCATTGACAGGTCTGTGTACCGCAGTTTGGTGGGGAGACTGATTTTATGGTGTTTACACGGCCATGTATCTATTTTTTGGTACATATTTTATCTCATTTTCTGTAGAAACCACGTGAGGATCACTGGAAGACTACATTATGAGTTGTTCGATATCTGAAATGGAGCCGGGGTTAGGGAACTATTATGCCGAGTAGTTGTAATATCACTCTAACACGATGGTGTGACTCTGATTGGGTTAGCTGTCCTAAGACTCGGTGCAATGTGAGTGGTTGGATGGTATTCTTAGGTGATTCACCTGTTTCTTGGAAAGCTAAGAAACATGGTGTTGTTGCATTGTCTTACGCTGAAGCAGAGTACCGGTCTATGACAGGATTGCCTTGTGAGTTAAAGTGTTTGAACTGTTTTCTCGAGGATTTTAGGGTCTCACACTCAGGGACTATGCAAATCTATGATAGTCAGTCAACTTTACATCTTTCCCGTAATCCGGTGTTCCATGAGTGTTCAAAGCATATTGAAGTAGATTGTCATTTTCTACATGATATGATACTTGATGGGTTTATTTGTGTATCTCGCGTACCCACTCAGTCTCAGCTTGCAGACATAGTTACCAAAACACTAAGCAAGCAGCAGTTTGAGTGTTTGTTCGGAAAGTTGGGAATTCGTAATCTTCATGCTCCAACTTTATGGGAGGTGTTAGAGTGTCAAGATTAGAATCAATTGTGTACGGGTTGTGCTAAATGTATATAGGTTATTTAATATTAGTCTGATATACATTTTAGGTAATACATATTAAACTATTAATGTTACTTTGTGCCACACTGTATATATACACTACAAATTGCGACATGTTGTTGAAGAGTGAAGATATAAGAGACACAATTCTCTCAACAATATTATTCAACGCATACATCATTAATTATTAGTTATTTTTAACCTTCCAAACTCTATATTTTTAACTATAACTATTTTTTGAAATAAAAAAATATTATTTTTTAAAGATTAATAAAAAAAAATACATTAGTGATATTTTTTCGGAACTTTTGTTTTTTGTTTTTATTTTCGCAACCAAATTACAGCTAATTACGCAACTCGAATATAGTTTTTTTAGAAATTACACGTAATTCCACAACTAGAACATAATTATTTTTTAAACTTATTTTGTGACTAAAAGCATATTTACACAATTTGTTTCTTCTTCTTTACGCAATTTATTTGCACGCAATTCCACTACTGAAAACGATTACTCTTTTTCGCAACTTATTTACACGTAATTTCGCAACTCAGTGTCATATAATTTTACAACTGAACATAGTTGACGTTTTCAGACTTGTTTTGCAATCAAGTTACACGTAATGACGCAACTACAATAGTAAAAAATAAAATTCATAAATTTAGTTTTATTCGTCTCAAAAAAGAAAAACAAATAATTTTTATAATTTTTTTGAGCTATAGTTTTAAATATATGGTATCTTAATAAAATAAATAAAAAATACGTGAAAAAAGGTTATATGGGTATTTTGGACTACTAGTTGGTTATTAGTATTTTTAATTCAAAATTATGGGGTCATACGTTCTTTATCAAACCATTGGTGGTTATTGGTAAATAAGTTTGATATTATATGGTTATTGATATATTATTGTACTTAAAATATATTAATTTAATTAATATATCAAATTTTGATAATTTATTTAGGATGTTTGTATATATATCAACCGACGTAACTATATTTTTTTCTCGTAAAAATTAGTTTTAACTTGTTTGCATATGTATATTTTTAATTCTCTACATTCTTTATCTCTTATGTAACTCTTAAATATTAATAAAATATATTCTCTCATTTTATGTTATACTAATAATATAGATATTTCAGATTTAACATATTTTATTAAGTCTTTTGGATTTAAATAGTTGATGGACTAGTGTTGACGGACTCAACTATTTAAATTTTTATTTTTAATCCCTTAGTTCTTATGCAAGCAAGAATAAATGATTACTTTTGATTACCTAAAGTATTTCTTGATATTGGCCAAAGCATATTTTGGCATTGGTTGAAGCATCTAAATGCATTGGCCAAAATTTTAACCCTTAATTTTGAAGTTTTGTCATCACATCTGAAGCTTACTATATTTTTATATGTGAGTCTTCTTCGGTATTACTTTAAAGAGCCTTGAAGCTTTACTTATTTTAATTTACCATAACTAAACTGTCACGAGTGGCATTCCAATTTCGTTTGTACTCAACTGTTACTACCTCATTAAAACCTTTGGATATTAGTTTCAACCATAAGTTCATAAAGAACAATCACAAAGGTCGAGAAATTGAATAACTAAAAAAACCTAGGTATTTGAACCCTTATAATTCAGACGTACACATCTAGTAACCATAAAACAGAGATTCGTTTGAGCAACAGAACCATAAACCAAATTCTTTATTAGTTGAGCAAAGGTTTGCAAGTATCTAAACTAAAAAAATGAATCAAGTTATATGATCTTAAAGTAGAAATTTGGCTATAATGACTTTCAAATTTAAGATTATACTCATCATTCACTTCGTTTGCAAGAACTAAGAGATTGTTAATAAATGTTAAATATGTTAATTAATCAAGCTTTAGTTAATAAAAGATTAATGTTAAATAATTTTTTTTGAAACTATTTATTCTAAAATATATCTAATAAAATAAGATATATAAAAAAATACATGTTTATAAAAATAAATGATGCAGAGCCCGATAGAGAGAAATATAAAAGAGAGGCTCCAAGAAAGTAACATTTGTTTTTCACCAAATCCATAGAAATTATAACCTAAACCGAAATTAAGCGAGGGATTATTGTTATCTCAACAAAATCTCTATCTACGATGAAAGATCTGTCTTTAAAATCCCTCTTAGGGGTAGCAATTTCTTTAAATCAACCAAAATAATGTGTCGAAAACCTAGCCTTAAGACCAGAACCGAGAGAAACAAATCAACACAAATCTTTACCAGATCGAGAAAATGCAACACCTAAAGAAGATTTCCCTCGTCTACCCAGCAATAATAAAAACCCATCGGATATCCATTCTCAAGACATCATACACAACCTGATGTTTAACTCGTCTCCACCAAATCAGATCCAAGGTCAGACTTTAATCAATTGACAAAACAAATTGTACGTGGAGGCCACTAGAGTTAACATGAATGACTTCACTAATGGCAAGGTCAATTTTCAGAAAAAAGGCTTCAAAGCTATAATATTTATAGAAATATATAAGTTTTCTCTTCAAGCTATTTCAAAATTCACTTCAGTTGCCAAATTTTTGTTTTGTAGACCAAAAATTGAAGAAATCAAATTTTTCTTGCATGTTTTCAAATTTATAGGACAATTTAGCTTATTGCTCTAGGATTATAAACATGTTCTTAAAGACTTGGATAATAGAAAAAAAATTAAAAAAATATTGAAACGTAATGTATGGTTTATAAACCAATTTTCTTAAAGACTTTCAAAATGGTATCGTGGATTCAAACCTATGATTCAATGTCCTATAACATTTGTATAGCTTTATTTCCCAGGCCTCTCTGAATTTATGTACAACCAAAACTTTATAACTAATATAGCTAAAACATTGGTTATCCTATATTAACTTGGGTCCCTTTGAAAAATTAATCAAGCTTTAATTATTGTAAAGTTTGGATCAAAATAGACATCTCTATATCTCTGCCCCAAAGGCTCTGGGTAGGCTTTAGGGACAAAGATAGTTAATGGCATAAAATTGCCTATGGTGATATGTCATTTCACTTCTCAATCCGTAATCATATAAGCCGCAAACCTTCTAACTATAAAAAAAAGTTAGAAATAATAAAGATAAAACTACCTCAAAAGATAATCAACAAATTAATGAAAATAATCAAGATTATAACTAGAATTCAATTCCCTAAAAGGAAATATAGGTTCAAAAACAACCAAAAAAATGATAATGACTCTCCTCCTATAGTAAATAGAAATACTAACTATAATGAATTAAATAAAGAATATGCTACTAAAATATCTAAAACAAAATCTATAATTCCACAAATAAACCAAACTCGAATCCCTCTTATCTTTGAAACCAACAAGAACAAGGTTAATAACAATGAACAACAACAAGGAAAATATAATAATAATCTAAATGACCCAGTTAATAAACTTGAATCCATTGGAGTTTCAAGTCGTGAAGTAATTGAGGCCATACACACACCAAAATTAAGTAATGTGTTTAATTCTTTAAATGAAATAGAAAATCTTGAAATTGGCAAGAAATTACCTAAAACCTATATTTTAATCAGCTTACCAGTATCACTAATTTAAAATAAAAAATATATAAGTAAAAGATTTAAAAAAATCACAAAAGGTAACTAATATCAAAGGCTGTCATCTTTAAAAGACCATCAAAATCCTATAAACCAAACTCCAAATGACATTTACTGTCCTAAACTAGAATGCACATGGTATAGACAATAATTGTACAATACACATACTAAAATCAATAATCAAAGCTGAAAAAACTAACTTTATTGCTCTACAAGAGAGAATAATTTCTCATGAGAGAATTGATAAAGTTTGAAAGATATTGGCTTTAATTAGGTTGTGTTAACATTACTAATAAATTTGGATCCTATTGAAAGACAATTATAAGTTTAATCATCTCATAAACCATGAGCAATTAATTCATTTGAGTGTCAACCACTATTCATTAAACAAAGAGTCCTTAGTAACAATAATATATGCAAAATGTTCCAGAATTCAAAGGCAAGTCCTTTGTGAAAAACTAAAAGAAATATCTACCATAAATAAAAATTACTTATTGTAGGTGATTTAAATGTTATAACTAAATTCTGATGAACAACTTTATTTTTCAACACTTTGCTTTAAAAATATTGATGAATTCAACAACATAATAATTGATTGTAAACTTGAAGAACCGTGATTTTAAGGTTCTAAGTTTACATGGCCCAACAACAACAAACGGAAACGCTTCGACACAACATTACATAATGTTCCCTCAAGATATTTATTTGATATAAAAAAGGTGAAACACATAGCCAAAACTGGCTCAGATCATACACCTTTGAGTATATCCATTTTCAGACAACAACAAATCAAAATCCTCATTCAAATTTCTTTATATGTGGATCATTCATAATGATTTTTATAAAATTTTGAAAATAGTTGAAAAGAAAATATTAATGTTCAACCTATTAATGTCTTTGATATAAGCTCAAAAGACTTCAACAAAATTTAAAGACCTAGAATGAAGAATCATTTGGAAACATATTTTGACACATTAGCCCAAATTGAGGATGCAACGAAATTTGCTGAAACATGTTATGAACAATCAAAAAGCTTAAAGATTAAAACTAAATTATCTAAATTAAGAGCTATATATTTAAACTTACTTGCAAGAGAAGAATTGTTTTGGGAACAAAAAAGTACAACGAATTGGTTTAAGTGGGGTTAGAAACACTAATTAATTTTATAATTATGTAAAAAAAGAAAAAGTCAAAACAAAATACATGAAATTAGTATTAATGGATCTTGGATTGAAGATCAATTTTTATTAGTATCTTCTGTTGAAGATCATTATAAATATATTCTCTCCTCCCCTTCTTGCCCTACTGAAATGAATAATTTGCAAGACATTATTCTTGAGATGATAACAACTCTGGATAACCAAGCTCTTCTAGCTCCTCCTCTGATGAATAAATTTTCATTACTATTAATACACTTAATCCAAATAGTGTACATGGATTTGATGGTTTCAACGCCAGATTCTATCAATCTTGTTGCTCTATCAATCAATAAGATATGTTTATTGCTGTCATAGACTACTTTAATGGTTAAATTTCTCCCAAAAGCATATATGCTGCTACAATATGTCTTTTACCTAAAATTGAATCACCTAAGACTTGGAAAGACTTTATGCATATAAGCCTTTGCACAGTCTTGAACAGAATACCGTTCAAAATCATCAACCTAAGGTTATTGAACCTTCTATCTAAGATAATATATGAAGTTCAAGGTGACTTTATCAAAAATAAAAACTTTCTTGAAAATATACTAATCACTCATGAGCTAACTCATGATACTGGTAAAAATAATCAAAGAAAGCAATATAATACCAAATTTAGATATGGCCAAAGCCTTTGACAAAATTAATTTCAAATTTGTTCTCTATCATGAAAGCCTTTGGCTTCAATAGTAAATTCACATAACTGAAAGAGAGAGGCACTAACTCAGTTACATTCTCTATAATCATCAATGGCTTACTTCATGAATACTTCAAATCATTAAATAGAGTAAGCACGGTGATATATTATCACCCGACCTTTTTATAATTTTTGAAGAGTTTTCGCTCACATGCATCCAAAACTTATTTCATGATAAGATATATATGATAAATTAATTTAGAAGCACATTAAACATCCATTGTCTAGCATTCAGATGATCTCATCATCTTCATGAATGGCTCTTCCAATAGTATCAAGAAACTATGCACGTTTATTTATCATTATCAAACTCTATATGATTAGTTAATAAACAAATAAAACATACATATATATCTTCCAACAAAATGCATAAACATAGAATTCAGTCTATTGAAACTATTACTGGTTTCAAGCATAGTCATCTCTATTTTAGATACTTAGGAATCACAATTCAAAAAAGTAACAAACCGTGTTTCTTTGATGAATTATGACTAAAATAAGATCCAAAATAGGACTGGAAAAATTATCATTTGGTGGAAGATTGGTTCTCATCCAATCAATTCTTCTATCAATTCCAATATACTATGTTCAAAGCTATATTCTTCCAAATTCAGTTATAAATAGAATTAATTTCCTTCTCAACAAGCTCCTTCGGAGAACTACTAAAATGATAGAGATCTAATTTAATCCAAATGGTCAAAGGTTCGTAAGATATTTTATAGCTAAACAGAACTTTCCACTATTTAATAGAATAAAACTCAATTGTGATGGTGTTTACCTTACCAACGATGAATCAAGTAGTGGAGCTATAATAATAAATAATAAAGGTGAATTAATGAATGTAATTTGTAGATTTATGGTAAGCAATCACCAGTAATTGCTCAGGAAAGAGCCCTATTAGTTAACATTACTCAATGTAAAAATAAATGGTATAAAATTGTAGATATTAAAATTATTCTCTAATTTCTCTTTGATACCCTTAGCACTGGAAAGGCTTCATGGTATCTCAGACCTAATATCAATTGTTGTAGAAAATTAATTACATTTTTAATGAATATAAAACACATATATAGAGAATTAAAATAATATCACGTATTTGATTGCAAAACTAAACCTTAAATAGTAAA
Source organism: Limnanthes douglasii subsp. nivea (assembly GCA_036936605.1). Lineage (NCBI taxonomy): Eukaryota > Viridiplantae > Streptophyta > Magnoliopsida > Brassicales > Limnanthaceae > Limnanthes > Limnanthes douglasii. Next base: position 368,557,857 of record JAUPFV010000002.1, on the reverse strand, counting down.
ACTAATGGTGAATTTTTCACAAGTCATGTCACTGCTTCATTAAGTGCTGTTTTATTTATAAAAAGTCTAGACATAGGTTATGTGAGACTCAATAACTAACCTGATCACATTTTATTTATTTCTGAAGCTGTAAGTCTCAAATTAATTTTTTTTACAATATAATATTGATATCTAACCATTCTCAAAGTAGGATAAAATTAATTTAGAAATAAAATCCGATATTTTTTTTATTTTTGCAGATTAAAGGAAGATAAAAATAAATAAAAACAATTGGTTATTTTGATAAATTTAGAACACAAAAAGATGACTTAAATATTAGCCCGAACTAAATTTTTTGAGTCAATCCAATCACACAATAAGCTTCATCTACAATCGAAGAATATTAGCATGTAGAAAATTCCAAAATTTTATATTAATGCACCAAATTTCAATTTCAAACAAATATTGTGTTAATGGGCCATAATGTAACTCATTATTATTAATCAATAAACAAATTCATTGAAACAAAAGAGATTAAAATATTTTTAATATTAATTAATAAATTAAAAATAAAATTTATTTAAATAATTTTATTTTATTTACTCTTAATATATGGATAAAACTTCAAAACAAAAAAAATAATTCAATATGTATTCCCACAATTATTATATTTCAATATTTTAATTTTATATAACAATTCTACGGACATCTTTATCGTTAACTGCTTATTATCGGAAGTTGTTAACTGCTTATTATCGGAAGTTAAAATAAATAATGTATAACAATAATGTTAGAAAACACAATAGATAATACAATATTATTATGGTTAAAAAACAATTATATATAATAAAAGTTTAATAATAAGAATAATAATAAATTAGTAAATCTATATATCGAATCATCTAGCGTGTACTTTCTACTCAGATGCTTTACTCTTTTAAATTTTAGCCATCAATATTACCATGCGGAAAAAAAAAACTACTGCTCTCACGTAGAAAAGCAAAAAATAGGACACACTCTCCGATCGACCCAAAACATGTCGATGTTTAAGATAGGATACCAAAAAAGTCGATATATCATAATTCTCTATCCTTCTAGTGCTCAACAAGAGAAGTAGTGAGGAGCAAAGTGTCATACCAAAATGAGGTATTATGACCATTACCTATAGCGACTCTGAATAATTTACTGGCTAAGAGGTGAAGACAAAAGATTTTCCTCCAGACCCAAGACAGACGAAACCAAATCAAGATTCCACAAGGATTTTTTCTTAATTTTCTCCAATTTGATCCACTCACTCCAAATGGAATAGTTTTTACAATTAATAATAGACCAAAGGTGCTTAAGGACGGTCGCCTGATTCTAGATTTTGAGGTCCAAAATTCCAAGGCCGCCCTCTTTCAAGGGAGTGGTAAGATTAGACCAAGCGACTTTAGCACCATAAATTTTCATAGCTGGGCCAGACCAGAGAAATCTTTGAAGTTATTGGGATAGTTCTTTGAGAAGTCTAAAGGGGAGAATAAATATAGAAGACCAGTAGACTTGACCAGCAAATAATACCCACTTAATAAGTTGGAGGCGACCATCATACTATAGGTGGTTAGAGGTTCAAGAATCTATACGATTGGTAATTTTGTGGATAAGGGGCCGACAATCAGAATAGGAGAGACGACCAGAGAGGAGAGGGAATCCCAGGTATCTGACAGGAAGGGAGCCTTCTCCAAAGCCTAAGATAGAAGTGAGCTCCTAACGAAGGGAGCTATTAATGCCAGAGAAGAAGATGTTCTTTTTGGAGGGATTGACTTTTAGCCCAGAGAAAGAATGGAAGTATTCTAGACCCTCTTTGATTAGGAGGAGAAATTTAGTATCACTATGACAAAAGATCATAAGGTCATCAAAAAGCAAAGGTTGGTGATTTAAAGTTTATGACATTTCCAGTGGAAATGGAAATTAGGGTTAGAGCTTTTCTCTTTGAGGATACTGGTTAGCACTTGCATAACAAGTACAAATAGGAAGGGGGGAAACGGGTCCCCTTGTCTAAGATCTTTCCTTCCAATGAAATTTCTATGATAATGATATTATAAGTGGGAGATGAGATGCATTTGATGATCCAGTTGATCATCAAATCTGGGAAGTGCATCGCAACCACGATGTCAAGGATAAAGTGTCATCAAACATTGTCAAAGGCTTTCATAATATTAATTTTAAGAGAAACCTTATGGCATCCACGATTCACATTGTAGCATTTAGGGAGGTCTTGGGAGAGGAGGATGTTATCAGAGATGTTAAGACCAGCTCTGAAAGTGGTTTGTGAAGGGTTGATCGGGTAAGGAAAAAAGTCTTTTATACGGTTTGCCAGGATTTTGGAAATGATTTTATAGACTATATTGCACAAGGCAATAGGTTTGAAATCATCGAAAATAAAGGGAGAATCGATTTTAGAAATTTGGGCAATGGAAGTGGAGTTCCAAGAAGGGTCGAGGGAGCCAGACTTGAAAAATTCAAGAACTCCATTACAAATGTCAAGACCTACAATATTCCAGGAGGTCTTGAAGAAGCTAGAGTTAAATCCATCAAGGCCAGCAGATTTGTTAGTCTCAATACTAAATAAGGCAGCCTTAATCTCCTCTCTGGTGATCTCTCGAATCATTGAGATTTTATCAGAGTCGGTGACTTCCGAGGGGAGGATGGGGGGATAGTATATCCAATCCCGGATAGCCAGAGGGGGTGACTAGTAACCAATAAGTTCTTAAAGTAACTAACAATGACCTTTCCAACCAAATTCGGGGCGGCGACGAAGATTCCTTGGTCATTCTTGATGGAGATAATCTTGTTGCGGAAAAGACGAGGTTTTATGCTATTATAAAAAAAAATTGTTTCCAAGTTTGATCCAGTTTTCCCTGGATTTTTGCTTAAGAAATGATTCTTCAGCTGGACTGAGAAAGATGAAGTGATCTAAAGCTTCAATCTCCCTATCTACTAGAATAAGATTAAGGGGGTCAAGAGAAACGTTGGATTGGGCAAGAAAGAGGGCATCTTGAGCAGTAGTAATATAGGTACTAATGTCGCTATACTATTTACGATTTAGGAAAAAAAGTTCATGCTGAAGAGGATTGAGCTTCAGGGTGACTAGACTCATCCTTGAGGCTGTAAAGGGGAAGTTCCAGTTATTGGCGATGATGGATTTAAATTGGGGATGAGATTGTCACATATTAAAGAATTTTTGGGTGCATGGAAGACCGATATTAAGGGTAACCGTGGTATGGTCTGAGGAGCGAATGTACCCGAAGTGAGAGAGACATCAAGAATTGATCATCCCAAAGAGAGTTAACAAGAACTCGATCAATTTTAGACATAATGGGATGGGAAGGTTTTTGTTGATCCAGGTGAACGGGAACCCAATGGAACGAAGATCACTGAATTCACATGATAATAACAATTGCTGTAACCGCAAGGGTCCAAAGATCTGAAGAACCTAAGCACTCCTCCAGTTTACGGATGGCATTAAAATCTCCAGGAGCAATCTAATGAATACACTTATCAGAGGAAGAAAGAGACATCAGATCATTCCAGAGAAGGGTATGATCTGATGCTTCATTGAATGCATAAACAGTCGTGAGCTTAAAGAGAGAGAGGAGGTTATGATATGTGGTCGATCAATGAATGAATTGGGGGGATTGCGACAATATATTAATGGTGATGACATTAGGGTTCCAAATTATCCAAATTCATCCTAAAGGATGAGAAGAGTGATTGGTGATGAAATTCCAAAAAGGCACCATAGTTCTAATAATAGAGTCTACATTTTTTGATTGAACTTTGGTTTCTACGAGGACTAATAGGGAAATATTATTTCTAATAATGAAATCAATAACATCATTTTTTCTAACAGGGTCGTTAAGACCTCTCCATTCCAAGAAGCAATAATCATAATTAAGAAGACTTATAAAGCGTCAGGTGAGGGTTCTGTCGGGGGGAATATCCAAAATACCATGAGCTAGAGATCCATAATGAAAAATCTTTTTGGATGGGGAATCCACCTCTTCACCGCTATCCACCTCCTTGACGGTATCGAGAGAAACAGTGCGATACCTAATGTTCGAGTTAGATGGGATCTCAGAGAGATCAGATTCTTCCGAGGAAGAGACGATTAAACCTCATGAAAGAGAGAGTCTAAGAACTTTTTTACAAAGGCGGGTGCTGTTGAAGAGTTCAAGAATAGCTAGAAGGGTAATTTTGTGTTATCAGAATCTTTTAGTGTCAAAATAGACTTTTAGTTCTTTGTTAAGTAGCATTTTTAGAGAGAGAAAGTGAGAGCAAGATTAAGTAGAGAGAGAAAGTAATATAATATTCATCATGGAATCTATAAAGTGTATGTGGTCCTTTTATAGTACAATTATGGGTCCCACACGCTTTAATTCCCACTTATTACATCTTTGGTTCTATATCTTCTCACCTCTTTATAATGACTATTTCTATTGTATTCTTTACAATTCATTCCTAATACAATTTCTTTTTTATAATTCTCTCCTAATAAACTTCTTCTTTATAATTCTCTCCTAATAAAACTACTTCTTGATAATTTTTCCATACGTCTTTTATTCTCCCTTATCAGTAGCCCCCCAGTCCTAGTAAAAATATTTTTACTGGGACTGTGAAGAAGTCTCTGTTGTTCATTTCAATCCTCTTTGAAAATTTACTTCCTCGAATATTCTCTCCTCGGATAATTCCTCTTCAAGTGCAAAATTTCTCCTCGAAAATGCCCTTTCTTGGATATCTGCTCTTCGAGTAATTCACCTCAAAAATCATCTCAGATCTTCAAGTGCAAAATTTCTCTTCGAAAATTCCCTTCCTTGGATATCTTCTCTTCGAAAAAATGTCTTTCCAACAAATATATCCTTCGAATACATAATACCTTTCATGTCCTACTAACCAGTAGCCCCCCAATCCTTGCAACATTTTAGAAAGATTTGAACCATGCCTTGTCAACATCGCTCATCGGAATTAACTGTGTCAGCACACCATAGCTTCTAATACGAGGCTAAGTAGGTTGCAAAGATTGACTCAAAAAACTATGACGTCAGCAGTCGTAAATGTTTGTCAGCATATCTTTTTAGAGATCTTTTCCTATTCCCAAGACGTTATATCATTAGATGGCCTCTGCATCTCCCCCCATGTTTTTTTATTGACAAATTTCCACCTATGTTACCCATAATGCCCCTAGGCAAACAACAAAAAATGTCCCCAGGCCTAATTTACCCTAAAAGCCCATCTCTCTCTATAAATACTCACCTCATTTTCTTATCATTCCATAAAAATTACTCCAAAATTTTCTAGACAGAGAAAGCTGGCTAACAAACCTCGTCGGATTCCAGAGTGGCTTCTGATGAGTAAAAAATTCCAAGAGAGAGTTGCTGCTGGTGAATACATGGAGCCTCAACCCCAACCTTCTGTCACTACATTCTTCGGTTCCTGGTCTTCACCAGAGAATTCTGCTGCCATCACCCCCCTCGAAGTTGCACAACAGAGTCTACATTCCGATTTCCACCCCCTCGAACTCATGCGTAAAGATAAACAGCACAAACACTCCTCTGGGAAAAAGAAAAGACATCATAAAGATAAGAGAAGTTTGCAGGAGCGGAAACGTGCCAAAGAAACACCTATAGTCATTCAAGAACCCCTTGTGGCGGTAGCAGTCGAGGGCCCTCCCATTGTGGTCAACAACCGTCCTCGTAAAAAGGACTCCTTCGAGTCTAGTCTGCCATCTACCCCATCAATGACCGGGCATGGGACTCCTCGGGTTTCCCTTTTAAGGACAACCATTAACGAGGAGGATGTCCAAGAAATGCGGGATAAAATCACAGCAGCTAAGGGAAAAACAGTTGCCTCAGTTGCCCTCGAACCAAAAGCACATGTGATCCCTTTGCTAGGTTCTTCTAGTCGAACAACTTCCTCCTCATTAGTAAACTCCAAAGAGCAAGCTCGTCGGATTGCCCCAAAATCGAAGGGAGACATTACACTGCCCTTAGAGCTTGATGATATCGCTATTCGCAACATTCGAGGCATCGAGAATAAGCATATGGTAGCCCTGCACAACATTCAATACAAGTACTTTTCGCCATCCGAGGAGCCCATGCTGAGGACTCGTTGGTGCATTCCACCATACATCACTATCAGATTCCCATCGGAAGGTGAGACACTTTTGTCAGTGAGGGAGAATGAATTAGTTGTCTATACCAAAATCATGAATTGGGGGCTAAGATATCCCTTAGAACATTTTTTCATCGAATATTTGGCTAAAATAGACCTCTGTCCCTCCCAAGTCGGCCCGAATATGCAGTTCACCCTTATGACCTATATCATGGCCTCGAGGATTTCAGGCCACAAACTTTCATTGGAGCAGCTCATCGGACTGGCGGACTTAGCAAAGAATCCATTCTTCCTTTTCTATTCTTTGGCCTTCAACCGAGGACTAAAGATCTTAAAAGATCTACTAGAGGCTGACAAGAAATGGAGGCAACAGTTTGTATTCTTCTCTGGTCACTGGGAGACGGGGTCAGAAGCAACTCCTTCGAATCCTCACAAGATTTCTCTCATGTGGACCAACAAATGTAAGTACCTTACTTTCCGTTCTACTCGACTTCCTCGAATAATGATGTGTCAACAAAATATGTTTTTGTTTTTGCAGCTATGACTGGGGTGTCTAAGCCCTATACAGATTATGTAGAGAGCGCCACCGCTGTGTTCACTAAACTCCACTTATGGGCCAAGGAAAACTGGGAAAACCGATTCCGCCTATGCTTCACAAATAAAAATTTGGCTAGGAGTCGACTGTGGAGGCTGAATCCCCTTGACCGGGTGAGCATGAGAGGACTAATGGCCCCTCCGTCCAAACAAGAGGTTATGGAGCGTGTGACCAAGAAGGACATAGTTATTTATCTTTCAAAATGCTCTCGTGCTAAAAGCCACCTTGATAAGTCCGACGAGGAGGTATCCACCAAAGTTCTTCCACTTAATACCAAAAGATTGATCACTCATCAAGAGCCGTCCTCTTCGGCAAACGTTGAGACAACTGTGGAAAATTCTCCTCCAAATAAAACTCTCCCTCTAAGAAAGAAAAAAGACTCAAAGGCAAAAGAGAGTCGAAAACAGATCGTCCTGGAGCCCATACAAGAATTAACCGAGGAGGCGAAAACACCAAATGATGGCCCCGAAAATGCTCAGGACACTGATGTCCAATACGGGTCAAATGAACCGGAAAAAGAGATAAGGGAAAACTCGAGTCAGACCCCCAGCTCGCCCCTTACTCAAGCTTCAAGTCCTGCCCCAATTGAGGGCGTCCCCGCACTTGCACCACTTCCTCTTCACCGAAGTTATCCTCCGCAGAATGTTGACATCAATATTCTCACTGGGGAGTCCTCGAATTTTAACCCCACTGCGCTTGGCTCTCCTTCAAGCTCCTTTGAAATTCCTCCTCATGACGAGTTTCCCCTGAGCCTTCGCAGTCTACTTCATGGTTCAGTCAACATGAGGAGAAGGATGCAACATCTCGAGGACCGAAAGAACCACTACAAGTTCAAAGCGTCATTGGCTACTTCTCAACTCGAAGAGGCGAAGAAACAGCTTGCTATCATAGAGAGTCAAGCAGATGCGCTCTATGAACGGTTGTCTGCCTCCGAAAGTTACGTGGTGATGCTTGAGAGATTCTGTCATGAAGAGAGAGACCTCTACCAAAAGAAAACAGAGGCCCAAGAAAAATTTATGGCCGAATATCAAAAAGCGCACCATATCGCATGCCAAGGATTCAATGACTGTGTTACTGATTACAAAAAAGTGAAAGAAGACCGGGATAAGTTGGTGAAGCGGATCGAGGATTTTCTGAGACAAGTCGAGGAGGAGAAAGAAAAAGTAGTGAATGCATATGCAGCCAAATGCGCTGCTAATCTCAACAATCGAGATGCAACAGTCCAAGCTGGACTTATCACTCAGATTCATGCTGAGTATCCTAAAAGAAAAAGCAGTGAATGCATATGCAGCCAAATGCGCTGCTAATCTCAACAATCGAGATGCAACAGTCCAAGCTGGACTTATCACTCAGATTCATGCTGAGTATCCTAAGTATGACTTAGGTAGCTTCTGGAAGCTTGTCTCTCTAGACCTTCGGCCTCTTCACATTGTGGTGAGTGATAGTGAAGCATCGGATTCCGAGGAGGAGAAGACCTCAGAAATTTCAAAGTAGGTGAATGGTATATGATAAAGAAGGCCCATTCTGTTTGTTTAATCGTTTTTTGTGTAAGATTTATAAGGCTTGTCATGTGTAAGCCATATTCACAATTGAACTAACTCGTTTTTCCAAAGCGGATATCCTTCGAATGTTTGTGTGTGTCATTATATCATAATAGTTGTAAAACTTGTTAATCGTAACACCCATGTTTATTCGGGGAGAAAATTAATATGACAACTTGGAATGTCAATCGTGCAACGTATTAAGTGTCATACTTTTCATAAGTGTTAGCCAACTTGCGTTGAATGGTTCACCTATACCGACTTGCATCGTAATATTCATTATGAACTGTGCTAAGACTAGCTTAGGAGAAATAGTTCGAGGCACCCAAATATTCGGGGCAGAAAATACTGTAGACCAAACAATAGTTTGAGGCACCAAAAAATTCGGGGCACAAAATACTATGGCCCAAATAATAGTCCGAGGCAAAAAATACGTTGTATTAATTAGCTCATAGTGGCACCTCGTTAAAACCTTCATGTGCCTAACAGGGTAGAAAATAGTATGCCCTCGAGGTGTTGTCCTATAAGCCCATAATACTTCTTGTAAATAATCAGGCCATTTTCCTGTCTTTCCTTCCAAATTCTTTTTCAACCCATCCAGAATTGTTCGGTTTGTCACTTCCACCTGTCCGTTAGCCTGGGGATGAAATGGGGCTGAAAAACATTGTTGTATGCCCCTAGAAAGGCAAAAGCTTTTAAATTCTTGGTTGTCGAATTGTGGTCCATTATCCGTTGTGATTTGTATTGGTACCCCCAAAACGACAACAAATATTTGAAACAATGAATTTGATAACATATTTTCTAAGGGTTCCACTTCCACCCATTTAGAAAAATAATCCATCGCTACGATTATAGTCTGTCTGCCTCCAGACGCCATTGGTATGGGCCCAACTAGGTCAACGCCCCACCTAGCAAATGGAATTGCTTCTGAAATACTCTCCAAGAACACCCCAGGCTTGTGGATTATATTTGCGTAGCGCTGACATGTATCACACCGCTTCACCAATTCTTTCGCATCAGAAGAGATAGTCGGCGAATAATAACCAGCCAAAAATACCCGTCGAATTAATGCCTTATACCCACAATGAGCCGAACCTTCCCCATCGTGCAATTATGACAAGACAAATTGCGACTCGTCCTTGTAAATAATCGCTTCCCACAGACGGCGCCACTGAAGAGTTCAAGAATAGCTAGAAGGGTAATTTTGTGGTATGAGAATCTTTTAGTGTCAAAATAGACTTTTAGTTCTTTGTTAAGTAACCTTTTTAGAGGGAGAAAGTGAGAGCAAGATTAAGTAGAGAGAAAATAATATAATATTCATCTTGGAATCTATAAAGTGTGTGTGGTCCTTTTATAGTACAATTATGGATCCCACACGCTTTAATTCCCACTATTACATCTATGGTCCGTATATCTTCTCACCTCTTCATCATGACTATTTCTATTGTATTGTTTACAATTCTTTCCTAATACAACTTCTTCTTTATAATTCTCTCATAATAAACTTCTTCTTTATAATTCTCTCCTAATAAAACTACTTCTTTACAATTTTTCCATACGTCTTTCATTCTCCCTCATCAGTTGTAACAAAAAACAACACATCTCTCATATTGGGGAGGAAGCCCTTGGTACTCAATGGAGACCGAGATAAGTTTGTTTCTTATCTTGAAGGAAACCTCGGAATAAATTTTGGCTCCCATTTTGATCAAAACACAAATACGAGCAAATCTAAGCTTTTCCTTCCTTTTCATTTGTTTATCCACATACAAAGGAGTGCCTAAGACCTAACCAATTCCACTTAATCCCTTCACCGTCCATAATTCTAATGGGAGGTTGAAGATTTTTACCCAGATTGGGACATCCGTGTGGGGGTCTTTGATAAGAGTGGATAATGGCTCCCAAAGCTTGAGAATCATCAAAAGTCCACCAAAATGTCAGATAGCTGATTCAAGAACCCTTTTGGCCATCTCCTCAGAACCGAATTTGATAAGGAACTAGCCTTCGGGAAGGGGTTTAAATTCCAAAAGACCGAAGATTTTCCACAAAGCCTCAACATTAGCTTTGAGAAGGGAAATGTTATGAGGTTCTGAGAGAAAATAGCCCGATAGACAAGCATTCCACAAATCAGGGGGGCCATTACAGAATCATCCATGATAAAAGCATCGTCTTCAAATGAAAAGGGTTAAAGAGTAATAACAAGAGGAGATCGGTTATCATGCTGACGTACAACTGCGTTTGTGTAAGATGAGTGATTGGAAGTAGGGTTAGGGAGGGGTTTAAGTGAGTGGACTCTCGAGTTTTTTGAAGGGGTAATATTTTGGTGGGCTTGGGTTTGGGCAAGGAGAGCAAGTTTTTTGTTTTTACCTTTTGGACCTTTTTCGGGATTGCCAAAATTCCTAATCAAAGAAAAGGGTTTGAGAGTAGAGATGGGGCCAAGTAAACCCTTACCTTTGGAAATAGGCGGCTTTGAAATGGTTATAATTTCCGTAGACCCGATAAAATCTTTGGATCGACCTAGAAGATGAAAAGTGGGCATCGCATTTAAGACCAGGTCACAAGATAAGGATGTTAGGTAATTGAAAGTACCATTATGACCCGCATCCAACCCGATAGGCCCAAAAGACTTGTTAGTACTTCCAACAGAAGCATTCACTTCAAACCTAAGATCAGCAAGCTCATGAACTCTCGACGTTACCCTGTTCAGCCCTGCAGTGATGAAACCCAAAAGGGTTGGTGTTCCTTGAGAGACCGATTCAGACAGGGAGGCCCTACTGGAGCGGTCAGTCGACAATGAAGAGTGGGAACCAAGGTAGGTCTGATTCGTTTTTATCAAGTGAGAAATGAGATGGTCGTAAGGCTCCACGGATTCATGGCGAAAGGTAAATAGAAATCTTGGCGACCTTTCAACGGCGTGAAGAATGGAGGCCGACAACGATGAGGAAATGATTGATGCTGAGTGAGATGACTCTGAATCACGTTTAAATTCTGCTACCAGATTCTGATAGAGACTAGTTGATACAAGGTTGGGACCAGAGCACATGGAAGGGCTAGGTTTTGATAGGGATAAAGGAGGAGACCCATCATCAAAGTTGTATTCCACTCTAGGGAGGTTCGACGATAGTAATAGCCTGGAGGGAGAGGTTCGCGATTTGAAGATGGGAAAGGGACATTGGTGAAGAATTATATGCTCTGGCCAAGGCCAGATTCCATGTGGTGCCTGGCCAGATCCAGGGTCTGCTTGACAAACTCCTCTTACGATGCGGGGATGCTCTGAGGTGTCTGAGAAAGATGGGTGATGGGGGTCAGGTCAGGGACTCCACCAGACATCACCAGAGTAGAAAGGGGTGTTGGGTGATCAACAAGAGCTTGGATAGGAGGGGATTTCACTTGAAGAATCGGCAAGTGGCGAACATGAGAGAAACTGCTTGTCTTTCCGGTAGGCTTGGCCATCCTGAAGGAGGAGCTACCAGACATAATGCACAAAATTTGAAGGGTATGAAGATTTCTAAGCATGTGATTTTTAGAGAGTTTGAGTGAGGTCTAACGTGAGAGAGGTAGTAAGGTTTCAAGGTGCAATTTTATACTAGTGCTGAGTTGCATAGGTTTTGAATTCCTTGACTCAGAAAGTCTAAGGGTAGGTCGAGAAGACCAGAGCAAATAGGTTCTGGGAAGCCTAGGGAAAAGGTAGAGATGGATTGAAGTAGGGCTTGTGGATAGTGACTTAGGAGGGTTGAGAGTTAATGAGAGATTGAAATAGGAGAATATAACAGATATGGAAAGGAAATTAGGTTGAAGATTACCCGAAATGATACAAGAAAGCTGGGTTGAGGATTGGGTTTCAAGGATAAAAGAGATACAAGGTTGACAGAGAGACAAAAGAGCCATGAGGTTATAGTATAGAGAAGAGTTAGTTGCGCGAAAAGGAACGGTATGAGAGGAGGGGATGGAGAGGTGGAAATAGAGGCTTGACCATTGCCCAAAGAGGGTGAGAAAGGGAGAACTTTAGCTTAGAAAAGAGGCTAGTCTTTGGGTACTTTCTGGTGAGAACAGGTTTGGTTTCCACATAATTGTTACTGCGGTGAAAATGCGATTTACCGCTAACTGAATCAGAAAACATAACCAAACAAAGTGACACTGAATGGTTAGATGGTTGGTTGGAGATGAACAGTCTGGTTGAGGACTGATTGTGGTTATTTTTTGTGCTGGATGGTGCAAGTGGCATACGCAAGTATAGGTTCATTTTGGTGAAAGATGTTGATGGTTGAGGTTTTGGTTTGAAAGCGGTGATGGAGGCACTTGACTTTGAAGAATTGGATGAGTGGAAGATGACAGAGAGGGTGAGATCTTGAGGCCAATTTGATGTGGGCGTGGTGAGGAGGAATGAGGTTTAAATGAATTCTTCATGGTCACCATATACAGTAGGCTGACATGGTCTGGGGCTGCAAGAGGAGAGGAAGAAAACTAGGAGGGCTAGATTCTTAGGCTGGTTTTGTGAGACCAGACCATCAAAGCTATGGTGGAGGGAGCCAGGAAGGTGATTGAAATCACCTCTTCTGTGGCTTTGGGACAATAGAGTGTTGCACAACGAGGGAGGTACCTTGATACAGGGAGGCCATTTAGGGCTGATAAGCCAGCAGAGGACTTCCTCAAGAGCAGTTGGCATTGGAAGATAGGGGAGATCAACCAGGGAAGGAAAGCTACATGGTAGCTAGGTGACCGTTGGCCAAGGCAAGTCGCTGGAAAGCAGAGGAAATTTGAAAAAGTGACCGTTGTGTATGTTACCGTTACAGAATTTGAGGAGAGAGCTGAATTAACTGTGATTCTTTTCCATTTTAGTTTATTTGTTTATAGCAATTTAAGTGAAATAGATCATGATTTGATGTTATATATAAAATTTATGTTTAGTAGATCGGTATTTTTGATGAAGTTGATTTTAGTTTTTCTATAAAGTTATGGTTCATAATTATATTGAGAGAAATATTTTACCTCGACCTAACAGATTATCGATACATCACTCTCTAATATAAAATACCAAAAAAGAGTTATTGACCAAACTTATTATTTTTGAATAAACACGATCCATAGTTTTTGGATCAGATAATTTGGTGGTGATCTGATATACGGATTCTATCTGAGTTAGAAAATAATATCATGTTTAGAAAGGTTAAATATGATTCTAATGATCAAAATATAATGATTTTAGTATATAGTATATATCATTTGTCATAGGTATTAAGATATGGTCCGTATTTTTAAGATTTCATATGATAAGCATTTTTATTTTTCAGTTTTCTTCTATAATAATTCAAATATTATATGACCGTTTTTAATAAATTATTTGTAGCAATATAAATAAAATAGACCAAGATTTGATGTGTTATAATTTTTTTAGGTTTAGAAGATTTGATATTTTGCTAATGTTAATTTCCCTATAAGCCTAAAGTTTATTATATAGTTACAATATTGCTTCACAGTTCAATAAAATTTGAGAACTATCAAATATAGATACAAGTACAAATTGATGACATATTATATATATAAACACATATTAAAATATAGATCACGGAATTTCAATTAAAGTTTCTGTTTTAACATTCAATCTTTTTCTTTACAATGGAATTCAACATTTCTGCGACCATTTTCTCTTCGTAAGGTGTGGGACAAAAACATAATATTTTTACACAAAAAGACAATACCTATGGTATGGTTTGGTTCAGATTTCAATGGAATGTATTAAATATTATTTGTTCGGATCAGACTGTACGGTTAATGTTTTAATTTTTATATCTGAAATTGGAATAGACCTTTAATTTTTAGTTTGGTTTGATCCGATTTTAATTCCGTCGGTTTTGATCACATTTGGTTTCGTATAGTTTGAAAAAACTTATATGTAGTTGTTTATATATGCAGTTGGATGTTCATCCAAAGACTTATATGTAGAAACGTCTGCTCAAAACTAAAAAAGAACTTAACTGAAGACTAGTGGTAATCTTAATGTTGGATTCGGAAGGTGCAGGATTGTTGATGAAGGCTTGAGAATATACCTAATATTTTATGAAAGAAATGAGTTTAGTAAATATGTTAAAGAATATGATATTGATGAATTAATATCAAGCGTTTATCTTGTAGTCGTTGATCAAAGTATGCTTGAAATTGGAGTATGATAGTACATTGATACATTGTTAGGCATCAAAATATGATGAGCTATAAATGCAACTGAGTTTGACTCCACGGGCAGAAATACATATGGAGTTGCAAAAGCAACTATTTTTTATCCACAACTCAAAATAGGTGAAGCTATATACATAAATGATTTTGACCTAGATGGTCAAAATCATGTGCATCAAAATAGATTTAACAAAATATTTTTATCACTAATTTATTTTAAAGACAAATAGGTGATTTTATAGGTAACGTATCTAGCAATTTAGGAACGAAAATAAATGTATCCAACAAGAATGAACTGTTATAACCAAAATATTAATATAATCGTTATCTATTTTTAATACCAGCGTGATGATAAACACATTACCTTAGTGAAATACTTCGTTGTCATGAAAAATCTGGCTCGTTGTTCCGGTGAATTATATATCTCAACAATTTATGGAGTATGTTTTAGAACTTAGTTTGCGACACAGGTGGATCCATAATTAAAATTAAGACTATGCCAAAAGTAACATAAAAATTAACAAAAAATAAGTACTTTAGTATTATATATTAAATATATACTAATTTTTTAA
Organism: Limnanthes douglasii subsp. nivea; assembly: GCA_036936605.1. Taxonomy (NCBI): domain Eukaryota; kingdom Viridiplantae; phylum Streptophyta; class Magnoliopsida; order Brassicales; family Limnanthaceae; genus Limnanthes; species Limnanthes douglasii. Next base: position 368,542,855 of record JAUPFV010000002.1, on the reverse strand, counting down.
TTACAAATTAAAATGAATATCTATTTTTAGTCCAAACGTAAACGCATTCTCTTATTACTCATGGGCTCAAAGCTCTTAATAATATCTTGATAATTTAGGTGATACTTCGGAATTTGAGTAATTTTTCAAGAATCCAACTCCAAATATCCATATTTTTTAATATGTTATTTGAAGACAATGGATCACTTGACGGAGGAGTAGAATGATATTTCAGTTGATTCATTTCCGATAATAGAAGTATTAGACTCCGAACATCTAGAGGTAGGCGTAAAAGACTTGCGCAACATTTTGTAAACAAATCAAACTAGATAATTTATTTAAATATGGACAAACAAAACAAAATTCACTAATATTAGAAAAAACCTAAAATTAGTAACCAAATCACTCCAAAAATTAAATACAATTGGTAATCAAATCAGTCCAAATTACATTTTATTATTTGAACTTTAATCTTGTTATATAGCAAACTCGATATAAAAAATTTATTACTTAGGATATACTAAACATTCTTTTCAAACTTATAACTACATGACATATTTGGTTACTCCCTAAATCCGCATCAGGTTTTAACGACATATTCATAAAAATAAAAATCTTGATCTCTTTTCATAATTCCACGACGAACCTTTTATCTTCGTAACAATGGATCTAAAATTATTACTTAAAATATATTAAACATTCTTTTCAAATTTAAAATTATATAAAATATTTGGTTACTTTGTAAATGCGCATCGGGTTTGCAATAGCCCGTTAAATCAAACCCGATAAATTTTTAATTAGACGGCGGTTATAAATGTTTTTGCTATCTTAAATAGTAAACGTACAAACTCACACTTTTATCGTGGTATCACAACCATTGATATAGATGATGTTATCAGTAATATGATATTATCTCACATTCAACCGTTTACATTTAAGTAATAAAAATAATAAATTTGATTTATTAAAACATAAACAAGTTCTAAAACACATATATACTCTGTATTTTAAATAAAACCAAACAATAATTAAATTTAGGGAATTGTTAAAAAAAATCCAAAATTACTCCGCAAAGTCGCTTATAATGTTTTTTAAAAACTACTCCGTGTAGTTATTTTGTTTGACGATTTTACCCTTACGAAATGTTATAAATAGTCAAAATTACTCCGCGAAGTTATCATAATTTCAAAAAAAAACCCCAATTCTCTAACTTTGCACTACTTTCTCTCCAAAAACTTAAAAAAATTATAACTAAAATTATAACTGAAAATAATCCTAAATCTAACCTAAACTAACCCGGACTTAAATCTAACCTAAAATAAATCTAACCTAAACTACCCACTCCCTTAGTAACAAAACCCAAACTCATCTCTTCTCTCTCTTCACCTCTCTTCTCTCTCTTCACCTCAAAACCGAGCCCAAACCCTCAGTAACCGAACAAACCCACCACCCACTGAAGCCGACTTCGTCACCGGCGAGGAAATCCGTCGAATCGGAATCGAAACAATCTATTGTAAGTTGATTTCGTTGTTGTTAGATAGTTTAGTTAGGTTTAGTTAGGGTAGTGGTGTAGTTTTAAGGGTTTTAGGGGTCTAGGTAGGATCTGGCAGAAGCTTCAAGCTTCTGCCATGGCGAAATTGTTCTTCGCCACACGGGGGCGAAGAACAAGGTCCCTACGCCACACGATGGCATAGGATTGGTTTCCCACGCCAGAGCGATGGCGTGGGATCCTGGGTGTACGCCTTTTGTAGGCGTAAACTTAGGATCCCACGTCGTCGCTCTGGCATTGGAAACCAATCCTACGCCATCGTGTGGCGTAGGGACCCTGTTCCACGCCATCACTGTGGCGTGGGTATAAGGTTGTACGCCTTAGTTGTGGCGTACACCTTTATACCCACGCCACAGTGATGGCGATGGATGCTCCGGTCACCGGAATGGCCTGGGACCGATTTAATATTGTTTGTTGGTGTCTATTATATGTGTTTATGATATTTTTGTTACAAAAACAGATTTCCAATTGAGTTTTAGTATTTTCAAGTACGCCTTCACATTTGCGTTTCTATTTACAGGTTATGGAGTTAGGTATGGACTTTTGTGTGAACGAAGACCATCGGTTGCTTCAGGCCGTGAAGTTTGTTAAGCTAACAATGTCTGATGATATGACCGATGCTTTTTTCGATCGAGTGCTTTGTAGGATGTTTTATGATTATGGACGCTTGGATTTTCCAAATCCGCCGCCACGCAGTCGTGAAGAAGTCAAAAGCAGGTACAATCATGCGAAAGCTAAACCACTTCAGCTTTTGTCCAACTTGCGTTACAAAGTTCAACAAGTAGCACTTGTTGATTGGAACCTGTTTAGGATAGATTTTGTTACTGGATATATGTTGGAATATCTCGAAAGTAAGGCTGCTCAGATAGAAGATGACATTGCGAACTTCGGACATATTCCAGAGAACAGAATATACGGTTTCCACTAAGAAATTATATTTTCACTATGTAATGTTGTTAATCTCACCTTACTGTGAGATCGTTTTATTTATATTATGTATCAAACATATCATTTTGGGTTTCGGATTGTATGATACTGTGTTCAATATTTCGGTGCTCTCGTTGATGGTTGATGTACGATACTATTTTCTGTATTTTGATGTTTCGGTTCATGTATGATACTTTTTCCTTTTTGTTTGATATTATAAAAACGTATTTTGTATCTTGCTATAACAAATTAGAGTAGGTACCCCGGCGGGAAAAAACAAATGGAGTGAAGGTTTCCCGCCTCAGAAAGATTTACGCGGGAACAAAAACACCCTTTCTCGCTAATTATTTTAGAATTGAACCACAGACTTCGAGTCTATAAATACTAGAATCTGACTATAAAACTAAACATTTAAGTTATAACAATGGGTGATTCAGGCTAGAACGTGCACAAAGATGCAAGCCTCCTAAGCGCATTTGACTTTGTCAGAGGTACGATGCAAGAGGAGGTTCCTCGTTTCGTCGATGCGGTTTTGTGCAAAATGTTCTTCAACCACGGCAGGGAGGCATCGTGTCCAGGATTTTTAATGCCCCGACCACGCGGACGCGAAGAAGTCGCCGATAGGTTAGCTTATCTTAAAACAGTGACTATACATATCGAGTCACTTCCTTGGGAAGTCCGAAGCAAAGTCCAAAATGAATTCAACATGGGATTGCAAAGTACAATTACGCAGGAGATGGTGTCACATGTGATACAGCAAACGGAGCAAGAAATAGCCGACGCAATAGCCAGCGCCGTTGAAACGTACTCAACTCCCGAAGGAAGTAGTGACAAAGAGGAATATTCATTCGAGAAACGCTTTGAGTATGGAATGAACTATCCGACTCCATAAAACTAAGTGTGCAATGCTAACTCAGGGTTAGCTTATCTATTATTTGTTTTAAGTTATTTTCTTATGTATTTCTAATTATGTAATGCTTTTGATTAGAGTGAAATGTTTTAATGCAATCGACATATTAAGAAGTTTAAGTGTTATTGTTTTTAAGATAAACATCCAAACAAAAAACATCCAAAGTTTACATTCATTACAATCATCTAGTTAACCTATTCTCGGTGTTCTCCCTCTTCTCCCCATCTCCTTAGACGCTATGTTAATCGAAAAACCTAACGAATTTCCCGTGGTTTTCACCCACTCGGTCATCGAGTCTAAGCTATACTCGTCGTGAGTGGTGAAATGATGAGTGTAGTCCGAAACAAGTGAAATTTCACATTGTGTAACATGCTACAATACATAAGAAGTAGTTAAACCAATTGAACCGGCATTCCGTATTAGTTAACGGGATTTCGCCATGAGTGTGGCGCCGGACATCTTCATTACGCCACACGTGTTGCGAAAGACAGTGTGGCCACGCCAACGGATGGCGTGGGGATGATAACGTGCGCCACACTGATGGCGTACGACCCACCAACCACGCCAATGCGTGGCGATGAACACAAAAAACGGGTTTTTCCAAATCATCCGATTTTCGCAAAAATAAGAGGGGATTAAGCAATGTAACTCTTCGGCGTCCATAGTGCTCCGGATGGGAAGTGGTTCCGACTCTCCTCCGGCCATGTTTTGAAGGTTTGGAGGTTTTTAAAAAAATGGGTAAATGAGTTGTTGATTTTGGAGGTTTTAGGTAGTTTGGAGAAGATGATTATGGTGGATGTTTGACATTGTGTTTGCAACTTCATGGAGTAGTCAGAAGTGCTCAATGGCATGGGTTGTAATTAATTTGACTTTCAAAGGTTTTTTGGACTTTTTGCCTAGTGCCAAATTTGTACATATTGAAAAATAGAAACAAGCGACTTCATGGAGTAGTTTTGGCCGTTTTTTAGCAATACCCTTAAATTTATTCTTTCATTCTATATCTATAGTCTTGTTCTTATACGAGTGTACCTCATGACACTGGATCGGTAGACCCCACATATTTCAATCCTAGATTCAGAGAATACTATGGAAAACCTACCATAGTCACTAAATACACTAAATACATAAATAATCAATAGTTTTATATGTAGTTACATATCGAATATTTAGACATATATAATAAGTAAACTAACGTAAATATTTAATTATGAAAGCATTCATGTGTCAAAACCAAAAAATCCAGTTGATACCAGAAGTTGAGAAAAATCGGGTCATACCGTTCGATTAAACGTGACAACTCTTATTTCGAGTATGTATTTGATAGTGCTACTACGCCTATTATAATAAGCAGCACGACACAAAAAACCCAGGTCTATGCTCGATACTTGAAGTTTTTACAAAAAAACTAATACTTTTAAATGGTAAAAAAATATCAAAAGTTAATCATAGTAAGACCAAAGATGTTTTTTCAACACAAAGTTATATATGATGTTTTGTCATATAAAAAAATGGTCTTTACTTTGGTGGTGGTAGCACAAAAGATTCATCGTGATTTTCAAGGTCATAAAATAATTTTTTTGAAATTTTATAATGCTACAAAACATCTTACAAAAGATGGGCATCTCATATAGCATTACTCGACGGTATGCAAAATTAGAAGATTTTGAAATAAATTTCTAAACATAGAACATAATCAAAGCTATCACTTGAAATTTTGTAATCACTTAAATTTGTGCAGGGGGTCTGTGCCGCTCGGTAGGGGCTTCTGTGCACCTATGGTGCACAACCGAAACTTAAAAAAAATTAAGAAAATAAATTTAAAAATTTAAAAAAAAAATTGAAACTTTTAACGAAGTTCTTTCAACTGGAAGTTCAATTTCGAATTTTAGTTTTGTTTTTTTTTAATTTTGCGGATTATATCATATGTTATTAATTTCGTTAATTTTTTTTGTATTATTGTAGGTCTGATGTCGTTGAGGAGCGATGTCTTCCTCGCTCTAGGGCGTATCCCCCGAGATCACGGGCGCCACACCCGGGGAAGAATCTGAAGACGGTATGAGCCGTCGAAGATGAGAGAGTCTGCGATGCTAAGCGCGGACGAGATTTATCAGAGGACCCTGAGACTATTCGTCTTAGGGAGGAGGAGGAGAGGATAAGATCTGATCGGTCTTTGCGCCGAATCAACCATGGCAAGAGGAAAGAAAAACCCGTAGAGAAAGCAGTGGATGCTAGTAGAGGTGAAGGCTCCTCACGACAGGAGACGTCGCATGTACACCGATCACCACCTCCCGTTACTAGTGATCCACCACCTCCCGCTCGTATTGCTCCATCCCCTGCGTATACTACTACATATCCACCACCTGTTAGTGAGAGGGTGGATGCTACTGGGGACCCTGAGCAGGACACCATCGATGAGGAGCATATCGATGCGATACACACAGAGGAGCAGCGGTAGACGTTTGCATTTCTGAAATACAACAAGATACCTCTATTTCCTGACTACAAAGAGCACGAGGCATATCACATCTTCATCGGACAGGTAAGTACCAAATTATTAAACGTCTAGTCTAAGATTTTACTTTTATTTATGTTTGACTTAGTTTTTTTATTTACAGGGTCGCACTTCGTTAGGCATACAGGCACATTATAATCTACTTCGTATGTGGGACCTCAGTGCTCAGCCAGAGGTGCAGTGACACTTGGCATGGACTCCTTTTGGTCCTCTCATAGCTCACTTACCTCAGTACTTCACGCACTCAGTACTTGATGAGGTATTTGTTGAGTGTTGGCATCAGGAGACCAACACGTTCTATTTCTTGTTCGAGGAAATGACGATTACCCTCGATGATGTCAGTTGCATTACATGTATCCCTGTAGTTAGCTGGACTTTGGATGTAGTCATGGCTCCACGTGATGAGGCATACAACTACTACACTAGTATGTTAGGTTTGACATTGGATGAGGTTCGTGCTGAGATACAGTCCACTAGAGGCGTTGGCTTCAAGATCAAGTGGCTGCGAAACACTTTCACCAAGGGTCGCTACATCGAGCAGACTGATGCAGAGACTATCCGCCAGGTATCACGAGCATATCTAATATTCTTATTTGGTTGCACTATTTTTGCGGATACTAGTCATAAAAGCCTCAAGGCTGACTATTTGTACCGGTTGGCGAATGTGGATTCTGGTTTGTGGGACATAGCATGGGGTACGAGTGCATTGGAATTCCTGTTCCGTGGTTTGGGTGATGCTTCAAAAGCATCGAAGCATAACCTGTACGAATTTGTAGCCATGCTAGATTGCTGGATTTATGACCATTTCCCCGTGTTTACAGCCTCCGAGAACGCGGACCACGTAGTGAGGCAGCCTAGAATTGTGAAATGACTACCAAAGCGGATTGTTGGGAAAAACATCTGCCCCAAATCGGTTGTTTGTACTCTCCTTTCAGATCAGAAGGAGAAAGATGTAAGTGTTTAAATTTTAGTAGTCAATACAATATTCATACTAAGTTATATTTTTTTACATGTTCTAAGTGTTTTACTTTATTTGGAACAGGTCATTTTTTAACCATACGAGGATATCAGAGTCCAGTTCCCCGTGCAGGAGATCCGCACCATCGTTTATCCTTTGCGGATGATGAGAACGGTCGAGGATTATATGCTTAATCGGGTTATGCGCCAGTTCGGACGGGTTCAGTATGAACCCAAACTCCCACTTGTACTCTGACCGGGTTACAAGAAGGGAGATTTGGCTAGGTACACATGGCGAGAGATCGCATGGCTAGATTGGCGTCAGCACTTGCTTTATGAGGATCGGTTGACTGTTACCGTCGCCACTTATAGACAGTCGGCGACGAACACCTACTAGAGGTACTTGGCTGAGTATGGTTGGCATACTATTAGTCCACCACCACGCACCACGGACGACAGATTGCTAGAGGTCGTTCGGCCGATTGTTACACTTTCTGTAGGCCGGGGGGAAGAGGGTGCGCTTAGGTGGAGAGATCAAGTCTTGCAGCTCTTCTCTCCTTGGTTATTTGTCCTTATTATTGGACTTGTTTTAGCTTTGTTATGATCTATCTTTTTCATTCATGTTTATGTTGTTTATCCATTTTTAGGATTTGTTAAACTATCTTTGATTGTATTATGACAAATAGTATTTTATTTCCATTTTTTCCTTTTAGATTTGTTAAACTTTCTTTGAATGCTTATTTACAATTTCGAATCCGCAAAATACTTAACTCGTACCATTGTAAAGAAACCAACTTTAAAACCATAACAAAAATGGAATTTTTAAATAAATTAACAAAAAAACGTTCTAACGGCTCAAAAAAACCTAAAACGAGATAAATGAGTGAAAACCTAAAAAAATTACAAGTCATTGTCCACCATTGGTACGCAGTCATGAGTACCTATGGTGCACACTACTACGTACCAATGGTACAACCGTGTGTGCACCATGGGTACTATAGAAGGCGTACCCATGGTGCACTGTACCATCGGTAAAAAGGGCATGTACATGACACCATCAGTACACAGTGCGGCGCACCAATGGTGCATCACACTGTGTACCTATGGTGCAACCTTAATGCACCATAGGTACACAGGGTGGTGTACCGACGGTGCTATGGACTTGGCACCATCGGTACACTCCACTGTGCACCATAGGTACACAGGATGGTGTACCGATGGTGTTATGGACTTTGCACCATCGGTACACTCCACTGTGCAGGCACCATAGGTACACAGTAGGCTGTTCCTATGGTGCGCAATTAATAATTGAAATGTTTTCCCGCTATGTTTTTTCCACTTTTTTGCGCGCTCTATAATTCCCGCCAAAGTAATTTTTCTAATTTTTATATATAAAGAGGTCTAAATTTGACACACTAAACACACAAAACTCTTCTTCAAACCTAGCTTAAGTCTTTCTTCATGGGTTGAAGTGTGTTTGAGGATGCTCATCTACTCAAGGTTGCGAAACACGTGAATTTTAAAAGGTCGGACGATAATACCAATGAGTTTTTCGATGAAGTTTTGTGTATGATGTATTTCATGTACGACAAAATGTCTACGTCTAGACAAATTCCTCAATCTCGTACTCGTGAGGAGGTAGCCACTAGGTACAGGTGTATAACTAGTGGACCAATGTTCTTGGTGTTTAACGAGCCCCCAGAAGTTAGGAATGAGGCATTCGATTCGTTTGGTTTAATGATCACAAACTATTTGTCTTTAGAAATGACAGAATATATTCATTCTCAAATTTCCATAAAGGAGGAAACAGTGCGTATTCTCAGCGACAATGGAGGCTATGATTTTGACTAATTATTTGTTTAATCTCAAGATATGTACCCATGTTCAATGATGTTATTACTGCTTATTTGTAACGTTTTATATTAAGTTATGAAATGATTAGTTGCTTATCGTTACAAGTTGGAAAATGTCATGAATTACGGTCAAACAACTATAATACAAAACGCTATTATATAGTAAACAAGGTTCTAAACAACATAAATACGACCAAAAGACATAAAACGATAAAAACCCATAAATCAAATCAAAACAACATAAATCTGACCAAAAGACTTAAATCAACTAAACAAATTCATCAAGATTAGTTACTTCTGGGAATGAACAAACTGGCTTTATCCCTTCGAGCTCCGTGTATGTTTTGTAGCGACCAACTATTGGTAGCTCTTAATACGTAGCATCTTCACTCTTCAACTTCTGCCACATAGGATGTATGCATGCGCAAGAGCATAGGGGCTTGATTGATAGCTGTTTAATAACACTTGAATTAGAACCAAACAATGAGTAATACAATTGTAAGTAATAAGAAAACCATAAATCGAATGACTTACATTGACGAAATGATTAGTATCAACGAATCCAAACCCAATTTCACGTCTTTGGGCCATAATGGGGGGTTTACCGCGCAGAGGTAAAAAAGTTTGACTACAATTGTGAGACCCCACGAGTGACACAAAATGAACAATGCATTCGAACTTGGTTGCAATCGCAATGCCCATTTTTGGTATTATCATCCAATATTTGGGGGGTGCTGGTGTGTCGTAGTAGTTTATACTTTTTGCAACCTTCAGGTACTCCTCTTTACCGTTATATATATTGTTGTATGTGTCATAGTTGTCCATTAGTTCATTGTATATTGCCTTCCGAACACCTCGCCAACCTTCTTCATGACCGTACAACCCAAACGAAACTGCTCTATATCCACAGTGACCATCTGCCTTGACATCATTTATACCCGATTTAAAAGGATTGAAGTGAGTCGGAAACCAACGCAAAAAACCTTTGAGGTCGTATATAAGTTCTTTGACTCCACCAATGGATGATTGTACGATGTTCCTAGCAAGCGAGGCAATGGAAGAACTGTGAGTACGAGGTACTTTAGGCACATCTTCCCGAATCGTATTTGCACTAGCAACTACTTTACCCTTTTTAACTTTTGGTGCTTTTAAAGAGTTCATTACTGAGTCAAGACTAGCCTTATCAGCATCATCCACATGTTCCCATTGGCATTTATCCCGTTTAGTGGATGATGTATCGACAACTAATTTTCTTTTCACTTGCGGACGGCCTTGGTGTTTCTGCTTCTCCAATTGCTCTAGTAATGAAGATGTTTCAGGATAAACAATTTCAAACCATTTATTATAAATGTATTTTATACGGTTTTCGTCTTTTGTCTCCATAACATTGATTACTAGCTTTTACAGATCATCTTTGAGAATCTACATGGTCGTACGGAATGAACGAGGCATTATTTCTAACCTTGTCGAGTGGATGTGAAACACTTCTAACGATGCAGCTTTTCTGTTTTTACGCCACTTCCGGACCTGATGATAGCAAGGTATACCATGGGTAGATTTTATAGCGCATATACATACGTCATTGTGTTTAACATCCGACCCATCTTCGATAGCGATCATCTTGCTTTCTTCGGTCTTCTCTACTGCATCGAAAAATAGTTCTAACTCCATGTGGGAAACCTTGCCTCGAATTTCATCAAAACGTTTATCGGCAAACTTATGCAGCGCTATGTAACGACTCTTCTCGAACGACGACCTAATGGCAGCATGTTGGATTTTGACTAGCGAATGAAACCTCCCCCAAAATAACTCAAAGTTTAATTTTCTTCTACGTAGGTAACGCTTTAGGTTAGAATGAGCACTCTCGGCGCGGTTAGTCGTGCAATGTCCCAAATGCAAGTTATTGTTCGTCTTCCAAACAAAGAATTTTTCTGTGTATTTATCGAGCCATGATTTTTCAGTGTATTCAATTGCAAGAGGATAGTCTTTGTACTCCAATAGCATGTCATGTCGGGCGTGATCGAATTCAATCTATGATGCTGCATACACAATCTTCTTCCAAGCATAAACAAATTTCACATGATCACTTTTCTCGGGGAAATATTTTCTTGTTTGCCCCTGAAACTTCTGTGCTATGTGCCATCGGCATAACAAATACGTTGTCTCTGGGAATACCACTTCTATGGCGTTCATCAGCGCTAAATCTCTATCGGTCAGGATGACACGAGGTTCTTCAATTCTGTGAATGGAAATCAACGACTTCAAACACTCTAACACCCATTTGAAGTTGTTTAATTTCTCATCAGACACGAAGGGAAATGATGCAGTAAGTCAATCCTGGACACATCACACCCATTATCTCAAACAATGGCATACCATATCGTATGACTTTATACGTACTATCCATGATCAAAAATGTTGGAAATGTCCGCAAAATGTCAACACTGACTGGATGGAGAAAAAACATATCTGTAATGACTTGTCCGTCGTCTTCACCAGATTTATGCCATTCATAATAATTATGTGACTTAAGCTCCCCCAACAAGAACTGAAGTTGTGACCTACCCGCCTTCTTTAAAACCTTGCTTTCTGTCGTGCATTATAGATGGTGCGCATAGAAGAAACATTATCTTTGTTTAGCTTCTTAACATTATTTAATATATCTCTGGGGTTAGTACCAATGTAGGTCGCTCGTTCAACATATTCGATCTCTTCATCATTCAAACGACCAGCAAAATAATGACCGTCTAGCTGTTTTGAACTCTCGTGGTTATGAATACCATATTTCACTTCTAACTTCCATTGATCTAGTTCCACTATTAACCCGAGAAGCTGAAATGGGCAGTCAATCTTTTTCGTCTCTGTAGACTTCCGTTTATGGTGTTTTTCGGCTACTCTTAGAGTATATTTTCTTGACCTCTCATACTGGAAATACATCCTAGGACTTTTTCTATTGTTTACTTTGTCGCGCCGACTTATGTTGATAACCATACCATGGAATTCTCATGTCTTTGTAACCCAGGTAATCAACGCGTCGTGTGTATAAACTCGGTAGTGAAGAACAAATGACTGTAGTTAGTAGCGAAAGCTTCCTCAGTCCCATGGGCGACATTCGTCCCCTGTTATACAACAACAAAACACAATAAGCAATCAAGTATAATTCAAAAGGAAAAAAAACCTTGATTTTTTCGGGAAATTTATGCGAACCAACGGTTAAGGGGCCTAGAACCGGCCGTACACAAACAGGTGCACCATCAGTTCTGTGGCCTTGAACCGGTGGTGATGGGGCCTCAGAACCGAGCGGATTGAGCCCCGTATACCACCGGTTCAAGGCCACACAACCGGTGGTACTGAGGCCTAAGTACTGACCGGACTGAGGCCTCAGTACCATCGGTTCCTGGCCATGGAACCGGTGGTGCGTAGGTCACGCACGGCCGGTTCTAAGGCCCGTAATCGGTCGTGCGTGACCTATGCACCGTCGGTTCCATAACCCGGAACTGATGGTGCGTCGTCATACCGGGGGAAATTTTACCTTTTTCGGCTACGGTGGTTGCTTCTCCGGCGACTCCAACTCCTTTTTCGGTGACATTTTATCATCTCTTTTCTCCGGCAACATCAACTCCTCCACGCTAATCTCTAGTTCTGGGTGAGTCATGATCAATTTTGTGTTTTTCTTTGGAATGAGGTTGAATGTTCTTGATTGTATTTTGAAGATTGAACTTGGTCTTTAAGATTTTCAGAAAACTAGACTATTTGGATGATAAATTCACTAAATAAGAGTGTTTGTTTAGGTAGAGATAGTAAAATAGGTTATTTGGTGAATTGGGTATACTTAGGATACACTTAATAGTTTTTTTTACTTAATGGCAGTTTTGAGATTAATTGAAACATCGAGGTTAATTTGGTAAAAAAAGTCAAACTAAAGTCAAATGAGGATTTTGGGTATACTTAAACCAGAATTGGGTATATATAGCGATACCTAAGAAATATTCATATAAGGCACTGTCTCATTTTGTTTATGATATTTTCCATATCAAACTCTATTCTCCGAAAAAGAGTGTCGTGTTAACAATATAGGTAATAGTTAGTAGGATTAGTTATATCTCGGTCAGAAGTAGAGTTTTGAATATTATTCCACTCATTTGGAGAAAACAAATACTAGATATGTATGTTTAGAAAAAAAACACAATAATATAAGCTGTGTATGTTCAACCCAATCAAAATGTTCAATTTCATCAATGCGAAAACTGATAAATATAAATCCTATTCGGTTTTTATATGATTGTCGTGTTTGATCTGTGATATAACCGGTAATACCGATTTTGGTTTCTGTTAAATTAGAATTTATAGTGCAATCATGTTATTATTGGAAATGTTTCTTAACAATTGCATAGTCTTTATGTTACATATGCATGTTTGGTGTATTTTGTTAGTCTTAAGAAAGCTAGCTTTTCATATTTAATGGGGTGTATATTCTTAATAATTTTTGCATCGGGTCTTTTGATATACATTTTTCATAAAAAACACATTGTAAACTGATTTTTTTATTATAAAATTGCAGTTTTCATTTTATGACGTTCTTATTAACTTTAATTTTTTTACGAGACACCAAATAATTCTTCATGAATTACAGCTTAAATAATATCTTTATCGATTATAAAAAAAATGTGTATTGTGCACTTTAAATTCCACAGCCATAAAACGCAGCTTGATCACCCGATACTCTCTCAAGACCTTGGTCTGGCGTTAGAGAAGTGTTCTTAATAAAAACATAAATCTAATAAGTTACAATACGTAAAAGGCCTTAATGTTACCTAATATTATGTCTTATGTTATTCATAATTTATAATTAATTAAAATTTATGATGATTAGGGATGAAGAGAAAAAGTTTGATTAATTTTTCTCTACATAATGGATGGATATTTTGTTTTTACTCATGAAACTTAAACAGTGAAGCAAAATGAGTATAGTAGATATAAACATATACACAAAATTGGTAGATCAACTGTATGTGAAGTTGTTCTAGCTTATCAAGAGTTACTATTTTGGATATGTAGTTATATTAGGATCTGGTAAGAAAATTATGTTGCTCCTATGTGGTCTTATCCGAACTTGAAATTCTATATGAGAACTTCAAAAGTCTAATATTAAGTTCATTATTAGTATTTTTTATAATTAAAGATGCTTGGAAAATCCAAAAAAATGGTATATGGAATTGCTTTTCTAACACGTATATTTTTTTATGTCATTTAAATATAGTAATATATATATTCTTCAAACTGATTTTGATTTTATCCTCCGATTTTTTCAAACCTATGGGTCTCATCGACTCTTCCACCTCTGAATCTACAAAATGCTTTAAGTCAAATTTTATGGATAATGGATTCGCCTCTCTACCAAACTATTTAAGCAAGAACACAACTTCATCTTTATACCAAATTGTCCGCGCATGAACAACTCGAGTAAGAACATTCATTTGATCTCTCTAACAAACTGTCCGAGCAAGAATAATATCTTATATTTATGAAAACAAGTTCATTATAACTCTTATAGTGCCCGTGTTAGTGATTGTGCTTGTACTAGCAACACAAATTGTAGATAATATATCAAGGTAGCTGAAAAATTTAGACTTGAATATCAGTATTGATGATACTAAAAAAACTTCGGAGGGTACTTAAGATAGATGTTTATATGTTATATATAATTTTGAGTAGAGGGTAAAAAGATAATGAAGGTGCTATACATTAATAAGTAGAGAAAGAAAATCTTCCAACCCATTAAATGCTGTTCTTTGGACTATATATAGGACAATTTGGATCTATGGGCCAATCGGGTTCGGTCATGTGTATAGGTCAGTCTCATGAGCCACCAAGCCCAAAAATATATAAAGTTGGTACACAACTTAGTCACGAAGAACCCAACTTACAGAAGAAGAATTTTGGGAGAGCTAATATATCCGAACAGTTTCTGATGGGTTTATTCAAGAACGGTTATTACCCAAAGCTCGCAACTTTTGATTTGTTACTTTTTTAAACATGTGTGAATTTTCTATTGGACCCACGAACTTGTTTTTCCCTATGTAAAACCATCCAATCAAAGAAGAGAAACGGTTAGACTCCTCTATAGCCCCCTAGCTACTAATGCTAATTCCCATTCTGTAGTACGACACTCAAATGTTTCTTATCCTTTATATAAACTTCTTTCATTTGTATACTATTAGTATTTCTAGAGTGAGAAAAAAATTACGTTCTAAAATCTAGATAGAGAAAGTGTTTTTTTCAAGCTTCCAATTTTATTCAGACAAAATTTATGTTTCCCCTTCCACATTGGCCACCGTAAATTACCCTTTCCGGTGCTTTTTAGGGTGTGTATGTTTACAGCTACGAACGCTCTAATTAAAGACGGTTGACTTAATTTATCTGAACTAAAAGAAGAGAAAAATAAAAGAAGATTTACTGTCGGGTTACCTACCTATTTAGGTAAAATTGTTATAAATCAAGTAACTGTTGGGGTACCCTTAAACATCACATTCCTTCTGAACCTACCTCGAATGCCCAGTCATTCATGTCACCTATTCATTCTCTTTAGTCAATCAAGTCATCTCAATCCCAAAGGGCCACCAGCAGTAGAAATCCCTTAACTTTTATAGCTTTGGGTCAGATATTGATAAGAGTACTTCATGCAGAGTTACAAGACTTTCGAAGGAAAAAATAAAAATTCTACACTAAATAAGCCAACCAAATCGAACACTATTAGTGTAAATCCCTTACTACAAGTTCCAATCATTGAAGGAGAAACTACTGTAATCGAACTCTCATCGGGTTCAAATATAGAGAAAAATCCTATAAGTATAATAGCTGAGTCATCTTGATTTAAGGAAAAAAAACCTAAATGCTCAGTCTAGTGGACCTTCAGAACAAATACCACATGTCATGGAAGGAAACATGTAAGATAGTGGTGGAAACACCCCTTTTTAGACATCTAGTCAGACAGGGGAAACTCTGAAGCCAATAAAAGAAATAAATCCAAATGCCCTACAAGTTGGTGATGATAAGGGCAAAGATAAATCCATCTCAAGAGAATTTGAGTCGCTTCCTTAGCCTCTCATCAGACGAGTTGGGCCTAACTTCACCAAGGTTAGTGTCAAATATCTTTTGGCCTTAGAAAAATTATCCTATGTGTATATCCACGAATCTGAACTAGACCAGATTCGAGCTAAATGAGAATTCATTGATTCAATTAGAGTTAGCTTACTCTAATTCGGATAAACTTCGATGGATTGTAAGGCTAGTGAGTTGGTGGTCTATACCGATGTACTCAGCTAGGGCCTTCGGTTTCCCTTGGATTCTCAAATAATGAAATATGTCAGTTTGGTCAAATTGTGCCCAAGCCAAGATATCGTCAATGCTTAATTTTCGTTACTAGCGTGCATCATAGCCTTAAAGTTATCAAAGATTTTGATACCCATGGAACAATTTTCTGTTGTGGTAGGTTGATCTCGTAATTAATATATTCTTCTTTATTATTTCAATATGGGGAATAACTACAAGGTGGTAGATGACCTCTTGGAGGCGGACAAGATTTGGTATTGGCTCACATTATAGTCATTCATAATTTTTTTCATTTACGTTTTAATAAAATAGTTATAACAGAATAAAAGAGTTGTAGCCTTTCACCACATATATGAATCGATTATGATTCATATAAAGGTCTTGCATAATTTGGAAGAATCCAAACGACATGTTCAATCAGTATTGGCTCACACTATACTCATTCATTTTTTGTTTAAATTTTACGTTCAATAAAATAGTTAAAATAGACTACTAAAGAGTTATAGCCTCTTCATGTCACATATGAGTCGATTACGACTCATCTAAAAGGTTTACACACTTTAGAAAATTCAAACAACGTGTGCCTTCAATATTGGATCACACTATACTGCTTTATTGTTTTGTTTTTAATTTAGGTTTTAATGAAATATTTATAACATACTAAAAGTGTTGTAGCCTCTTCACGTCACATACGAGTTAATTATAACTCCTCTCAACGTCTTACACACTTTGGAAGAATTCAAACCACGTGTGGGTTCAGTATTAGCTCACACTATAGTCCATCATTGTTTTCTTTTTCATTTACGTTTTAATGAAATAATTATAACAGACTAAAAGAGTTGTAGCCCCTTTACGACATATATGAATCAATTACGACTCATATGAAAGTGTTACACACTTTGGAATAATCCCAACCACCTGTGCGTTCAGTATTGGCTCACACAATAGTCGTTTATCGTTTTGTTGTTAATTTATGCTTAGCGAATTAGTTATAATATATTAAAATATTTGTAGCCTATTCACATCATATATTAGTCGATTACAACTCATCTGAAGGTCTTCCGCACTTTGGAAGAATCCAAACCACATGTGTGTCTAGTATTAGCTCACACTTATTTCCTTCATCCTTTTGTTTTTAATTTAAGTTTTAATGAAATAGTTATAACAAACTAAAATATTATTCAGCCTCTTCACGTCATAAATGAATCGATCATGACTCGTTTGAAGTTCTTACACATTTTGGAAGAATCTAAACCACGTATAGGTTTAGTATTGGTTCACATTATAGTCCGTCATGGTCTTGTTTTTAATTTATGTTTTAATGAAATAGTTATAAAAGAGTTATAGCCCCTTCCTGATATATATGAATCAATTACGACTCATATGATGGTCTTACACACTTTTGAAGAATCCAAACCATGGGTTCATTAAGTATTGGCTCACATTATACTCCTTCTTCGTTTTGTTTATACTTTACGCTTAATAAAATAGTTAAAATAGACTATTAGAGAGTTTGAGCCTCTTCGGGTCACATATGAGTCGATAAAGACTCATCTGAAGGTCTTACACACTTTGGAAGAATCCAAATCATATGTGCATTCCGTATTGGCTCACACTTATGTCCTTCATGGTTTTGATTTTAATTTACAATTTAATGAAATACCTATAATAAACTAAAAGAGTTATAGCCTCTTCACGTCACATATGAGTCGATTAAGACTCATCTGAAGGTCTTACAAACTTTGGAAAAATCCATACCAGGTGTGGGTTCAGTATTGGCTCACATTATAGGTAATTCATCATTTTATTTTCATTTACGTTTTCATGAAATAGTTATAATATACTAATATATTTCTAACCTTTCACGACATATATGAATCAAACTATACTCTTTTATTATTTTGTTTACATTTTATGTTCAATGAAATATTTAAAATAGACTACTAGAGAGTTGTAGCATCTTCATGTCACATATGAGTCGATTACGACTCATCTGAAGGGCTTACACGCTTTGGAAGAATCAAAACCACGTGCACGTTCAGTATTGGCTCGCACTTATGTCCTTCATCGTTTTGTTTTGAATTTACCTTTTAATGAAATATCTATAACCGACTTAAAGAGTTGTAGCCTCTTCAAGTCATATATGATTCAACTAAGACTCATCTAAAGGACTTAAACATTTTGGAAGAATCCAAACCATATGTGTGTTCAGTATTGGCTCACACATATGTCATTTATTGTTTTGTTTTTAATTTACCTTTTAATGAAATAGTTATAACAAATTAAAATATTTGTAGCCTCTTTATGACATATATGAGCTGATTATAACAAACTATTCCAAAGTTTGTCAGACCTTCAGATAAGTTGTAAACGACTCATATGTGACATTATGAGGCTACAACTCTTTTAGTATGTTATAATAATTTCGTTAAACGTAAATTATAAACAAAATGATAAAAAATTATAGTATGAGCCAATACTGAACGAACACGTGTTTTAGATTCTTCCAAAGGGTGTAAGTTCTTCATATGAGTCGTAATTGACTCATATATGACGTGAAGAAGCTACAAATCTTTTAGTTTGTTATAATAATTTCATTAAATATATATTAAAAATAAAACGATGAAAGACTATAGTGTGAGACAATACTGAACGCACATATGGTTCAGATTGTACTAAAATATGTAAGACCTTCATGTCTGTCGTTATCGAATCATATGTGACGTGAAGAGGCTAAAACTCTTTTAGTCTGTTATAACTATTTTATTAAATGTAAATAAAAAACAAAATGACGAAGGACTAAAGTCTGAGCCGATATTGCACGCATATGTGGTTTGGATTCTTCCAAAGTATGCAAGACCTTCAGATTATTCGTAATCGACTCATGTAAGACATGAAAAGGCTACAAATTTATTAGTCTGTTATTACTATTTCATTAAATATAAATTAAAACAAAAAGATGAATGACTATAGTGTGAGCCAATCTGAACCCACATGTCGTTTATATTCTTCCAAAGGGTGTAAGACTTGTAGAGGAGTCGTAATCGACTCATACATGACGTGAAGCGACTAGAACTCTTTTAATCTGTTATAATTACTTCATTAAATACAAATTAAAAACAAGTAGATGAAAGACTATATTGTAGGTAAATACTAAACGCACATGTGGTTTGAATTCGTCCAAAATGTGTGAGACTTTCAGATGAGTCGTAATTGACTCATATGTGACGTGAACATGATAAAACTCTTTTAAACAGTTATAAATATTTAATTAAACATAAATAAAAATAAAAAAATTAAATACTATAAAATGGGTCAATACTGAACGCACACGTGGTTTGGATTTTTCCAAAGTGTGTAAGACCTTCAGATGAGTCGTAATCGACGTGTATATGACCATAAGAGGCTATAACATTTTTAGTCTATTATAACTATATCATTAAACAAAATTAAAACAAAACAATGAAGGACTATAATGGGAGCCAATATTAAACACACATGTGGTTTGGATTCTTTCATAATGTGTAAGACCTTCAGATGAGTCGTAATCGACTCATATGTGACATGAAGATGATGCAACTCTTTTTGTGTGTTATAACTATATTGTGAGCCGGTATTGAATGCACACGTGGTTTGGATTCTTCCAATATGTGCAAGACCTTCAATTGAGTAGTAGTATACTCATATGTTGTGTGAAGAGGCTACACCTCTTTTAGTCTATTATAACTATCTCATTAAACGTAAATTAAAAATAATGATGAATGACTATGTTCTGAGTGAATAATGTACGCACACATGGTTTGGATTCTTCCAAAGTTTGTAATATCTTTACATGAGTCATAATCGATTTATATGTGACATGAAAAGGCTATAAGTCTATAAACCCGTTATTACTATTTCATTAAAACGTAAATTAAGACCAAAACGATGAAAGATTATAGTGTGAGTCAATATTGTACGCACACGTGGTTTAGACTCTTCCAAATTGTGTAAGATCTTTAGATGAATTGTAATCAATTCATATCTGACGTGACGAGGCTACAACTCTTTTATTATGTTATAATTATTTAATTAAACGTAAATAAAAACAAAAATATGAACACACACGTGGTTTGGATTCTTCGAAATTGTGTAAAACCTTTAAATTCGTCGTAATCGAATCATATGTGTTGTGAAGAGGCTACAACTCTTTTAGTATGCTATAACTATTTTATTAAATTTAAATGAAAAACAAAATGATGAAAGACTATAATATGGATAAATATTGAAAGCACGCGAGGTTTGGATTCTTCCAAAGTGTGTAGGACCTTTATATGAGTCGTAATCGACTCATATGTGACATGAAGAAGCTACATCTCTTTTAGTTTGTTATAAATATTTTGTTAAAAGTAAATTAAAAATAAAATGATGAAGGACTACAGTGTGAACCAATACTGAACGCACACGTGGTTTGGACTTTTCCAAAGTGTGTAAGACCTTCAAATGAGTCATAATTGATTTGTATGTAACGGGAAGAGGTTACAACTTTTTTAGTCTGTTATAACTATTTCATTAAACGTAAATTAAAAACAAAACGATGAAAGACTATTATGTGGTTCTTCAATACTGAATGTACACGCGGTTTGGATTCTTCCAAAGTGTGTAAGACGTTCAGATGTGTCATAATCAACTCATGTGTGATGTGAAAAGGCTACAACTCTTTTAGTCTGTTATAACTATTTTATTAAACGTAAATTAAAAACAAAACGATGAATGACTATAGTTTGAGAATACTGAACGCACACGTGGTTTGTATTCTTCCAAATGGTGTAAGACTTTCAGATGAGTCGTAATCGACTCATATGTGACATGAAGAAGCTACAGCTCTTTTAGTTTGTTATAACCATTTCATTAAATGTAAATTATAAACAAAATGATGGACTATTATGTGGACCAATATTGAACGCATACGTTTTTTGGAGTCTTCCAAAGTATGTAAGACCTTAATAAATGTTATAGTCGACTTATGTGTCACGTGAAGAGGCCACAACTTTTTTAGCATGTTATAACTATTTCATTAAAATGTAAATCAATAACGGAACAATGAAGGAGTATAGTGTGAACCAATACTGAATGCACATGTGGTTTGGATTCTTCCAAAATGGGTAAAACATGTGTAATCGACTTCATATGTAATGTGAAGAAGCTACAGTTCATTTAGTCTGTGATAACTATTTCATTAAACGTAAAATAAAAACAAAATGATGAACTATTATAACGTATGTCAATATTGAAAACACACGTGTTTTGAATTCTTCTAAAGTGTTATAAAACTTTGACATGAGTCAGATTACGATTCATACGTAACGTGAATAGACTACCACTCTTTTAATCTATTATAACTATTTTTTCAAACTTAAACTAAAAATAAAACAATTGTATGCGTCAATATCAAACCACTTGATTTGTTTTTATAATAAATTGTTTTTATAGGACTTTCTTTTACTATACAAAATTTACCACTTCTAAAATCAAAATCGTATGGTATTTTCTTTTCTGTTGAAGACTTGAAGTTCTGTTTTATTCTCTAATAAAATATTGAATAGGATAATATATTATTGTTAATTTTGTTTTATTTCGGTTTTACATGATTCAGATTTCCACCTTCCAAACATTATTTGTGGACAGTCAATTTTTCTCACTATCAAACTATCCAAGAAGACATCATACATTATATCTATATAATTTGAAAATCGGAAACCTACCCATTCAAAATGTTCAAACATTTTAAATCTACTATAGCACTCAAAATATCCACTGAGTTTATAAAAAAAATCACTCAAATCTATAAGTTTTTTCCTCAGTGACTCATTTTTAACACTAATCTTAATTATAGGAAGAGATTTGTTATTATCATAGACTCATTTTTAACACTAATCTTAATTATAGGAAGAGATTTGTTATTATGATAGGCTCTTTTATATTGAGCGTGGGTAATTAGTATCCAATTGATTTCTGGGATGTGCAGTAATAATGAAAATTGTTTCTTTTGTTGTAGATAAAGGTAGTGTCTGATTCTTCTGACACCCTATTATAATTTTTATTTCATTTTTAGCGTTGGATATATTATTCCATTAAAGAAAAGTATTCGTTGTTTCATTTGTTATGAATAAAGTAGTGTTTTATTCTTTTGGCACCATATCATAATTTTTATTTTATTTTTAGCATTGGATATATTATTCCATTAAAGAAAAGTAGTATTTTTTATTTATTTATTTAGTATTTAATTTATTTTTTAAGCAAAAGTAAAATATAATTTTAACATTTTTTGGGAAAACTTAAAATTAAAAGGGTTTGAAATTTTTAAATAAATTTTATTTTTAATTTTATAAAATTATCGAAATATCACACTCAGAAAAGTGAATTTTTAAAATAAACATAAACCATCTCAAATTATAGTTTTAAAATTTGATGGACAAAAATCGAATTACACGATCACCAAATTTCAAACTAGCATTTCGAAAAGTTGGGTGACATAACCCATTCTAAATTTAATTTTTATTTATTTATGTTTAAAAATTTATTAATATATAATTATAATTTTAAACTTTTTGAATTTTCTCTAATTAGAGGTTCTTCCAAGTACTTATTGATTTATTTTTAAATTCAAAGTTCGCCCCAACCCGAATCTTTGTCTTCACGGTGAAGAATGGCAAAAAAGAAACATACGTGTTATGTTTCGAGTTTTTTTGCATTCAACTTTTTGTTGTCGCAGTATTTTGATTAAATTATTTTAAAAATAAAGGACCAAAAGAAAAATTACCATAATTCTTTAACGAACAAAAATGTTTTTTATTTTTAGGTACTTTTAACAGAGTTCAACCTAGTATGATTACGTCTCCTGACCTATTGCATATCAATTTTATTTAGAAAATAACTTTATGACTCTATTTTTCTGATTACATCACAAAAAAGGGTTTATATCATCTTCAACGCACTGAATAATAAGAACGGTTTACAAAAGTTATTAACATTGAATTCAAGACACATGATTACTAAGCTATCGTGTGGTATAGATGAATGACTAATAGTGTGAGCCAATACTGAAAGTACACATGGTTTTGATTCTTCCAAAGTGCGTAGGACCTTTAGATGAGTCCTAATAGACTCATATGTGACCGTGAAAAGGCTATAACTATTTTAGTTTGTTATAACTTTTTTAATTAAGCGTAAATTAACAACAAAATGAAGAAAGACTATAGTGTGAGCCAATACTAAAAGCACACGTAAGCTATTATTTTTCCGAACAACATAAGTTCAATCTCTAAATTTACTTTGATTGGGAAATTTTTAATTTGGTAAACCTAGGCTAGACCAAAATTTATCTTTTCTAGAAAGCTTTAACTTTTTGGTCAATTTAGCATTTTCAATGGGATTATAAACACACTTTAATCGAACTAGATCATTTAAACAAAAAACAAAAGTTCCGCAACCGGGATTATTACAATTAAATATAAAAATAAAAAACAAAAGTTCTGAAAAATATCACTAATGTATTTTCTTTTATTCATTTTTAAAAAATAATATTTTTTATTTAAAAAAGAGTTATAATTAAAAATATAATGTTTGGAAGGTTAAAAATAACTAATAATTAATGATGTATGCATTGAATAATATTGTCGAGAGAATTGTGTCTCTTATATCTTCACTCTTCAACAACATCTCACAATTTGCAATGTATATATACAGTGTGGCACAAAGTAACACAACCCATATATCAGACTAATATTAAATAACCTATATACATTTAATGATGTATGCGTTGAATAATATTGTCGAGAGAATTGTGTCTCTTAATATGTATTGCATAAAATGTATATCAGACTAATATTAAATAACCTATATACATTTAACACAACCCATATACAATTGATTCTAATCCTGACACTCTAACACCTCCCATAAAGTTGGAGTATGAATATTATGAATGCCCAACTTTCCAAACAAACACTCAAACTGCTGCTTGCTTAGTGCTTTGGTAACTATGTCTGCAAGTTGAGACTGAGTGGGTACGTGAGATGCACAAATAAACCCATCAAGTATCATATCATGTAGAAAATGACAATCTAATTCAATATGCTTTTAACACTCATGGAACACCGGATTACGGGAAAGATGTAAAGTTGACTGACTATCACATATTTGCATAGCCCCTCAGTGTGAGACCCTAAAATCCTTGAGAAAATAGTTCAACTACTTCAACTCACAAGTCAATCCTGCCATAGACCGGTACTCTGCTTCATCAACAACAT
Source organism: Limnanthes douglasii subsp. nivea (assembly GCA_036936605.1). NCBI lineage: Eukaryota > Viridiplantae > Streptophyta > Magnoliopsida > Brassicales > Limnanthaceae > Limnanthes > Limnanthes douglasii. The sequence continues at coordinate 368,518,545 of JAUPFV010000002.1, read as the reverse complement.
CATGTTTCTTAGTTTTCCAAGAAACAGGTGACTCACCCAAGAATACTATCCAACCACTCACATTGCACCGAGTCTTAGGACAGCTAACCCAATCAGAGTCACGCCATCCTGTTAGAGTGAGATTACAACTACTCGGCATAATAGTTCCCTTACCCCGACTCCATTTCAGATATCGAACAACTCATAATGCAGTCTGCCAGTGATCCTCATGTGGTTTCTATAGAAAATAAAATAAAATATGTACCAAAAAATAGATACCCGGTCATATAAACACCATAAAATCAGTCTCACCACCAAACTGTGGTATGCAGACCTGTCAATGAGTAGCGTTAACTCGCTCTTGTCGAGTTGGTGATTTTGCTCCATGGGAAATGGTGCATGCTTGCTGGCAAGTAAACTTATCTTAGAAATAACTTATCCAGTATATTTACGTTGGCAGAGAAAGATACCCGCGGGAATCTGTGCTACTTCAACTCCAAGAAAATATTTGAGATGACCTACGTCCTTCATATGAAAGCAAGTGCTCAAGTATTTATTAAACTCCGCTAATGTACCAGGGTCATTCCCAGATAGAATAAGATCATCAACATACACTAAAACATGCATACAACAACCACTTGTGGAATAAGAGAATAAAGAATAATCTGAATAGGACTGAACAAACCCATACCTCTTCCATGCATCCACTAACTTGGCAAACCAACACTGACATACCTACTTTAGGCCGTACAATGATTTCCGAAGGTGACAGACTTGTCATTCACACCCTCAGTCAATACCTGGAGGAATTTTTATGTAAACCTCCCCACCTAGATCACCATACAGAAATACATTGTATACATCCATCTGATGTAACTCCTAATTCTGAGTTACTGCAACCGCTAAGAAAAGACGTATAGTAACCATCTTGGCAACATGGGCAACGCTCTCTGTATAATCAACCACTTCTACTTGCTAATTTACAAACACGACCAAACGAGCTTTGAGGTGCTCTACTTTCCTATCAACATAATATTTAATTTTATAAATCCACTAACTCCCCAAATCTTTCTACCCTGGAGGTAAATGCGTCAAGGTCCAAATATGATTATCCTTTAGTGTTTGAATCTCATATTACATAGCCTCTCAGAATGACTTAAGCTCATCCCCATAGTTATAGCTGCAAGAAAAGATTGGTGTGCCAACAAAAAATAAGAACTGTCACTACGCTTTCCCCGTCTAATATATGAAAAATGCCCGAGTACCTGAAATAATATTCAAAACTAATGGCAGATCTGAGACACCGATGTTACCAACCTGAGGCGGAGGTTGTGCATCACCAACATCGAAAACCTCCGTGAGTGGCGCTACCACAAGGACGTTGTTATTCGAAGACTCCCTCTCTTCTATCGGCAAGGCCTTCTCAATCTCCTCCCAATACTCCAGAGCAGTAGTATGAGGAAAATGAAAATATATATTCAAAAAAATTCACATCACAAGAAACAAAACAATCTTGACTCTCCAAATCATATACTTTCGAGGCTTTTTTGCCATACATGTAACCAACAAAAACAAACGGACAACTACGACTCGAAAACTTCTCACCCTTAGACCTCTAATCAAGAACATAACACATAGACCCAAACACATGAATCTTAGAGAAAATAAGAGGCACACAAAAAAACATCTTAGATGGAGTTTTGGAACCCAAAAATTAAGAAGGAGTTTTGTTAATCAAATACCCGGCAGTCAAAATACACCCCCTATAAATTTTTTAACACTTAAGTAACCCTGAAACCTGAGAGCACAGACAACATTCAAAATATATCTACGTTTTTGTTTCAACTTACCTCTCTGTTAAGGAGTACTCACATATGAAGATTGAAAAACAATACCCAACTCATAAAAAACACAGCATGTAGAGAAATATTCAGGGCCATTATCACTGTGCACTGTCTTAACAACCCCATTAAATTGTTTCTTAGCCATTGCGAGAAAATTTAAAAACATGGAAGTTACTTCTGTTTTCTTAGCCATCGAATAAAACGATACAACACGAGAGTGATCATCAACAATGGTGAGAAAATATCACGCTGCATAGGAAGACAAAGTATGATAAGGACCCCATAAATCACAATGAATTAATTCAAAACAAACATTCGCTTTAGAATCACTGACAAAAAACATTCATGAGTCTGTTTAGCGTAAAAACAAACATCACACATGTGAGTTACACTCCTATCACCAGTACTAGAAACAAAAGATAAAGACTGAACTATCTTAGTTTAGGGATGTTCCAACCTACAGTGCCACAACTCAACCACTGTCGCACTACAAGCTTTAGTCTTCACAACATCGCTGAAGTAGTAAATTCCACATTTTTGCTCACCCAGTCCAATCATAGTTCCTTATCGGCGGTCCTAAATAACACAACCAAACTTAACACAGCAAACAATACAGTCGAGATCATAAGCCAAGTGGGATACTGAAAGCAGATTACAGGTAAGCTTGAGAACCAAAAATACATTCTAAAAAGACAAATCACAAGACAAGCACACACTACCACAATGTGTAGCAGTAACGTGAGAACCATCGAGCAGAGATACTACACAGACAAGCATAACAGTAACATTGTGCAATAGAGATATGTCACCCGTCATGTGATTAGAAGCCGCAATATTAATAATCCAAAGGGTGCTGAACAACTCACCACTTATGAGCTCATCAGTTTGGGAAAATTTGTCTACTAAAAAAAGGGAAAACAATAGAAAGACGAAAAGCCTCACCAGCAGGTAACTCAGCAATAGTCGCAGCCGACGGACCCACGATAGATGTCTGTGCCGTCACATTGCGTGGCCTTGGAGTGACGCTGCCGCCTGGCGGTCCGCGCAGACCTCCCACTCCATAATCGTAAGGTGGTATAGTGCCTGAATGTTTCACCCAGCTTGCAAGATACCATGTTTGGCGTAGCAATTGGATTCCTCATGACCATTTTTATGACAATAAGTACAAAATATTGAGAATAACATGTGGCAGACAAAGAAGTACCTCGAGGAGTAGACAGAACTGCAAATGTCATCGAATCCTTTGGAAACTACCGGAAAAACTTCGGTGATGAGAAAACAAACAAACCTACACCGATAATACGTCGACACAAGAGGAACAAGACCGATAATAGTACACTATTAATTTTCCATTTAATTTGAATATATAACAAAATTTTGAATTTTTTAAACCATCCTTAATTCAAAATATTTTTATAGTTAGCATTTGAATTCACAATTTTAGATTCCACAAAGAATTAAATTTTGGCTGTGGCTAAATTAGGGTCCATTACGCTAACCAACCCAAAAATTTAAAAGCGTACCAAAATTGTAATCTTATTTCATCGGTTGAGACCCTCTCAACCGGCGGAGGAATTGGATCCGACGGGTGAGAAGATTTCATCCGACGGTTCACCAGATAAAAATAAAATAGTAAAAATTTAAAAAATCTTATTTTTTTTTAACATTTGTTTGCCCGAATTTAACCAAATCCTTAAATTTTAGATACAATAATAGATTCTTGTAATAAAAAAAAAAAAAAGATAAGTAAGGTATCAGCTGTGTGAACCAAGCTAAATCTGTAAACATAGCACTTCAGACTTCAACCCCCGTGTTGTTTTGTGTTTTGTGGGGTCACAGTACTGCAGACATCGAACAGAGGGCATATTACTTCATACATCCAACAGAGGTCACACTCACACAAGTTCGAACCTCGTTTTGTTTTCGAAATTAGTATTGTTTTAAAAATGTGGGGCCGAGATCGAATTCAAACGCACTCGGTTAGAAAATTGGATCCATACGGATCGGTTTGATCTGATAATCCTTCTAATAACCCACTATTGTAACTATTATTTTGTAGTCTATTTCTTAAAATGTGTTCTCATTCCATAATTAACTGCAAGAGATTTTAACATAATAAATTGCATGTGAATAGTGGACTAGCTTTTTAATATTAAATTCAGTTTTAATTTTAATTTTTAATGTTAAATATATTGTATTTGTTTTAAAATTAGTGTGATTTTAAATAAAATTGTGTTTATAATTAAAATTATATTCATTTATTATAATTTTTAAGGTTTTATTGTTTGTTTCGTATTATTTTAATTATTTTATCGTTTTAAATAAAATAATAATAATTTATAATATATTTATATCTATTTTGTTTAAAATTAAAAACCTTTTTTCTTTTCGTTGCTTTAAAATATATTTATTTTTTAAAAATAAAAAAATAAAAAAAATTCTATCCTTTTGGAACTGTTATGTTATGGTATAAAATATTCTGAATACATAATAAAAAAAATATAAATAATAATAAATTGATATCCAATTGTTACATATTATTATTAATATTGTTCATGTAGTGGTTAAAACATTTTGTTTTCTATCTTAATTTGTAATCCTCATTAAAAGAAAAAAAATGTATTTATGTTTTGTTTGTCAAAATATATTTTTATGGCACATTTGACATATAATACATTTATAACATTTATTTATAATAACGAAAAATGTTTACTAGTATAAATTTGTTAGAAAAAAAAATTCATTAGTTTAAAATAAATTTTGATATACTAAAAAACATACTAAACATTTTTATTAATTATAAAATTCGTGGATCTATAGACGAGTTCAAATCGATCGAAAAGTAAAAACAAATGTGAAAAGAATCAACTCTCACCTCTTTCATCTTATTTAATCGAATGCTCTTCTTCTTTTATACGAGTAATCTTGTACGAGTAGACTACTGCTGCTCTAACTCATTTAATTTAGAAAATAACATTGCATCTCGCGTAACTCCTACAAAACCCACCACAAAAAGAGAAAATGAAGTTATCAACACGATTGAGTAATAAACATTAAGAATTTTGGAATGTGCATGTTCCAAGAGCAGGAAAAGGAACCAATGCAATGGATTAAATAGATTTACAAGTTGTAAAATTACAAGTCATTAACGTAATAAGAAACCTTGCTCGCCATGACGATTTATGCAACAAATATTATGTTGTTTAAGGACATATTTGTCGATACCGACAATGTTAAAGTAATTTTTCGTGGTAATCAGACTCATTGGCCCGGTGAAAACTTGCATTTTTTAATATAATATTACTTACAATTTCTCACAGCAATGATCCAAGTTTTTTTAACGAGACGATCACATACATATGTATGTCTTGTTTTTTAAATTTCATGTTGGAGGGTTTTTTTAGAAAAGTTACATGTTTTTTTGAAAAATGACAATGTTTTGTGAAGTTTTTTTTAACTTTTAAAAAGTTTAGAATATTGTAAGATTAAAAATAGTTACTAATTATCTCTTTAAAGCTTTCTAACTATCTTGAATCTCTCCACCATTAACTATAATTTATCATTCAAATTATGACAACCAAGATTATGTAAGTTGTTTATGATGTTTTTGTTTTCTAACATTAAAAAAATATATATATATATATATATATATATATATATATATATATATATATTATCATGTCTTTAAAAATAACGATGACTACTATCAAAGTGATGAACTAAGACTTGATTTGACTAGATCAGTTTGATGAAATATATTTCTCAGTATGAAAAGACAAGTCGATGTTCCTGGTAACTAGAAGTATTACATTATTGACCTAAAATTAGAGAAATGTTTTAGGTCAATTGACGCATACACAACAAAAATAAAAGAAAAATGATACAAACGTGAAGATAAATATCTGACATGCCGAAAATATATTATGAACATACATTTGAATGTTTATTCGGCCTGCTAAAAAAGTGAGAATTGGACAATCAAAATATGAAATGCACTTGAAAAGATACATAAAACTCAAGATAAAAGTACTAAGAGATTCCTTATATCTTAGTATTTTAATCATAAATTTTTAGAATAAAAACTAATTCCCCCTCAAATATATGAATTAAAAGTAATAACAAGTAAGATCATGCATATCAAAGGAAAAAATCTTAAAATATTTTAAGTTTTCATAATAATCGTAAAATTATCTCATTCTTGGATACGAGAATATAATTTTTCACGAATCCAATAAGTATACTATAGATAAAATCTAGAAACATTCGAGGATTAAAGAATAATTACGAGTGTTTCTGATAAAGTTGAGGAAAAATCTAAATTGAGAAGTACTAGAAGGGTAAATATTGAGTAAAAAAAGAAATAAAAGTTTTTTCAAAAGATACTTGAGAAGAATAACAATATTGCTTTTACAAAGATACAAATGGCACAATAAATCCTTGATATGCTTTTCTATAAAAATGACACAATAAATCTTAAAAAATATAAAGTTTAATTAAAGGTATGAATTATAGAAAATCAAAAATAAAATTTAACAAAATAAGTAATGAAACTAATAAAACTTCATACTAAAAATAAAATATAATTAAAACAATATTCAAAATCAAAATACATAAGACATTATTGATTAAACTAAATATTTTACTAGTCAAAATGTTTATGATCTAAATTTTTTATCATTTAAAATTGTGAATACAAATAAATGATAAATTAGTGTTCCATATATCAAATTAAAAAATAATTAACAATTTTATTGTATAAAAAAATATTAAAATTTTCGATGATAAAATACATTTTCCTATATTTTACATTAAATCCATATATTAGACATTACTTATCCAGTTTTATATTTGAGAAAAGTACCGGAAAATACCCACTCAACTATCTTATTACCCGGCACTACCCAAATTTTACATAGTGTTACACCTCGACTAATAAATTGGGCAAAAATACCCCTCGACTATATATACCCATTTTTCAGTTTGAACCCACTTTTTCCACCTTCCTATCACCCTAAACAAACCCAAACGTATAATTTTACAAAGCACCAGAAAACCGTGGACTTCGTGATACTCTCTCTCTCTCTCAAACCCAAAAACACTACAGCTTCTCACCGTTCGCACCTTCAACGCAATCGCACCGGTCACCGTCTTTTACTCACTCGAACTCCACACCTTCTGTTCGACAAAGTTTTCGTGAAGTCGTCTCCGACCGGTGAATTTTTACAGTGTTCAGAAGTAAACAAGTATGCATTATCGTGCAAAGTGTACTTTTTTTGCATTTTTGACGAATTCGAACCACTATTTTCTGTTAATTCACGATAGGCGTTGCTTTTTATACTGGAATGAAGTATCTACTGACAATAGTTGCTTAGTTTTCGGGTTTATCATCGAAGGCAGGGTAAAAGTTTAGTTGCATGTAATGCTAATACTTTCCTGAAAACTATTATGTATGTTAGATGTGCATTAGGTAGTTGATTGTTGGTTTTCGTGTTTGTTCAATAATTCCCAGATCCCTGCAACGTGCATGTAAAAAGTAGAACAGTTCGCATCCTGATCACCCATTATGCAAGCAATTCGCAGCTCAATTCAATCTTCATGACGTTTATTTACAAACAATTCGCAGCCCAGGCTGCGAATTGTCTGTAAAAACAGTATTCATATATAGGCAATTCACAGCTTGTCATGCGAATTATTTGTGACAGTTTAACTGATAATACATTAAATTCGCAGCTTGTGATGCGAAGTTTGTGACATTCCAACTGATTTGTGTTTGTGCAGGAAGTATGACAACAAAACCTAACTATTACAGATCAGGGGTGGTGAGCCTTCTGAAGCTACTTAAATATATGCGTATTACCAGGGCCCACATTGAAGCTGTAAGAAACACACCCTTCTACACACTTCTGAAAACGGCTTTCGAAATCCGTAATGAGGCAGAGCTGCCAAAGAAAAAATTCTACTCAATCATTCAGTATATCATCGAGCAATTCTCTGTGGATAGAGACGCCTTTAAGATTGACAACAAGTTTGTAAAGAAAACTGAAAACGATGTGAAGTTCATATTCGGGTTGAGGCATGGCATCGAGAAAATGCGGTTAACAAAAACCGGAGCTTTTCACAACAAATATGCACTCGGCGAGGAGGACGAATCAAGGATGATGAAGAAATACTTCATGGGGAAAAGTGGCAAGAAAGTAGTAGCTAGTAATACTAAAACAATAACAAATGCCATTATAAAGGTAAATCTAAAATTAACTTCATCTTTATAAAGCAAGATTCTGTAATTTTCTAACATAGCATGTTGTCATTGGTGTTACAGGAGGGTATAGAGAAGGCCATAAATGAAGGAGGGGAGCATGAGTTGGAAGACGTTGCGAGGCTGTTAATACTGTTTTTGTGCTCCACCCTATTATACTCCCTATCTGGAGATATCCTGGGTTGGAGCACGGTTTATTATGTTGAAGACCTCAGCAAAATAAACAATTACGACTGGTCTCGATCAATACTGTACAAGCTTCGACAGTCTATCAGGAGTTGCTTAGCAATAGAAAAACCTGATGGAGTCGTCGGCTGCGTCACCCTGGTAATTGTAAGATTGATCTATTCAGTATAAAAATTAGTTATGTACAGAGCATCTTGTTGATAAAACTTGTCCCCATGCAGCCCTTCATCATGGAGCACACAACAGTCGGCCACGAGCTAGCGAAGCCAACCTCGATACCAAGGTTTTTCAAATGGTTGGGATTAGAGTGCCAAGCAGCAACCATGACAGTGCTTCCTAGAACACCCTTGCTGGATAATGACCAGTTATAAGCTTTATATAGGTATTGAACTGGGGGTGCAAACAGTTCGCAGCATATCATGCGTTTTGCTTAGAAAAATGCATCAATCATTTCGCAGCCTGATATGAATTTTACTTCGCCGCTTCTTTTTCCACACAGTTCGCATCATATTGTTTTACACACATTTCGCAGCTCAGCATGCGTTTTAACAAAGTGTTATAATAGAACAATGCATGCCTGGCATAAATACTTAGTTCGCAGCATATGGTTTACACATAGTTCGCAGCATATGTCTCATACACAATTCGCAGCTCAGCATGCGAATTCTTTGCAACTCTAACATGGATAGAATTCACACAGTTCGCATCATATAATGCGAACTGTTTCTAAAAAATAATTTGTTTGTCTACACCCTCATACTTTCAAAACAATTTATTTACTTACATGTGCCTCTGTTGGTAGGTTTTTGAAGGTCCATTACGTCTTACTGATGCTGAAAGTGAAGCTTTCGGAGAACGAGAAGATAGTGGAGATGCAGAAACCGTTTCTACTTCACCGGAAGAAAGACCAAGGAAGAGGACGAAAAGCACAGCATCAAAACCAAGACAAATGAGACGAGCATCACAGAAAGTAATGAATAAGGTGATGTCTCCAAGACCCGAACAACCAACACCACCCGAGCCAATGATTCCACCACCAAGACTCCCCAAGCAAACGATTCCACCCCCACCGAAAGGCAAATCAAGGCAGGAGCCTGACGACGACGACACAACCAGTATGAGTGAAAGAATCGGTGATTATGTACTCAAACGCAGAGGTCCTAATCCCGAGATTTGTGTAATTGTTGCTGAATCAAAGCGTTTGAAGACATACTCCGACAAGAACAAGTACGAGAGAAAGATAGAAAAACAGGTCAGAGAAGTAAGTATGACTTGAGCCTTAAATAATCGCTACAATCAGCACTTAATATGTTTATAAAACGTTTGCTATAATTTTTCCAGCTGAAAGAATTGAAACGCAAGATAGCGGAACTTGAAGCACAAAAACTCCACAATGCTATCTCTCAGCCAATTTGCCGGATTGAAAGCCCAATAGCTGAGCAGGCACCAGCATTTCCAGACAGAGAAGCATCCACTGATCAACAAGCATCTGTATCTAATGCTGATCAACACCATGCTGATGGAGTACTGCCAGAAGAAAGGGACGATGATGCCAACCATTCACCCATACCGGTACAATCTGCAGAGATGGACATCATGGAGACACAGACAGAGAAAGAAAGACACTAGTCTCCTCCGAATAACCCAAAAGAGATAGAAGATGTAAGTGGATGATATGATGATATCAAACAAATATCAGGACTCTTGTGTAGTCATGTCCAAACGTTTCGCATCTTATGTTGCGAATTGTGTATTCAACTAGTGGATTGGTTATTATACAATTCGCGTGCTGAGCTGCGAATTGTTTGAAGTGGACAAAACAAATATCAGGTCAGCATGTGAATCGTTCGCAACAATGATTATAGTATGCTTAACCCTTCCACCCTTTTTTTTGGAATTTTGTATGAAACAGGAGACCGAAAGACAACAACAACAACAACAACAACAAAAACAGCAACAACATGAACAAGTTCAACACTAGCAACAATAACAAGAACAACAACAACAACAGCAACAAGAACAACAACAACAACACCAACAGCAACAACAACAACAACACCAACAACAACAACAACAACACCACCAACAACAACACCAGCAGCCACAAGTTCAACGCAAAGACCGGCAACAAGAACAACAACAAGAACAACAACAAGAGCAACAAGGACAACAAGAACAACAACAACAACAGATAGCCTTGGCAAAGAGAGAAAGGCTAACGCAAGAGATAGCACCTCAAGAGTCAGAACATGTCCATCCCGGTGAGAAGACGAAACTACTCAGCCAGGAAAGACCATCCTTAGAAGACAACACCACTTCTGCAGATGCACCTCAAAGACCAACGGTGTTGTCAACAAAGTCAGAATTTCTAAGCCAACGTGAAACTGTAGCCCCGGTAACAAATCAACTGCAAGCTCCAGAGTCCCACGATAACACAGTAGGTTTACCCGATGCTTTTGTTGATGGTATTTACACTCAAGTTTCACAGACATTTTTAAATGAAATTGATAATGTATATTACGATTCTATAATACAACGGTCTTTGGAGAACATGTCGGAGGATGACTTTAATTATCTCTGCCAACACTATCCAGATCCTATGCCGAACAAGTCAACGGCATTGGTTGTCGCTGACCGTGCGGTAAGGGCTACTTATAATGATTTCGCATCATAACATGAGATTTGTGTTAGCAAACTCTTTGGGGTATTACAAACGAATATCAGGGTATCATGCGAACTGTTCAGTGGAACCTCGAACAGTTCGCATCCTACCCTGATAGATACTATGAAATTTATTCATCTGGAACCAAACAGTTCGCATGTTAGCATGCGAACTGTTTGGGGTCGTTGCAATTATAATGACTGACACCCTTCTACTTTTGCTTTTTGTTATTTACTAAGCTCGAGCCCATTAAAAAGATAACCAACACAGCCTCAAGTGGCAGAGGAAGAGGAAGAGTTCATTATAACAGTACGGGAACCGCCAAAAGTAGAATACAGCGACTGGCCAAAGAAAATAAAAGTAACTGACCGTATCGATGTGGCTGAAATACCACAAAATACAGTTAGTTAAAGCCTACGAGAGCGACACCCCTGATCCAGTGGTATGGTAGTTACCAGAGTCCAAATTTACATACGGAATTAGAGTGCAAGCGAGTGATGCGATGGCACTACCTTTAGAACTGGAGCTGGACGTAAAGGTATCCAATTGTCAACCAATTCTATTTTTAATGTTTCAAATATGTCTTGTATATTTAACATAAATCTACAACTCCTTTCTTAGGTTATCGATGCCTGGATTCGAAAGATGCTTGAAGAAGCAGACTTCAAAGTTCCATGCACTATAGCTAAAGGAGAGCATCATGACACCGTACTGATTTCGGGCATGACTGCGGTAAGTTTAGCTCAGGTAAATTTCAAAGTTTTCAGAAAATGTTCTCATTTTAATATAATCTTGCTTGGATGCAGCATCAAATGAAAGCAGGCTGGCAAGTAGAAAATTTGGTGGACGCAGATTTTAGAAAGAAGCGCAAAGATGCCAACATCATCATGGTTCCAGTATGCACTAAGACACAGGACCAGATAAACCACTGGACATTGCTCGTCATTGACGTCGACGGCAGGTCAATTTCAAACTACAATCCTCTTATACCTAAGCTGAAAGCCATAGACTACACCACAAGGACACCTACACAACTGGCAAATATTCCAAACTATACACTTAAATTTAAACACATTTTAAGTATGCATGCTGCGAACTATGATCGAGATATGCTGCGAAATGTGAGTAAATCAATTGCTTTTCGCAACTTATCCATAACATATTTTGCAGCATATGATGCGAATCGTTTTGAACGGGGCATTTCAATAAAAAATCGATTGCCTATCAAAAAATTTGCACCTTAGGCTGCGAATCGTGTGGCATGCCCATGTTGGATTTGTTGTCATATAATTCGCAGCCTAAGGTGCGAATTGTATGGCACCAACTGTTGTTGTTTTTGTGCTTATTCCTAACACTAATTATTATATACAGATCAAATATTTGTTAGAGAGAGGATTCCTACCTAAAAATAAAACAGGGTGGAAGGTGAAAGTTGAAAGAGGTATCCCACAACAAAAACAAGGCACCATGGACTGTGGTATCTTTGTCTGCAAATATGCAAGAGATATTATCCAGCATGGATTCGTGCAGAAAGAATACGATGTAGATATGGTCACTGCCTTCAGAGCAAAAATGTTTTATTACTTTTTAAATGACAAAGACTGCATCGCATATGGCTGATTCGATTTAAAACACTATGATTTTGCTTGTAAATACTTCGGTTGTAATTTTTAGTTTGTTGTGCATACATAAACAAATTACATTTTCAGAAATGTGAATATTCCTTAGCAAATAGTTCGCTTCATAACCTGATATATAAGGGTTGGTTAATATTCGAATAATTCCAACCAAATAATTCGCAGCAAATCCCTGGTATGTCTTAACAGTTCGCAGCCTAACCTGATAGGTGCTTATTTATCAGTAACTAATTCACAGCTAACTTATCAGTAAATAGTTCACATCCTAACCTGATAGATGCATACTTATCACTACACAAACAGTTCGCAGCAAGCCCTGGTATACCACCTTAAAACAGTTCGCAGCCTGGTGCAGAATAAAAAAATTCAAAATATAAAGTTCAAGGATACGAACAGGCTGTGGCTTATGCCTTGGTAAACGTTTTCTCCATTGAGCACACAAAAAACAATCTAATCAAGTACATAACCCATTAATTGCTGATTGGACATGGAGGCTATGTAATGATTACCTCATTTCCCTATAAATACCTCTAGTAACCAGAGGCTAATTTTACAACAAACTCTATATTTTTTTTCAAACACCTCTTGTTCTCTTCGAATTCAAACAGTCATGTCTTTTTCCACCACCACCTCATACTCAAACTCTGGTTCACTTGGTTCTCTGGGTGACTCCTAGTCATCCTTAACCGTTAACTGGAGCGATGGGTTGATCATGCCAGCAGTACCACCCCCCAGCCCAGTATCTGTCTTTGAATTAGACATGTATGATGACTACTACTCTGCTGACTCTCAACCAGTGGAAGTTGTTCCACTGGTTTCTGCTGAACCTCAGCCAAAAGAGGTTCCAATGCTTGCTGCTGCACCTCAGCCAGAAAAGGTGCAACCTCAAATGGCAGCGGTTCGAAACAACAAAAGGAAGAGGGAAGACGAAGTTGGTCCATCAAGGACAATATTTTTAAGCATGATGGACGTAGATATTGAAGATGAAGAGGAAGTGGAAGAGAAAGAGGAGAAAGAGAAAGATGATCAGCACAAAGAGGAGAAAGAGGAAAAAGATGGTGATGAATCCTCTACTAACTGCTAGAGTTGGTTTTTGTTTTTTGATTTTTTGGAATGCAACTAACTAGCAGCAGTAGCTTGTAGTGATATGTGTAAACATTTGTTAGTGCATGAAAATATTGTAATCCTCTTTTTTGTAATCCAATTTGTTTACAGACTTTCAATCACATAAACGATTCGCATCCAATTACAATTTGCACATGATTCGCATGTTAACCTGATATATTACTTGTTTCCAACCTTACTGAATTTCATGCAATTCGCAGCCTAACATGCGATTTGCAACCCACTGAATATCCTAGTATTTTTATTAAAGCATACTTTACAGCTTATCATGTGACAAATATCAGGACTTCTGGTTGTTCTCCATTCGCATCATATCTATTTAGACAAGCAGCCATGAGTCCTGATATATGTTCTGGTCATAATTCGCATCCTATCATGCGAAACGTATGCGAATAATTATTGTCATATGTTCTGGTCATAATTCGCACCGAGGAGTCCTGATATTTATTTGAAATGTTTGATATGATTTTACTAACGATTCGCATCCTGGTACTGTTTCACACAAATCGCATGGAAACCTGATAGATGTTTGCAACAATATACTAACATATTGTACAGAATTCGCAACACCAGATGCGAAATGCTTACAACTCAAAGAACTTAACATTTCGTAACTCTAATAATAGCATTACAAAACACAGGAATGTAAAAATGTTTAGTTTGCTGTACAGAACAATAACAGTACTAAAAATAAATGTGATTGGCCAACCAAAATTGTCCACAACACGGATTGTCCTTAAACCGGAACATCACAAGTCCTCCGGTTATGGCTTGATTTCGAACATCGGCCACACCTCAACTGCTTGGTTGAGATTTCTCCTCTAGAAGGGATTCGCTTTTTCTTAGGCCTTCCGGAGCGTCTCTTAACATTCGGAGGCAGAACTTCAACAAAAGAAGGATCGTTAGGGCTGGACCCTTTGCCGAAATCAGTTATAGCTGGTATGCTGAAAGAGTAACTTTCCCTATAATTCTTAACCGTAAAGAAGGGTTCTATTACAGTTAATGGATCTTGGTCGGTGTATTGTAATGCTGCTAAAGCATGAGGACATGGAAAACACTCTTGTTGCCATGATCCGCAAGAACATTTGAAATCCAACAGATTAACAACAGCCACAGGATTCGAAAAGACTTCGAACATGGCGGTAGAGGACTTACGTACTACCCAAGTTCGGCACATCTCAACATTCTGCTTTAGCTTCTTCTCCTACTCGGGAATCAAATGAGTACTCCAGCTGAGACCTTCTTCATATCTCCGTGAAACTTGAGTCATAAGCAAGACTCTAATCCAATCAATAAACTCAACAATTGGTAGGCCGCAATATTTTTTAATCTGATTGTTAAACGATTCAGCTGCAGTAGAAGCCATAGAGCCGTATTGCTTCCCTTTGTACGTAAGCCTGCGCATACTTTTCAGGGGGTAAATTTGCAAGAAAATCACTCATTCTGTCACCACCTTCACATAGAAAAACCGTTACTATATCTTTAAAAAGCTCTCGACTGGGAGCATAAGCAAGACGATGGAAGAAAATCAACATCTTTTTTTATAGTCTCTGTTCGTATGTTCTAGTTTTGCTTTCAAATTCTGCATGAGATGGAAATAACAGTACGCATGATAGCAGTTTGGATACAAGATAGAAACAACATTAACGATACCAGAATGACGGTCTGAAATAAATGTGATCAGGCGATCGAGCAAATGTGGTTTCAAACACCCCAAAAACCACATCCAATTTTCACAATCTTCAATGATAACTACACCAACAACAACAGGGAATAGTCCTGGAAAAAGGCAGATCAAATGAACACTACAACAGTACCCAAACGTTTGAAAATTGCAAACAATTCGCATGATGTCCCGGTACAACAATTCACAGCTTGTCATGCGAATTATGTGTGACATTTTAATTGCTCATACATGGAATTCGCAGCTTGTCATGCGAATTGTTTGTGACAACTTCAAATAATACCTAATTCAAGCTGTGATGTAAGTACAGTTTCAGATAATACCTAATTCGCATCCTCAACTGCGAAATGTTAAGATCACAACACTGCTTAATTCGCAGTCTCTGATGCAAATTGCATCAGCATTTTTACACAAAAACATCATTCAGATCAACTAGATAAATGTAACGAACCATTGTTTCCGTCCTTTGCTAAAGTAGTGAGCGAGGTAACCTTGTACTTGCCATATAAGTGGGTTCCATCGACAGACAACATTGGACGGCATGAATGAAAACCCCGAAGGGACGAACCGAATGCTACAAAATAGCGCTTGAATCGGTTTCCAGCTGACAACTCCAACTGGCAGTCTGAAGTAATATCCCGGCTCTTCAAGCGTTTGAAGTATCCGCTTAGTAAACTAAAAGAACTTGAACTATCTCCGAAAACTCCCCTCCTAGCCTTCTCTAAAGCATTCCATGACAAACGATAAGAGATGTCAAGACCGTAATCTTGTTTGACAGTCGATTGTATGGTTTTAGTTGTCAACGAATGACAGGTCCGTAGAGAATCCTGAATTTCCTCTGCAATCAAATCTGTTGTCAAATGCCTGTGCCGCGTATGCTTATGCTTCTGGGAGAAAACAGGACTGCAAGTATGGTCCGGGACATACTTCTTGATCGTCAACAAGCCGGTGCTTGAGTCAATAGATGCATAAAGCCTCCATTTGCACCCGCTTGTGAACTTATTTTCACAATAAGCAGTGATCTTATTTGCTATGTTGTGCAGGTATTTGAAAGAAAAACCATGCTCTTACGCAAACTTGCACAAAGATAACCTCAGTCCGGCAGCACCTTCTTCAAAAGCTTGACCCACTCCTGTAATAGCATCAGCCCAACCAGCAGTAGCAAGTTGTTTGTTTCTCTGATCAGAATTAACTAAACCGTTACTACTCTCCCCGCTAACTAGTTGATTGGGAAATAGTTCTCCCAAAATCAAGCTACGCTCTTTACACTTTACACCATAATCCTTACCACCAGAGCTCTTATCAACAGAACTTTTATTACCATAACCCTTATCGAAGACGTGTTGTTCTATGAGAAAACTAACCCGTTTTAAACGCTCCAAATCAAGATATAACACCAACCCAACAAAATCATTCTGGTTATTAAAGAAACAATTATTGTGATCCCCGCAGGAGTAGGTAATTAGGTAGTCACCTATGGCAAGCTCCTCCCATGTGTTCTCTACATAAGCTTGGATAATTTGAAAGCTTTCAAACTCTGTGAAAGGAACAATTGCAGTTTGGTGACCATATTTAAAAATATAAACTCGTGATTTGGACATCTCTTACCCTGGACAGAACAAGTTATTAGTTATTAGTCGCAAAAACTATGTGCAAACTTTTTACTACTGCATCAAACAATTCGCATCCTATCTTGCGAATTGTGTATACCTGCATCAAGCAATTCGCATCCTGTCCTGATACTTGTTTGTAAAAAAGTTCCTGATATTTGTTTCGAAATACAATACTCTAAAAAGTTTGCATCATAGCATGCGAAACGTAAAAGCAACTAAAAAGTAGTGATTTTTGTTTGAAAATGCAATACTTTGGATACCTACAAAATTCGCATCATAACATGCGAACTCTGTAGAAAATTAACTAAAAAGTCCTCGTATTTGTTTGAACATACAGTACTCTAGAGTTTCACATAGTTCGCATCCTAACATGCGAAACGTATGTAAACTTTGAACTTTGTTCATGTGATTCGCATGTCACCATGCGAATTGATCAGGAAATTAGCATCTTTCTCATCGAATACACCAAACAATTCGCATCTTGAGTGTAAGGCCTGGACAACTAAAACTCGTAATCTACACATGAAATAAAAAACTAAAGCACTGCAAAATTAGTATATAACATCAGAAAACAAGGACATAAGTATATAACGAACAATATTAACAAATCAATAACAGATCACTATAACAAAAAAAACAGAGAAAAGCTCGAAATCAGGCAATGGCGTCTAAAAACAGTAGAATAGAACCTATTCCAACAGAGAAAACCAATAAATAACTTCAAAATCGGTAGGTAATTACCTGAAAAGCAAGCAACATGATTACTTGTAAGCCAACAGATTCCAAAAAACCACGATCAACTCATGTACGTAGAAAACAGTGGTTAGACAGGTCTAACACCACAACTTATATAAATAAACAAACCTTCAGCAGCTTCCGATCACCGGAAAATGTGATTTCAACCGGTCTTCGTGGTGGTTCGTAGGGTTAGGTGCTTAGAGCGGCTAACAAATTCAAATCTTCAAAAAGCTAGAAAAATAGAAAGAAAACAGAAAATTATGTTTATATAGTGGGTCAGGGTAGTTAGGGTATTAAAATAATATTAGGTTGTAAGTGACAATAAGGTAGTTGAGTTGGGTATTAAGTAACAATTGATCAAACCTTAGGTAGTAAGTGACAAATGAATAGTTGAGTGGGTACTTTAGGTGCAATTTCCCTTTATATTTATACATCATTTATCCATTCTACTTATTTTGAATATCTATAATTTTATAATATTTATAACTATTAATTTTAGAATAGTTATTATCCATTAATTCTTTCATATATTTCATCATGATAAAATTAATTTATATTCAAATAATAAAAAAATCGGGTATTGAGTTACCCAAAAACTTAATTGAAAATCTATATATATACTAAATAAAACCGAAGCGTAATTGCATCTAAATGAGTAAATTTTATAAATTGATTTGAATCCGCTAAATGGAGAACGTTTGTGTAAAAAATATGTCCAATTCATATACCACGTTGAAAGTACTACAACTTTCGATCGGATCAGATCAGTCTCTGGGTCAGAGCTCAGCCTTTCCCCACCATAATCCCCATCGTCAAACTGTTTCTCCGTTTCTGACGAGTCGAGAAGAGGACTCACCTTTGCTGGCGAGTCGAGAAACTGTTTCTCCGTTTCTGGCGAGTTCCCCAAATAGGGCTTATGCCTCATCCGCGTTGATCGGATCAGATCAATCTCTGTGTCAGAGCTCAGCCTTTCCCCACCCTAATCCCCATCGTCAAACTGTTTCTCCATTTCCGACGAGTCGAGAAGAGGACTCACCTTTTCTGGCGAGTCGAGAAACTGTTTCTCCATTTCCGGCGAGTCGAGAAGAGGACTCGCCTTTGTTGGCGAGTCGAGACACCGGATCTCATTTACCGGCGAGTTCTTCACTGCCAGAATCTAGTCTCCCGTCAGCCGGCACCGCCTTAGCTCCGATCAGAGGAAGATCTCCAGGGTTTGGGATCGATGACCTCTCTCCTCTCTCTTCAATTAAGAAATCGAAATATTCTCCAGTGGGAATGTACTCTGTTGGGTGCGATAAAGGGACTGGATCGGGTCTGGGGATCGTGGCCCAGACTCCTCTCTCTTCTGTTGGTCATCGTATGCCGGACCCAAGCCCATTGCATCTGGGCATACCAAACAGATCGAGACAGGATAAGTCCGTCCCCCCTGTGCCGGTTTCAAGTCCATTGGATCAGGGCTTACCCATCAGATCGAGTCAGGACAAGAATGACCTCCCTATGGGCCGAATTTCTAAATTCATTGGCCCAACTCACATTCTCTCTATTAGTAAAGCAGTCCCAAACAAAGGCAAAGGCTTACTTGGAGGTGGTAAACCCGGTGTAAATCACTCCATTATTAGAAACTTCGAAAAAGCGGGTAAATGGCCGAAAGGGAAAAAATTCAAATTAGCCCATGCTAATCCTCCCTCTCTCAATTCTAAAGTGGATGTTTCAAGAGGTATTTCAAACTCGAATTCTTTTTCCAAAGCTTCCTCTATCCCATCGTTTGCAAGCATTGTAGCGGGTCACAGTGATAACCGATCCCCGCTGGTAATTGGCATCAGTCACATGGAAAAAGTGGGAAACGAATTCATAATGAACGACTCGGCTCTAGACTCTCCAGAGTCTTGGAAGTCTAGTCTATCTGGCTACTTTCTAAACCAACCATCTAACCTCTCCTTCCTTAAAGCCAATGTGGACTCTCTTTGGAAAAGATTTGGGCTTCTGGAATTCAAGCCTCTTCCGGAGGGTTACTTCCTTTTTAAGTTTGGCTCTGAGGCAATGGCCAAGAAAGTGTTGGATGCGGCTCCTTGGCACTTTGGTGGCAACTTAATGATTTTGAAGTTATGGGAACCCCTCACCTCTCTAATCAAAGACCCCCACACTGAAATTCCTATATGGGTCAAATTCTTTAATCTTCATCTTGAGTTATGGACAACAGAGGGATTCAGCAACATAGGCTCAGTTATCGGAACCCCTCTTTTTGTGGATCACCAGACGGAGCGAAAGGAGAAGCTTCGATTTGCTCGAATATGTATAAAGATCAAAGCATGTGTCCCCATTCGATCAGAGTTAGCCTTCAAGATAAGAGGCAAATCCATTTCTGTTTCCTTTGAATACCAAGGGCTCCCCCCTCAATGCGATAATTGTAAAACCTTTGGTCACCCTACTCGCCAATGCAAGATTGGTCCCATGAGACTATCGCCCTTTCCTTATGGGATCTCGTCCTCTAAGGAGGATCCCTCCGAAATTGAGCCCGAGATAGGAGACGGATCTCGTCTTCCTTCAATCAGCGAGGATCAGGAGGTGGAGATTCGTGAGGAAGTGGACTCTCCTCCAAAAAGAGCTTGCACGGTGGAGGCGAAAGGAAATGGAAAAATGGTATTATCCTCCGACAGGATCCGAAACTGACTCACTGTAAGTATTTCTTTTTAATATTGCATCTTGGAATGTGCGTGGTCTAAATGACCCGGTTAGACAAAAAGCTGTTGCAGATTTTATTTTTAGCAACCATATATCTTTGATTGTCCTCGTAGAAACTAAAGTCCAAATTCACAAAGTAGACCAGATAATTAGAAATATGACACCCTATTGGCATGTAATAACCAACCATTCATCGCATCCCTTAGGTAGAATCTGGATTCTCTGGAATCCAAGTGTAATTTCGATAACTAGATTATCCCAATCCCCCGAGCTAATTCATTGGCTAGCTAAATGTCATAATTTCAGAGCTTCTTTTAAGCTCACTGCTATTTATGCTTTTAATGAAGCTAAGGATCGCATTCCACTTTGGAATAACCTCATTAAAATCTCCAATTTGGACACCCACGTTCCATGGGTTTCCCTTGGAGATTATAATGCGATCTGTCACCCCCAAGAGCGCATTGGATCCTTTGAAAGTTGGTCTCCAGCTATCGAAGATTTCAATAATTGATGCTATCAGTGTGAGCTCAGTGATCTTAGATCCACTGGCTTCCCGTTTACCTGGATAAATAAACAGCTCGCCCACCCTATTCTCTCTAAAATTGATTGTGTCCTGGTCAACCCGGACTGGGATGACCTTTTCCCTATGTCCTCTGTCCACTTCGGATACATTCGTACGTCTGACCACACAACTGTCACTCTCAACCTGGGCCTCCCTCGGCCAAGGAGGAAGAAACCCTTTCGCTTCTTCAATATGTGGTAATCTCATCCTAAGTTTAAGGACATTGCCATCTCAAGGTGGAATTCCCCTTCTTCTTTCTCTGGAATGAAGATGGTCTCTGACAAGCTATCTCGTCTGCAAACTGAACTAGCCTCTCTCAACCGTAAGGAGTTTAGTGACATTTCTGCTCGGGCCTCTGACGCCCAGAAAACCTTGTTTGAGGCTCAATCATTTCTTGCTGATGACCCTCTCAACCCTCTTCTCCTTACTAAAGAAATGGAGGCTTCTGACTCCTTCATCTTTCTAAGTCGAGCAGAGGAATCCTTCCTTAAACAAAAATCTAGAGAAAATTGGATCAAATTGGGTGACAGGAACACTAAATTTTTTCACAACAGTATAAAAGCCCGGCTATTCCGTAACAAAATTATCTCGACCACCAATAAGCAGGGAGTTATTGTGTCCTCTCCGTCTAATGTCTTTAAAGTATTCGTTAACTTTTTTGAAGACTCACTGGGTACCAAACATTCTGCTAATTACCCAGGTCTTGAAAAAGTCTCCTCTCTGATTACTTCCTATGTCACTCATACTGATAAAGAGCCAATGACCCGCGAGATCACCTAGTCTGAAATCAAATCGGCTCTTTTTAGTATTGATAGTGATAAGTCTTCAGGCCCGGATGGCTACAATTCTAGCTTTTTCAAATCCATGTGGAATTTCGTGGGCCCAGACATCTGTAAGGGTGTCCAAGAATTCTTCCTCTCTGGTACTTTGTACGACTCTTGGAATGCAACCTCAATTGCTCTCATCCCTAAAACTGACTCACCTTCTTCGCCAGCGGACTATAGACCCATCGTCCTCTGCAATGTGGTCTATAAAATAATTTCTAAAATCCTGGCCAATAGAATTAAATCCTCCTTCCCCTATCTGGTCGATTCCTCCCAATCGGCCTTTATTTCGGGAAGGAGCATAGCCGATAATATCCTCCTCTCCCAGGAGCTTCTTAAAGGCTATAACGTAGGAGGCAGGGGAAAACGAGTTGCTCTTAAAATAGACATAATGAAAGCCTTTGACAATGTTCGCTGGCATCTCATTCTAGATATTCTAGTTGCAATGCAATTCCCTGAGAAGATGATTACCTGGATAATCAAATGCATCTCTTCCCCCTCATACTCTATTATTATCAATGGTGACCTTCAGGGTAACTTCAAAGGGAAAAAAGGCCTTCAGCAGGGGGATCCTCTCTCCCCTCTTCTCTTTGTACTTGTTATGGAAGTACTTTCAGGCATCCTCAAAGAGAAAAGTCAAGATGAGAACTTCTGATTCCATTGGAAATGCCAAAAGCAGAAAATTATCAATCTCTGCTTTGCAGATGATCTAATGATTTTCTGCAACGGCGACCCTCTTTCCCTCAATATCATTAAGGATGCTCTGGACGATTTCTACTCTCTCTCGGGTCTTAAAGTTAATCCCTTGACAAGCCTCGTCTTTTTCTCTGGAATTGACCAGCCCCTCCGTCATAACCTTTTATCTATCTTGAATTTCCCTGAAGGTACCCTCCCTGTAAAATATCTCGGGGTCCCCCTCATAACTCGTAGACTTTCACACTCGGACTGTCGACCCTTTCTGCTTAGAATAACTTCCCGAATTGATTCCTAGACTACTAAGCACCTCTCCTATGCAGGTAGGCTCCAACTAATCAAATCGGTCTTATTCGTCGGTCAAGTTTATTGGTCTTCGATTTTTATCCTACCCTCTAGGATAATTAAAGAATTAACCCAATACCTTCGCCGGTTCCTCTGGTCTGGCTCGACTATGAAAATATTTGGGGCAAAAGTTGCATGGTCGGCTGTATCCACTCCATACAAAGAGGGCAGCCTTAGGATACTAGACTTAAAAATCTGGAATCATGCGGTCGTCCTAAAACATCTTTGGTCGATTATTAGTAACAAGAATCCTTCTATTTGGTGTGATTGGATTAGAACTGAAAAAATAAAAAATATAAACTTTTGGGAAGTTTCTCCGGGCTCCTCTTCCTCCTGGATCTAGAGGAAAATTCTTCGGCTTCGGCCTTTGGCTCGTAATTTATACAGGGTGGCTATCGGCAATGGATTGAACACTTCATTCTGGCATGATCCATGGCTTCTCCCATTACCTCTCGCAATACACTATGGAGCGGACATCATCAGTGACTCTCGGTTAGGAAGCAATCTAAAATTCTCGGACATTATCTGCAATGGCGAATGGAAATGGCCTGCAAATCTGAGATCGGCGAGAACCAGAAGCCGGATCCACCTGGCCGAAATCCACAAGCTTATTCTTTCTCTTCTCCTTCCTAACACTCAATCATGGGATGTTCCTTTCTGGGTGGCAAAGGCTCGATGTAACATCTTTACAATTAAGGACACGTACAATGTCCTTCGTAAGCCAATTCCTGTTAAGGGATGGGCTGGGTTAGTTTGGAACAAATTCAATATTCTGTGCCATTCCTTTATTTCTTGGCTGGCGATTTTGGGCAAGCTTGCTACCAAAGACAAGCTTCGAAGTTGGGGCTATGATACCCCACCTGAATGCCCCCTTTGCCTCTCTGAGCCGGAAACTATATCTCATACTCTCTTTGACTGTAGTTTCTCTCAGAGCATCTGGTCCTCTTCCAGTACCAAACTCGGCTTTCCTATTCGCTCTCTGTGCTGGCTAAGCTGGATTGATGAGGCCTCTAGATGGTCGAATTCTCAAACCCATTCTACTTGGAGAACCTGCTTCAATGCGGTCATATACCACATTTGGAAAGAGAGAAATTCAAGAATTTTTGGATCCTCTCCAGCTCTGGCCTCATCAATATTGTACCAAATCATATCGGATCTCCGATTTAGATTCCTTGGTACCAAAACTAGCTGGCAATTATAATGTATTTATTTCTAACTTACTCTTTGTTTTGTTATGTCACAGGTATTCTCGGTATGTCCTGGAGCGTGGATTCTGGATAGGATGCTCATGGAAACACCACTAATCCAACCCAAATTCTAGTCGTTCGAAGTTTCCTAATTCTTTTCCCTCCTGAGTGCCACTCTATTTGAGCAACTCTATGGAGACGTATCTTTAGCATTGTGTTCTAAATATTTGTTCTTATATTGTAGGGCATACCCTAGGCTTATATATGAACTCTGTAATTAATTTAAACTTTTCATTTACCAGAAAAAAGTACTACAACTTTTTAGTCTCTTATGCTATTCGATTAAACGTGAATTAAAAACAAAACGATAAACTACTGTCAATGCGAGCTAATATGATTTCGCATGATTCACACAATTTTCTACCACCAATTTACCTTCCAAACAAATATGTGCGGAGGTTCGATTATTTTCACTACTTTCTACCACCAATTTACTTTCCAAACAAATATGTACGGACGTTCGATTGTTTTCACTACCTAACTATTCAACAAAACATTACGCATTACATCTATATAATTTGGAAGAAAAACTCAGATTATATGTTACAAATGGACTGGTGTAACCCACCTATTCAATGTATAAATATTTTGAATCTACCATAGCAATTAAAATATCACGTCAACAAAAGTTGATTTTGCATTTTTAGACCATACTTTTTATTATGTCCATTTCAATATCGGTGTAATTAGTTGATATCTAAAATGGAGTATAATAATATATATTTTTTTATAAATAAAATTAGTATTTGATTCTTGATTGGTACCAATTTGTGAGTTTTATTTAATTTTAGTATTTGATATATTATTTATTTGAAGAAGTATTTGTTTTTTTTACTTTATCTATTTACTATTTAATTTATTGTTTAAAAAAATTAAAATATACGTTTAAGATTTTTTTGAAGAAAAACTAAAATGAGAGTGATTTGGATTTTTTTAAATATTTATTTTAATTTTATGAAATTAATAGAGATATCACATCCCGAAAGTAAAATATAAATTTAAGAATATTTGTGTGAAAATTAAAATGAAGGTGGTTTGGAATTTTTAAGATAATTTTTAAAATTAAACATTTAGAAGAAGCCATAATTTGAAGGGATTGTTGAAAAGATCGGATCATAATCCCTCGCCAAGGTACAAATTATTCCAACAAGTTGAGCTCGCGACTCGAAACGAAGCGTTCACAATAGGCAACCAATATACATATAATTTTTTATTATTAATTTTTATTTTTATTTTATTTAAAAAAAAATCTTAATATATACAATTTAATTTAATTTTTTTTTTAATTTTTTGAGTTTGTGGTGGCGAAAGATTCTTTAACACAAATATTTTTTTTAATAATTCAAAGTTTGTTGCGACCCGACATTTGTGGTCATGGCGAAGTATCAGAAGAAACATAAACTTTTTTTTTCTGAGTTTGTCGTTTTAACGCTTCGTGGTGGCGGTGAACTAGTGTTAAATTTTTGTTTAAACTGATTAAATTGTTTTTAAAACTGAGAGACCAAATGAAATTTTACCATAATTTTTTGACGAACCAAAATATTTTTTATTTTTATTTTCTTTTATTTCTTTGTGATAATTTTATTCTACTTTGTACTATGGTGTTTGTTTTCTAACCATCGGTTTGAAATTTATTATGCTTCAGTTTCATATCTATTATTATTTTTTAAATTATTTTGTGGAAGGCCAAAAATTATGAAAAATACATATATTCAGGTAATTAAATCAATGAGGAAAACACAAAACACATCAATAAAATAAAAACATATAAATTGTTACCGGAGTTCAACCCATATGTCTACGTCTTCAGACCTGATGCATATCATTTTATTTATAAAAGGACTTTGTGAGTCTATTTTTCTTAGTACATCACCAAAAAAACAAAAAAGTTTTATATCCTCTTCAACGTAATAAAGAATAAGAACGGTTTACAAGAGTTATTAACTCTGAATTTAAGACCCATGATTATTAAGTCATAATAGCTCATTAAATGACTTGATTCAATTGCTGGTCTTTCAAAGTTCCAAAACGTCTTCACACCCCCTCGTATAAGAACCGTCATATAAGGACCCTCGTCTTTTGGACCATCGTCTAAACACCCTTGTCTTCAAAAGACCCTTATTTAAAGGCTCTCGACTAGAGGATCCTTAATTTGAAGACCCTAAACTAAATACAAAACTCTCGTCTTTAAGATCCTTGTCTAAGGACCCTCGTGTTCCCAAGCTTGAAGACCCTGGCCTAAATATACGACCCTCTGTTAAAACTCTCCCACTTAAAGATTGATTTCAATTTGTCTTTACACCTTGATATGTGCAGTATATCTTTCTAGTCTTGCTACTCTTGGAGGCCAACTGAATTTGAATATAACTTCAATTTTTCATCGCTATCATATTTGTCAACATATATGTTGGATTCTTTATTTATTGGATATTTTATAGTATTAGCACCTTATGTTCCAATAAATATCTAATGAAGTGATAGGTAAAGTCCAATATGTTTGGTTATGGAATAAAATGTTGAATTTTTTGCGAATTGACTTTTATTTTTGGTGAGTTCAGATATTAAGAATGTTGTCTTAGAAAAATATTATAAGCGAATTCTAGAGAGAGAAAGAGAAAAGGACTTTTAAGAGAGAGAAAGTCTAAGTGCAAATGAGTAATATAGAAAATGTGTTCAACTCCTTTATTATGTTAACCTTGCCCGTTATATAAAGGGGCTAAGACTTAGCCTTAAACTGAAATCGGTTACAAAAGAGGGCAAATTACCCTTAGTCTTTAATAATATTACATAGTTACAATTGTTCTCTTAAACTTACATAATTTGCATTTTAGTCCCTAAAATCATACATCCATTATAGAAGTAGCTTTAAAACATATGGAAGTAGCCTCAAAATATAATCATCGAATTTCATCAAGAGTGTACACAGATGTAACCGTTTCACATTACCGTTGAGATCCATCATGACTAACTAGCTACTAGACCCAGAGCTAGATAACTAGTCTGACATCCGAATGTACATTTTTCAGGATTCAGCTTTAACCTGATTGCCCTTAAATTAAAAAACACTCTAAATCATCAAGATGCACTTTATCTTTTAATTTTTTACCACCATATCATATATATATATATATATACCTTCATATCCTCATGATATCTACAATATTTGTTGTTCATTTCCTACATTGGCCTACTTATTGGAGTTGAATTCCTGAAATTTACAAAGATCTTCTTCATTGGTCAGTTATAGTTGTAAGATGGAGCGTGATTTGAATATCCACCAATTCGAGGTGACAAGTTGTTATTTTATCTGTTGTGTCTGTTGATTACCACTTCCATTCGAGGGTTGCCCTTAGTTATTGGCCACCTGACTCGAATTCTTTGGAGTGCTAACCGGTCCTCCTCGGACTCTAGTTGACTCGTCGATCTTAATCTGATCCTCAACTTGAGCCATCAAAGCTCTAAAATTTAAAAATCTTCTCTTCGTGGTTTCGTTGGCCAGATCCTCTAGCAATAATCCTTGGCGAAAAGCTGTTATCGCCACATTTTCTTTGCAATTGTCCAAACTTGCTAGTCAAAACAAACCTCTTTGTATAATCCTTCAACTTCTCTCCAGGTGTCTGCTTGCACTAGATAATGGTATCTTTATTTACTTTCATTTCTTTACTCACGAATTGCCTTTGAAAAACAGTGTAAAAATCCTTAAAATTTGAAATCGACCCCCCGCAGAATCTGATTGTACCACTTTAAAGTCGTTCCCTTGAAAGTCCACGAAGATGCACGACACACCAGCCGGTCGTTATCTTCAAAGTTCATCATGTAGTTCTTAAATTGTTTGATGTGATCATCGGTATCTTGCATCCCATCGAAATTTTCCACTTTGGCAATGTCAAAAGGCTTCGGAAGCGTTATAGAACGAATTTCACTAGTCAACGGAGAGTTTCTCCAGTCGACACTGTGCACAAACTGATCATCTGTTCCCATTACCGCATATAGATTTTGATTAGTCTCAGCATACTGATTCGAAGTGTTTCCTTCACACCACATAGAACGAGGAACATTGTCTCTATTAGATTTTTTTATTTTTTATGCTTCCTCGACTGTTCTCTGTCTGAGTCCTCTTTCGAAGAACCCTTGTATCTTTTAAAAGCTAAAGCAGAACTTTCTATCTCTTCAACAGTAGAGGTTATATACTTTTGCTTATCTTTTTTTCCTTTACGAGAGGAATAAAGCTCTTTAGGAGACACGAAACACACTTTTTTATGTTCACTTTTGGCTCGCCGATCGGCACATGACCGATCAGATTGGTCGCCCAAATTATTCTTTTCATTCTTTTGTCTCACCTCGGATTCGAGCTTTGCCGAGTGGTTCTCTTGTTCTCGTTGTTCATATTTTTCATTTAGCACATTTATTTTGTCCAAAAGTTGTTTCATACGCATCTCAATGTCTCATTGAGTTTGGATCAGAGATGATGCATCCAACTTATTTTCGTTTCTTTG
Source organism: Limnanthes douglasii subsp. nivea (assembly GCA_036936605.1). NCBI lineage: Eukaryota > Viridiplantae > Streptophyta > Magnoliopsida > Brassicales > Limnanthaceae > Limnanthes > Limnanthes douglasii. The sequence goes on along the minus strand of JAUPFV010000002.1, from coordinate 368,489,972 downwards.
CAAATCATCTTTTAAAGTTTCCATCGTCGATCGAAGTGATGGATTGTTTTCGGGATTCATTATATGAGATTCAAACGAAAAAACAAGGAGATTGAATTAAATTCGAACAGACAAGTCATTGATTCTTAATTCTGTCCCTAGTGAAGTCGCCAATTTGGTGAATTTGGATATTAAGAATGTTGTCTTAGGAAAATGTTATAAGTGAATTCTAGAGAGAAAAATAAAAAGAGAGTTTATAGGAAGAGAAAGTCTAAGTGCAAACGAGTAAAATAGAAAATGTGTTCAACCCTTTTATTAGGTTAGCCTTACCCTTTATATAGAGGGGCCAAGAGATAACCTTAAACTGAAATCGGTTACAAAAGAGGGAAAATTACCCTTAGTCCTTAATAATATCATATAGTTACAATTGTTCTCTTAAACTTACATAATTTGCATTTTAGTCCTTAAAATCCTACTTTCATATCAATTCTAACTATGATTGTGTATAACTTTCTTCTTATTTTTTTTATCCCAACTTGGTTAACAAGCCTTGATGCCATATCATCTCTTTACGGGCTCCAATCATTGCTACATACTCAACCTCTATAGTGGATAAAATGATAATCTTCTATAATTGTGATATTTGACTAACAATTGTGGTTCCAACAATAAATATATGACCGCTGGTGCTTTTCCAGTGATCGATTTCACCTCCAAAATATGCATCTACATAGCCTTATAACTTTAACTCACCCTTACCAAAGTACAAACACTTCCTTATGGTATCTTTTAGGTACCTCAAAATCTATTTTTCTACTTCCTAGTGAGCTTTCCCTGGATTAGACTTAAACCTGCTAACAACTCCCACTGCATGAGCAATATTTGGTCTTCAAAAAATTAATCATACATCAGACTCCCAATAGTTATTATAATTATGACTGTGTATAACTTTATTCTTCTTTTTTAATCCCAGCCTGGTTAACAAGACTAGAAGCCATATCATCTCTTTACGGGACCCAATCATTTATACATACTCAACCTCTATGGTGAATAAAATGATAATCATATGTAATTGTGATATCTGACTAACAACTGTAGTTCCAACAATAAATATATGACCGATTGTGCTTTTCTAGTGATCGATTTCACCTCCAAGATATGCCTCTATGTAGCCTTATAACTTTATCTCACCCTTACCAAAGTACAAACACTTCCTTGTGGTGCCTTTTAGGTACCTCAAAATCTATTTTACTACTTCTCAATAAGTTTTTGCTGGATTAGACTTAAACTTGCTAACAATTCCCGATGTATGACCAGTATTTGGTCTTCTAATGACCATTTCATACATCAGACTCCTAATAGTTGAGGTGTAAGGAACCTTAGCCTTGAAATGTTTCTCTTCTTTTGTTTGAATGGATTGATCCTTGGATAAACAAAAGTGACTCGCCAATGGTGTTTAGTTGGATTTATATCAGCCATATTAAACCACTACAATATATATTTGATATACTCTAATTGAGATAACTGCACAACTCTTCTATACTTATCTAATGTGATTTACATTCAAAGAATCTTCTTTTTGGACCTAAGTTCTACATGTCAAATTCCTTTGACAGTTGTTGCTTCAACCTTCCAATATCATTCATGTCTGAACCTGCTACTAATATATCAGCAACATAAATAGAAAAATTATATACTTGCACTTATATTTTTTAAATAGAAACAACGTTCAGTATTGCACTTTTGTAAACTTTCCTCGTGTATGAAACTGTCAAATTTCTTGTATCATTGTCTTATGGATTATTTTAGGAAATAAAATTGTTTATTGAGACTATATACCTTGTTTTCCTTCCCTTTTTTGAGAAAACTTTTGACTAATGCATGCATATCTCCTCATCCAGGTTTTCATGAAGAAATAAAATTTTCACGTCTAGCTGTTCAAGATAAATCTTTTTAATGACAACAATACTTAACACTGATATAATAGTATTCAATTTCATAACTGGATAAAAAAATTCGGTGTAATCAACTCCTTCCTTTTGTTGGAATTCTTTAAGAGCAACTCAAACTTTGTACCTCTTAGAAACATCATGATCTTATTTCACCCAGTATACCCACTTAGTATGAAGTGCCTTCTTCCCCACGGGTAACTCAGCTAGTTCCAACGCCTGGTTTGAGATTTGGACTTTATCTCATTTATCATGGAAAGCTTTCACTTGCTAGCATCATTGGTCTTACAAACTTCATCATAGAATTTAGGCTCACATCCATCACTAAGAAATAAATAGTTATTGGTAAGCTACCAATTGTTTAGGAGAGATAATTTGTCTAATCTTCATCAAAAGAGTGATTCAAAGAGCTAAACCTATTACCAATATATATAGAGTGAAGTACTTCTATAATTTCAAGTTTTGGTTCATCTATAGAGTCTGTGGTGGTAGACAAAAAGATTTTGGTAACTTGTTTATTTATTGGGCTATTTTTATAGATTGATGGGTATTACTAATACGATTGATACCATCTGGAATAGTATAATACTGTTTTCATTTCACTTACTAATAATTACTAACTTAATCTTTTGGGTCCAAATATCATTGTTTTTCCACGTTATTTCCTTGTTTGGAGGTTTAAATTGTCTTTAATGTTTCTTTAAAGGAGTCCAAATATCATCTTTTTCATTTTTTTTACACTGGTCTGAGTTGTGGCCAAGATGGAAACAGATTGGAAGATATATTGGTTTGTATCCATATATAATATACAACCAGAAACCATCTTGCTCAAAGTCAATCCAAATTTTGTCCTTGAGAGGCTTGGATAAATCCAATTCTATCCAAGCCTGGAAATAATTAAACTAGACAATATATATATTAGGAATCCATATATTTAATGTTTTGCCTAATATTTTGGCTATAGTGTTTATGGTATCCTTGTTATATAAGTATTCTATATTTTTTGGAAATATGACCTAGACAAGGGTTATATGGGATTCTTTCATGGGGTTAAAATTTATGTTCTCACTTTAAAAGTCTCATGAAATGCTCGCCAATTGGCCATACCTTTCTTTTCCAAATAATCATAAAGTCTTCTATAAGGATTAGTTCTATCAAGATGTGCCTTTGGTCTCATGAAGTTATATTAAAATCACCATTGAGTTTTAGGTTATACATGAATGTATGTGTGGCATGCATAGATGGTCTACTTAATGTGAATTTCGCTACCAAATTAAATTTAGAGTTTTTGAGAAGTAAAAACTTATCTCTCGATGTGAAATGAACAGCTTTTAATTCCCCATTTGTTAGAGATGATGTGTTTCTCGTCGATGATTTCTTTCTTGTTGTGCTTCGGTCTTACAGCTTCCCTATAAGATTTGCCCAAGATTTGTTGGTTTAGCTTGTTCAGTACTTGATCTCTGATTGATGTTTCTTTATGGGGATGAAAGTCTCCCGCATTTTCTTGAGAATCAACGATATCTTTATCTTCATGGTTCTTCATTTGAACTTAATTGGTTGTATGGTTTGGAGTAGCTTCTGATTGCAGGATGTTGAAAATGTTAAATATTTTCGATTCTATTTATTCACCTTTCTTTTGCATATTGTAAAAATCTTGACTTAGTAATCCAGATAATGATTCGATTCTTGATGAATCTTGGTGGATTATTGATAAACCGTAATGCTTCGGAGACAAATTAGCTTTAAATTTGATTCTTTTTTCTTTATAGGAGAATAGTTTACTTCAATTGAAATATACTTTTGGCAGAGACGTGAATAACTAATCGATTGATTTCGATTTCCAACAAAGAAAAAGGATCTGCTAGAAGAATTAATTTCAATAGAAACCTAATTCCCTTATGACGTATTCAAATCTTGATTTTAATAGAACATTTGAATAACTTTGAGAAAACATCGCTTTATAGAGGGATAGATTCTTCGTATTCTTCTTTAGATTGGGATTATTTAAATAATGTTTTTCGGAAGGAGGACGAGAAGTCCACAATTGTTAAAATTATATTTTTTTGGAGGGTTTAGCTTACGGAGGAATGTCATCCTTATTGTATTATTTAATGCAAAATGATTTTGTCGAAGCACTAGTTTGTCCGCTCTTATTTAATGGTCGTTCTAAAAAAAATTTATTTTTCGGAAGGAGGACGAGAAGTCCTCAATTGTTAAAATCGTGTTTTTTTTGGAGTGCTTAGTCTTAATGAAGGAAGTCATCTTTATTGTATTTTAAATCCGGATTGATTACGTAGAAGTAGAGGTGTCAAATGGTTCTGGAACCACGGTTCAAAGCTGACAACCTGCTTAAGAACTGGCGGTTTACCTGCGAAACTGGCCCATTAGGACTGCAAACTGGCAGGACCGCAACCCGCCAGGACCGCCAGACCGTCAGGACCGCATAAGGAGTAACCCGGCAGGACTGCAACTCGGCAGGACTGCAACCCGGCAGGACTGCGAAACCACGATTTATTTGTAAAAAACCGCGGTTTATTGGTAAATATTATAAATGTTTTATTTATTTTATAACCAAAATATTATATTTAAAAAATATTGAGATATTGCATATTATTATATAATTATTATTACATTTTTGTTAATATTAATTTGTTTTGGTTATTAATATTTTAAGTGTTGTAATTATTATATAGTCCAAAATTTTAAATATTAATTATGTTATTATCATATTTTGAATATTATTATTATGTTTTTAGATCTAATACAAAGCAAAACTATATCTTATCATGTTAAAATATTACAAATTCTATGGTTATAATTTGAATATTACATTTTGATTACTATTGTGATTTGGTTTTAAATTTTACAAGTGTTTGTTATTATTTTTTAAACCAATATTAGATCTTATGAAGTTATAAGTATTTCATAATACAGTTGTTGTTATTATAATAAAAGGTAAAGTCATTTTTGGATAATTTAGTCGTTCACAGTTTATACTCTTGCGGGCCAGGAGTTGTACAAATGTTTTCAAATTACAATACAAAATAGCAAAAAACTATTACAAACATCATTCATCTTCAGCTTCGTCTTCTTCGTAAGTAAAATCTTTGTCGTCAGCCTCGTTTTCTTCCGCAATTTCTTGTTCAAGTGTATCTTCGTAATCATCCGGATAATCTTCGAAGATGTCGTCTACGTTCACTTCGTCTCTAAACTCTATGTCTTGCATCCTTTTATCCGCCGCTGTCCAATCCTTAACTGCCACAAGCACTCCAAGTGCTTTGCCCGTCAATCTTGTTCTCTTAGTCGTGTATTGCAACTCCGCTTGGCTGAAAGCACACTCACTTGCAACTGTAGACATAGGTATAGCATAAATCTCTTTAACAATCCTGCAAAGAATAGGAAACTCTTCAGTTTTGGTACCCCACCATCTTATGATATCTTCAATACCTTGGGTTTGATAATTCGTAAAATCAAACCTAGTGCTCCAATATCTAGACAACTCATTATCAGATTGAGGGGTTTGTTGTAACATTGTTTCGTAACATTGCCAATTGAACATAGTTAGTAGAAGATCTCCCTCTACCCCTATTGTTACTACTCCTTACATTTGTAGATGTATTTGATCTATATCTTGCAGCATACTTATCATAGATATTATACAAACATTCATATATACCGCTAATATACCCTTCAGGGTCAACTGGTTCCTTCGGTGGTTTAGCTATAGAAAACCGTACAGATTGATAAAAGCATCTAACTAGTAATTCAAATTTTTCTTTTCGTGAAAAAGGATCTAAAAGGAAAGCAAATGAATAAGTATCAGGGATTGGATGAAAATACTTTGTGAACTTATATTCCATTCAGGGCACCATGTTCATGCATACATAATTTGATCTAAATTCATTCATATGCAAGGAAAGATTAGCAATCGTGAAAAGGGCCAAATGAGCATTAGGTGGATTTTGTGAAGAAAAGGTTAAAGTGTTTTCTTTAAAAAGTCTTAAAAATCTTAACATGTGTGCACAAAATTTCCAATGATCTTTTTCAATTGGTGTTTCACGATAAGATGCATTATAAAGCGTCATAATCTCTTCTTTAAAAACATGCACACGTGCAAGCATTGTGTAAGTAGAATTCCATCTAGTTTCGACATCTAATATAGGTTTCTTATATTTTTTCCCATTTGAAGTAACAAGTGTTTTAAAAGCTCTTTTTTTAGCAGCGAATGTCGAGAAAAATAGGACCCCATTTTTTATGGGGGAAATATAATCACCGAGAACCTTACGTATTCCTTCTTTCGCAATTAATTGAAGTACGTGACATAAACATTTGGTGTGAAACAATTTTAGAAAAAGGGGATTGCAATCTTGTATAAGCATTTTTATAGCACTAATATTAGAAGATGCATTATCCAACGAAATAGACATAATCTTGTTTTTAATGCCATAAACATTCATGCATTCAATCATACTCTCCCTAATTATTTGTGCGTTATGCTTCCCAATTGATTCAGACCATATAATTCTCCCTTGGAGGACCCATTGGGTGTCCATCCAATGGAGGGTAACACATATCATATCTAAATCAGTAAAAGTAGCTATGTCACTAGTAATCGAAACATTCCATGGAAAAGTCAACATAGTTTGAATAATCTTTTTTTTTCTTTTTAAATAATATTTAAAGGCTAGCGATCGCAAAGAGGTACGTGGAATGCGTGTTGCCTGTGGGTTTACCCCAACTTGCATCCAATTTTCGTATCTCCAAGAATCTCCAAAACTAAATGGTTGTAAACTACCGACTGCATAAATCATTGTTTCTTCCCTATACGTATCGTGGTTAAACTCAAAAGGAAGACCTGTTTGAGGGTTCATGCAAACATTAGTTGGGTTAGGTTTTGTAGGATCATATATTGAATGTTTAAATAAATGTTTTACCATAATGCTAGTGCCCATATTTCTAGCTCCACTTACGTGAAGATAATTTTTTTTGCACACGTTACAAATACAATTATAACCATCTTCTGATAGAGTATAGTGTTTCCAAATCCAAGATGTTTTCTTACGAGATCTCGACCCAGCACTAGTACTTCCACCACCACTTTCGTGGGAGGAGAGTGTGTCAACGTGAGGGAACTCTGTAGAAAATTCATCTATGGTATTGAGATCCACATTAGATGGTGGGTTTATCCCAATATTTCTACGTTTTGAAGTCATATTAAAACTGATAACAGTTTTTTTTTTAAATATGAAATAAAATACTAATAATAAAATATAAATTTAGACTAATAACAAGATAAAACAACTAAATTTAGACTAATAACAACTAAGAAACAATTTGCAGAAAAACAAAAATCAAACAATTTCGAACGTAGGAGTAGAATATGTAAAATAAGTAATTATAGTTTTCTAGAACTTTTCGAACAAGTAGATAGATTTAGAGAGAAGTAGAGAGTTGTTTGAGAGGTGTGAGTATTTGTGTTGGGGTCTCCTCTATTTATAGGGGAGACCCATTAAAAAAACGAAAAAAAAAAATATTCGCCCGGACCATCCGGATGGGCGTCCGGATGGTCCGGACACACGGTTTGGGGAATCCGGACGAAATGTCTGGACGCCCGGACAGAGAATTCGGACCATCCGGACGATTCGTTCGGATGCCCCGGACTCAACGGCTAGTTGACTTCAACTAGTCGTTGGCAATTTGAAGGCGCAGACCATCCGGACGCCTGGCCGGATGGTCCGCAAGATGACGTCATCATGACGTCATCAAACGGCTAGTATGAAAAAAAAAACCTATAAATACAACCTACCTCCTACTATATTTTTCACTCCAACTCCACTACAAATCTCTCCCCTCTCTCCCTCTCTACTACAAATATATCCCCTCTCTCCCTCTCCACTACAAATCTATCCCCTCTCTCTACTACACTTCTATAATTTTTTTTATATTTTTAATACTCTATTTAAATTTCAGGTTTCGCTAAATGTCTTCGAAAAGACCAAAGCATGCTCGTAAAGGTGGATGTAGTGAAGCAACCTCGAGACAAGTGAGAGAGATGGCAGATATGTTGTTTGAAGATATGGAGCTAACGGAGAGCGAGACTATCGAACATCGCGGCGAAGGGGAGCTTCGCATCCGTAATCAGCAAAAAGGTCGAGGTGTAACAAAAATTTGGTCCGGTATGTATCTGGACTATGAGGAACTGATCCAAATAGAGGGTATGCAAAAAAAATTCAAACTTATTGAACCTAATAATGGCCTAGGTTGGATGACACTAGCTAGATTCAAACGTGATTGGTATATAGAACTAGTGCGAAGGTTTTATACCACAACAAGATTAATCGAAAATGATCCAAGAGGTTTATGAATGAATTGTTTGATTGATGGTAAAGCCTATAGTTTTTTTGAAACTAATTTCGAAGATCTTTTTTCCGTTCCAACCCATGATATGTATACCGGTAATAAATTACCTCCCATTAGTTATCGCCCTACGATCTGGAGTGATGATTGGCCTTTGTCTTACGAAGAAGCAGTAGAGCTTCTTACTTGTCCTGGTGCGGAAGCTCCGAAAATTAGCGGTAAATTTCGAGCCATACGGGGTAATTTGGATGGTAATGGGAAATTAACTTTGAAATTGGTAAATAGTATATTTCTTCCCCCTGGTAACAATGATTCACAGCTTTCATATATTCAAACATTTGTTACTGCTTTTATCGTTCGAAATCAGGGAATAATTAATTTACCTAGCTTGATGATTCGAATAAACTGCTTATGGGATGATAGTGAGTAAATTGCTTGTTTCGAAAGGAGCTGATGTGAGTATGTACACTCCGATGAAGGTGAGGCCGACTAGTGTTATAGGTAGAAACTCTTTGCGTTTTCAGGAAATATACTCTTGTGATGGAGAGTTGATTTCGAAATTTGAGGCATGGAACTACCATAGACAATACTTGAATCAGATATATACTGCGAACGGTCTTACAAAACCGCCAAATCCACCTACTCAGTATCGAGTTGAGGCTGAAGCGTCTTTCGATCCAAATGCTAGTGGTTCTTATGGAGTACCGCCACAACAAAGACGAACCGATCGCGAATTTGCTGAGTTTTCGCATCAGCATCATATGGATTATATGCAATTTGCGCATACTCAACAAAAGGAATGGCATGATGATTTTACAAAATGGCAAAGTGAATTTCAAAATTGGCAGGGGGGGGGGGTAAATGACCAGCTTAGCCAGATACAGCAGTGGCAAGTAGGGGTGAATGATCAACTTGGTCACCTCCAGCAGTAGCATAGTCAATACGAGAAGTGGCATGGTCAATACGAGCAGTGGCATCATGGACAAGATCAATGGAATGAGCGATTTGCAAACTCTCAAGCCCAACAGTCGGAGTATATGCGACAGATGATGGAGAACATGCATTTGCAAGGTCCACCACCTAACAACAACAACAACAACAACGATGAAGCTCCTTAGTTTTTTGCATTTGATTTTCATTACCGTTGTAATGTTTTTCTTTTTTATTTGATTGAACAACTATGTTACTTGTTTGGTTTTTATTTTTAATGAATTGTTTGTTTTGCTTCTATTTTTTATTAAATGTTATTTAAATCACTTTCGCTTTCAATTTTTATTTTGTTCTTTACAACTTACAAGTAATTTATGTTTATGCATATAAACTTCTAATATTGAATAGTTCGAAAATACAATAAACTATATAATTTATCTAACCATAAACACTTCAAGCTTGAAAGAATCTAAAGAATCACCTAATAATTTAAAATTAGAATACAATTATATGTCTAATAGGTATATATTATTTAATAGGTATATATTATTCAAACGTATCAAAATCAAATTACAATTATTTTTTTAAAATGTAATTGATGATTATTAAATTTCGATTAAAATAATAACATATTTAAATTAAAATACATGAAATAGAATAATTAACTCGTGTATATGGTACATATCTCAATTATTGAAATTAGATTCAATTAACACTTACAAATTAATTTTAAATAACATTATAAAATATTTTGATAAACGGTTCTTAAATGGTTTGGCTGATGGTTTGAACTGATAAACGATTCTTAAATGGTTCGTCTGGTGGTTTGAAGTGGCGGTTTAACTGTGAAACTGACCCATTAAAACTGCAAACTGGCAGGACCGCCAGATCGCCAGGACCGCATAAGGAACAACCAGGCAGGACCGCAACCCGGCAGGACCGCAACCCGCCAGGACTGCAGCCCGTGGTTCTGATTTAAATGGTGCGGGCGGTTCACGGTTTAACCCGTTTGACACCTCTATGTAGAAGTACTAGTTTAGAGGAAAGTCATCTTTATTGTATTTTTAATCGGGAATGATTATGTAGAATTACTAGCTTGATGCTCTTTGGATTCCTATTCAATGGTCTTTTCTCAAATCAAGGTTAAAATAACAAAATATTTATGAAATGGACTAATAATCTCCTTTGTTTTTTGTTTTTTTACAGAAAATAAAAACATTTATTAGGATGACTTTTGCTTCTCTACTAAAAAATAAATCATAATTACATTATTTAATATTCGTGTTGAAATTTTAAGCGTCCATTAAAGATCAAAATGAATAGTATCTGATTATTTATTTATTTATTTATTTATTTATTTATTTATTTATTTATTTTAACATATATATTAGAAACTTTTCTTTTTAAAGAGATTAATTTTTTTCACAAGATTTTGTTACATCTATTAACATATAAATTGTCACGAAAATAATAATAAGTCATTGATCACCGGTAGACCTATTTTCAGGCAATTGTTTATAAATGACTGACATTTATTTTATGGGTAAAAGTAGAAAAAGCAAAAGTGAAAAAGCAAAAGTGAAAAAGTAACGGACAAACTCTGTCCCCTAGGCATTTTTGTAACGGTCTAATTACTAAAAATCCCAAAATCTCAATTTAGTTTTTATTGTTCGATTAGATTAGGGTTCAAATTTTATTAACCATTTTGAAATGGTAAAGAATTTATTTTAATAAATAGTAAAAGACGATTTTTTTTATAAATTTTTTTTATAGGAAAACTTATTTAATGGGTCTAAATTTTGTCTTTATTTATCCAAGCATACCCCAACAGATCCATTTACAAATAGATCCAGACTATTTAAAAAAAAACTCAATTATCTATAAAAACTCAATTATCCAGACTATTTTGTCCCTAAATCAAAATATTTAACCCCAATTTCAAAATCAATTCTTTCTCCTCAAACTTTCTTTGTCATATTATCAAATTTATTAAGGGTAAAATTGTATTGAAATTTTAAATTTGGACTAATGGGTAAATAAAATCATATTTTGGTAGATAATGGTAAAATCTATTTGAGGCTGGACTTATTAGTAAATTTGATACGTTTTTGTACCCAATTGGTATAAACCTTTTTTTTTATATTATCCTGTAATGAATTGTAGGTATATAGTTAACCAAATATAGAAGAACATAAAATTACTCCTCCAAACAACCTTCTTATACTAAACACTTAACAAAAAATTCAAAAACTCAAAAAAAAATCAAAAACTCCAAAAATCACAAATAAACTCTCAAACCTCCAAAAACCAACAAATCGTTTTTAAAAATCAAAATAATTGAAGGATGGATTCAGAGCGTGGGAAGCTTGATGATGAGCGTGAAACTCCAAACAAAGTAGTTGTTCTAACCAGTCTTTTGAAAAAAAATTCATTTTTGGTAGTTGTTCTAATTTTAGAAAGTTGGCCCCGAACTACCCCGTTGGTTGAAGCCCCATCCACAGGTGGGGCTGAAGAATCTTCAATTTTTTTTTGATGAAGGTCCATCACCGGGGGTGGTCATGCCCAACCGGCGGTGTAATCGACTACCACCCGCCGGTGCAAATAGACGTTTACCGCCGTGGTTGAACTGCTGTACCGACGATTGATACCCTTTGGTTTTATTCACACGTGTAGAATGATGTTATGCTCCACCCCCACCGGCTGGGCTATTATCAGCCGGCGGTTGAGAATATCTCTGGGGGTCTTAGTATTTTCAACCGCCAGTGTAAGAATGTCCCAGCCGGTGTAAGTATCTTCAATTGCCGGGTCGGTAGGGCATAACCGCTGGTTGGTCTATTATCAACTGGCGGTTGACAACTTCCCCGGTGGTTGAGAACGTCCCCCGCGGTGTGAATATTTTCAACTGTCGGTGTTAGTCGGGATTTTTCTTGTGTGTCAAGATAACATAATTTACGATTTTTTTATGTAGGATAAAGAGTTAAAGGATGAAGAGTTAAAGGATTGCGAGTTAAATGATGAAGAGTTAAATGATGATTTGTATAGTTCGTGCATAATGAAGAAGAAGGAAATGTCGGTGCCTTGCTCGGTCGATTATAGCCACTTGTTCGCCACCAAATCTCAATACTCTCAATCGGAGTTGATTGAATGGGTTAAGCAAACCGGAACAGATTAAGAGTTTGTGATAATATTACGACGATGCGATAGACTTGATCGAAAACTCTGAGAATTGAGTTTGTGTGTGAAAGATCCGGGGTTTACACAAAATTGGTAGATCTGAAGCATCTTAAGAGGAAGTCTACCGGCACGAAAAATTGTGAATGCCATTTCAACCTTAAATGAAAGAAGTTGGGTGATGATTTGTGGGGTTTAGAGGTCGAATGAGCCGTTCAAAATCACAATACTACATCGTACAAAGAAGGTCATTCGTACTTGGGACGATTGGACAAAGAAGATATGAATTTCGTAGTTATTTCTATGAAAATGGGATCCCGTCCTCGGGACATTCTCGGTGGGGTGAATGAATTGAACCCTAAGAATTCTTTTTCAATGTGCACCATCTACAACGCCCAACTAAAACACCGGAAGCTCGAGAAAGGTGGTCGGTCGCAATTCGAATACTTTTTGGGTGAACTAAAGCGGCTAAACTACTACGAATTCCACATAAAGTCCGAAGACGAAAGCGATGTCATAGGCGAGCTTTTGTTCACGCACCCGGTTAGTTTGGATTTGTTACGTATATTTCTGAATGTTATTGAAAGGGATAACACTTACAAGGTGATTAAATACGATATGTCATTGTACGAGGTCTTCGGAGCCACTTGTACGGGGAAGACTTTCTACATTGGATTTTCGTTTATGTGGGGAGAAAAATTTGAGAGCTACAAATGGGTGTTAGAGTGCTTACATTTGTTGATGGTAACTCACTCCATCGAATTACCATCCATCATTTTGACGGATAGAGACTTGGCGCTTGTGAAGGCGGTAGAGGAAGTGTTCCCCAATGCAACACACATGTTGTGTCGATGGCACATCAACATGAACGTCCTAAAGAATACGAAAAAAATTATAAAGGAGAAGAAAGTGTCCAATGCCTTCTTGAAAGTGTATATTCAAATGATGTTGGCGGAAACGGAAGTAGCCTTCAACGACTATCAAGTCGAATTGCACCGTGACTTCAAAAAGTATCAGCAAGCAATTGAGTATACCGAAAGTTGGTTAGGGCCGTACGGTGGCAAGTTTTTCATGTGGAGAACCAACAAGTAGATGCATTTTCGTAACCAAACCACAAACCGCGTGGAGAGCGCTCATTCGAGCCTCAAACGTTTCGTCGGTACGAGCAAAGGTAACTTTGAATATTTTTGGTTGAAGTTGCATACTTTGATAGAATTACAACACGAGGACGTCAAGGGTTCATTCGAAAAGAACCACTTGTTAGCCCTACACCAATTCGCAAACATTGTGTACGGTAAACTAAAAAGCAACGTCTCCCACTATTCTTTGGAAATTTTGTCCGGAGAAAGTAGATTGTGCTCGCAACATAACAATCGCGGCTTGCATGCCATACAGTTGTGCAATACGAACTACGAGTTTGTTGCCAGTACCTCTGGAGTTATTTAACAAACATTGGAAGAGGTTGGACATTCTAGTCTGTACCAACCTCACAACAATCGAGCAACTAAAAGCCAAACTTGACAAACTAGTATGCGATGTCATGGAATCCAATGACGAAGCACACATAGAGCACGTTTATAAAAAAAATGGTTTGTCGTTGTCAATCCCAAAAAAACTACCATTTCAGATCCATTGGTGAAGCAAAAAGCGCGCGGTTGTCCACCTAACAAACGTAAGTTGTCTATTGTCGCTGATGATACATCCACTAAACGCGACAAAAGTGCGCACGAGTATGTGCTCGAATCAGAAAATGCTAGTTCTCCATCACTTACTACAGAGTTCAAAGCTCTGCCCACAAAGTCAAGTAAAGGGAAAAACATTCAAGGGACAAAACTTGGTTCCGAAAGCTAGTGTGATTCCAACGCAAGCAAGTGGGATGCTGCTTTGTAGTGGAACAGTGAGTTGTAGGTCAAGCTCAACGATGTCGGTAAATGAAAGTTTTGTAGACCCCAAAGGATACTTAAAACAATTCCTCATCTGCTTCTGACCTTTTGTAGAGTCCATTAGCGACGTTAAATCCGATGGCCATTGCGGGTACCGCTTGATAGCATTTTCCTTAAACAGGCAACAAGATAGGTAGAGGTTGATAGGTGATGCTCTTTACAACAAGCTGATGGATTATGCATCCGTGTATGTTAAGATATTTACAAGCATGGAGGATTTGATTAATGTTACGGAGCGTGTGAAATGCTATAGTGATGTGGGTACTAAAGACCATTGGATGTCCATGCCCGAGATGGGAGTGGAAATTGCATCTGCGTTTAAATGCATACTCCATTTTATTTGACAATACCAAAATATGGATGTTGGCTTCACTTTTCTTCCGCTAAGAGGTGCACCACCTCAGATGCCAAACCGGTTGGAAATCAGATTGGGTTGGGTCAACTCCAACCATTTCGTGAACGTAAGTATTTGTTTTACGTTAACGATTAGTTTAAATATTAAGATATTCATTTTATTGTCTTTTTATTTTGTAGCTTGGGATTAGGGCGGAGGCCCCATGCTTGAGGATACATCATTGTTGCTTAAAGTTGCGTTCACTGGAAGCAGAAGGTTGGGAATTGCCGATTGTCTCTCATTGCAAGAGATACGAAAAATTAAAAATGATTGCCCCGATGTAACCAATTTATCCGCTTTTGCTTGATGACTAGGTGATTGTAACAAATGTAAAATTTGGATGAATTTTTTGTGGATTTTTATCTTAAAAACATTAACACTTTAACTTAATTTATGGATTGCATTAAAACATTACACTTTAATCAAAAGCATTGCATAATTAGAAATACATAAGCAAATAACTTAAATTGAAAGATAGATAATAGCCCTGAGTTAGCATAACATACATAGGTTCATGTGGACGGATAGTTCCATCCATGCTCATAGCATTTGTCGAAAATATATTTCTCTTGCTCGCTACTTCCTTTAGGAGTTGGGTTGGTATCAACGACCCTGGCTATTGTGTCCGCTCTCTCTTGCATTTTTTGCATCGCATGTAACACCATATTCTGCGTAATCGTACTTTGAAATCCTATGCTGAATACATTGCGGGTTTTGCTTCAGACTTCATAAGGAAGTGTCTCAATTAGCCTCGAGTATATATCGATCATGTACAGTTTCTCCCTCCAGTTCGTCCAATGCCTATCATGTAACGAATAACGAAGATGGTCTTCTCTCGAGAGACCGGTTCTAGCCACAAGGGGGTCCATCGGCTTCTCCTGGATCCAACCAAACTGCCGCATCACTCGGTCTGGGTGATATGCCTCACTTACCATCCTAGGGCGAATACAACCCTATTTCCTGCTCCGACCACACTTCACGACATCCTCTTAAGGTCGGAAAATAACCTACAAAAAATAAATTACTCATACAAACATAAAATTAATAGACAAATATTAATAAACATAAAGAAGCTAACTTATATCCGTCTCCCCTTACGCCACGAGGATGTCATGTTAGTACGGCTTCTCGGCGAGCGAGTGATCGCGGTACCCTTTTGGGCAACCATATCAGCATTTACGGATCGGTCGGGCTGTAACCGCTATTCACCACCGCCCGGAATATATGAAAGTGGTCATAGACCCAACACTCCATCAAGGCCAAAAACCCAACCAAGCTCTTCAAGGAGTGCTTTGAAATGTCTTCCAAGCTCTTGTACATCCACACGAGTGAACAAGTACCCCATACGTACTCACTAAGCTTCGACAAATCCTGAAGGTGATGGAGAAAATCGCACTGGATGTTCTTCTAGCTCGTGTTAGTGAAGATGGTACACCCCAAGAAGAACATGATGTATGCTCTAGTTGTTGCCTTCTTCATCTCCATAGTGAGTGCGACATTGGAATCCAAATACTCCTCCGCGGAAAACGTCGTATTTAGCCATCGGAGGTCGAATCCACTCCCGTCATGCGCCTCTATATCCTCCCGCACATCATCCGCCGAAACTCCCAACAAATATGCATAGCGTGCATATGTCGCATCTATCGACTCCGGCCTAAAAAAATCGATAATTCTCACCTTAGCCGGGAGGTTGGTAATCACATATACGTCATCCAACGTCATGGCCATCTCCCCAAACCAATACTGGAAGATGTTCGTCTCTTGGTGACATCTCTCAATGAACACCTCGGCCAACTGTACGTGCGTGTTGAACTTCGGTAGATGGCGCATTAGTGTCCAGAGTGGTGTCTCTTCCAATAAATCCTTCACCCCCAATAGTTTTCTAAGGTCCCACTGACTGAGCAGACCGTACTTAGACTGGACCGTGATACCAGATCGTGACTGGAAAAAAAATCGAACATAGATATAATGTTAAAATAGCAATTTAAGTAATAAAACAGATAATTAAGTCCAAAATTCAAAAACTTACGTCGTCCATAAATGTGAAGTACGACTCATGCTGCGTATAGCCCAGGAACATAATGATATTGTTTTGGGATAAAAATAGGTTTTTTCATCCTTTTGGATCAGTTGGATGGCCTTCTGCACGGAAAACTCTTTGAGGTGATGGTATGGGACCTCTGTTTCCTCCACTTTCTCCTCCTTGTCGATAAGCGCACACCGTTGACTAGGGACCTCTCGTGGAGGAGAGGGTTGTACTTCGTGCTCCCTTGTGGAATCATATTTTCTATGCCACAATGAGTGCTCCTTCTGAACCGTGCGCACCCCACGTTTGGTCTGATCCCTATGTTCAGGCCGATCACCATTTGACCGACCACTACCTTCACCTTTTCTGGACGGACGGACTTTTTCCCGTTCACGCCTTGCGATTTTCTTCGCCTTCTCTTTCTTCGGTCTAGGTGCTTCGTACCTGTGGGAAGAAATAAAAGAAAAAAAGTTAGAAGTGTAGTGAAAATGTACTAGGTCCCCGCCGGGTGAACAATTTTCAACCAACGGGGATATAATATTAATTTCAAACAAAATTTTGACCCCGCCGGGTGAATAATTATCATCCGGCGGGGATTTAATATTAATTTAGAAATCCAATATCGACCCGGTCGGGTCAATCCAGCCAAACCCGGCGGGGATGAAGAACATTGACACTTCCAGGATGGCTACCCCGCCGGGTCAACCCATTTACAACCAGCGGGGATGAAGAAAAACCTATGAAAAAACCATCATCGACTGTATGACTAGTTCTCACCCGGCGGGGGAACACGAACAAACCAAAACCACCATTGAAGCACCTCGAGACGAAACTTAAAATCTATCCCTAAAACACCAAATCAGTCACAACTGAGCACATCAATATACAACTACAAACACCAAAATACACATGCTTTTCTTATTCTAACAACCAATGTAATTCAAAATCTAGAAAAATAAACAAAAACTAAATATAAGAAAAACAAGATTTAAAAGTAGAAACTCACTCTTTTCCTTTGCCCATTGTTGTTGTTGAGTGAGTATGAATATACTAGAGTTGTTGAAGTTCGATTTTGGGGCTGATTTTGGAGGTTTGTAGAAGGAGATAAAAGAGAGGGAAACTTGGGGCTGATTTTGGTTTGTTTTTTCTTTGGGAATGGTTAGTATTTAGGGTCAGGCGTTAGTAAAATTGGAGGGGTGTTTTAGGTATAAACATGGGGCTACTTAAAATATATGTGTGTATGGTTAAAATTTAGGTTGGTTATCGAAAATGGCCCTAATTTAGCCAAAGACTTGTTTGTATTCTACCTGTTTTATTTTTATTTTTTTAATTTATGTCCCTTAGACAAATGTTCAAGAACACCAAGCACAACCCAAATGGGGTAGCCGAGTTGGTTGAGTAAGTCATGTTCGTGACCAAAGTTCATGAGTTTGAGTCCCTCTGCATACACTTTCTTGGCTGAGCCTGTCACCTTGTGTGGTATACCTTCTAGCGTTGGTTTGGAGGCTATTGTGTAAGACTGAGGGTTTAGCCTGTGCGCACTCGTTGAGTAGCGGCTGCGGATTCTCTCAAGAAAAAAACACCAATCACACACTGTTGTCCGATACCAAATCAGACAAAAAAGTCTATTTCATTTTAACGGCATCAAAAAATCTCATGAGTTTTGCATTCCATTAACGCCAAATGTCGCTTGTAAACTCGGTTGCAGCTATTTTTATAATTTAGTTTGGTATGAACTATTTTTTTCAACAAAAATTATGTTATAAAAAATTCAATGTCTAATTTTTTAAGTCACAAAATATAAAATATAAGAAAATAGTTGTTTATGATATATTTAATATTATTTTTTACACGACTGTAAATAAAAAATGTTTGAAGAATTTTTATTAGAAAAGACAATTAGTCATGATGAGTGCAGGTATGGCTAAATTCGTAACTCATCTCGTTTTTTATTTTTCGAAACCCCTCGGATACGAAGATGTGCCCGTAATAAAAATATACGTTTTTCATTAGCAAATGTGTGGGGTTCATAAACATATTGATTCTTTATTTATAAAAAACGTTTTTTGTAAAACATTATCCAATAGAAAAAAATTAAAATACCATAACATTTTAATTCTCTCTCTAAAATTACTCTCCTACGAACATTTCTTTAGCAGATATTCACATACGAATATAGTTTAGTGTGGACCAAATAATCAAAAACCTTCAAACCTATCAGTGACGTCGTCTGTGAGAAAATGATTGGTTACTCGACATCGTTGTTCCAAATCGTAAAATTCATCTAAAATGGTATAAAAGGGATAGGGGTAGAAGTCCGTGGAGAGCCATAGGCTGATCCAAAAAGTCTCACGGTGGAGATTCGTCGGGAGATCTCATGGTCGAGGAGCTAGTAACAAACAAAGAGAATAACAATGATCCGTATGCTGAAGAAATGCTTGAGCAGTCTCTGTTGGTAGCTCGACGAAATGAATTGCTAGAGGATATTGAGAAGCTGAATGTATAGAAGGAAGCGTTTGATTAGTTCATGAAGAATTAAGTCTGAGATCCGAAGAGAATGATTAGTGCCAACCAATGAGATACAAGTTTCTCGATCCGAGGATAGGAAAATAAAGAAAAGTTGTTATTCTCCCAAAAGAAAAGTAAAATTCGAGCATCGTGGTAAATTATCCGAATCCAATGAATATTTATCTTACGATTTGGATAATTCTCCTTCATCGGATTGGGACATTTTGTACCAAAATAATTACAGGAAACGATTTTCAAAGAAGCATAAGGATGATAATCGGACTAGTCAAGGGGATAAGGACTCCAAGAAGGAAAAATACGAACGTGAGTCTCGTCGGGAATATAAGGCTCCACGTATGGAGATTCAGTTGGACGGTTATAACCCTGGATACTGTATAAGCAATCAGTATACGTTTCCTTACGAGGAAGGCTTATATACGCTCACCAATGA